>JAKLMW010000002.1:600000-1012900 GCA_022813215.1 Talaromyces ruber | reverse complement strand
CTATATACTAATCTTTAATAAGAATTAAAATATTAAAAAACTAAATTATAAACTAAAATATTAATCTAAAAATTTTTATAAAATTATTAATAAAGTTAGATATTTATTTAAATTAGAATTATTAAAAAGAATAAATATATATCTAGTTTTTTTATTTAATAAGCTCTAATTAATAGTCTATATAGAATTATTATAAAAATAAAAATTTAATCTATTATTATCTATATTAGTTAATAATAATTAAAAATAAAAAATATAAAAGATTTTAAACTTATATATAAAATAAAAAAAGTTTTATTATTAAATAAAATAATTAAGATATAATTCTAATTTAATATAATATTTAATAAAGATTTATTTTTATTTATTTAAATACTTTAAAAAGTTTATAATAAATATTTAAAGAAGTCTAGATTATTATATTAATTAAATTAATAGATTAAAAAGAACTTCTATATTTAAAAATAAATACTTTTTAAAAAGAGAAATAATATAATAATTTTAAATCTTATAATATTAAGATAAAATTATATATTAAGTCTTATATTAATTCTTATTATTTAATTTTAAATTCTAGATTAGATTTTTTCTAATTAGGAATTATTAAAGCCTCTTTATTCTTCTATATATATAAAAAATATCTATAGAATATAAAGGAACTTAATTTTTCTTTTATTATTTCTATATGCTTAGTTTCTTTATCGAACTATTATCTTAGCTAGAGGATTAATTAGGAATAGATACTATTATAATAAGAGTTTATTTAATAAAATTATAAAATATAATTTAATATTAATATAATTTATTATAGTTATTATATCTTTTAAGCTATAAAGTTTTACTTATCTATTTTTTTAAATATAGATTTAATCTTTTTAATAAATATTATATAGTTAATAAATATTTTATTAGTCTTATTATCTTATTTATTTTTAATTTTATTAAATTATATTTATATATATAGTTTAAACTAATCTATTATATCTTTTTTTAAGAAAATAGAAATAGCTAGAATTTTATCTACTTTTTCTATAAATAAATAAATATTAGTTATAAAATAAAGCTATATTTATATTAAAAAAAACTATAAAATTTTTTAATCTTTTTTAAATAGTATTAGCTTATTAATTTTAAGTTAAAATTTTAAAATTTATATAGCTTCTAATTTAATAATTCTATTTTTTATTTATTATATTTCTTAAATTATTAAAATTCTATTATCTATTATATTTTTAATTAATATTTTATTTATTATATTAGTTTTTTTTCTTTAGATAATACTTACTTAATTTAATAATTTTTTAATAATATTTTATTTCTAGTATATCTTAAAATTAAAATAATAGTTTTTTTATTATAAATTTAGATTTAATTAAACTATATAAAAATTTAGTATTAGATATTAATAAGATAGATTAAGTAAATAAAATAATAATAATTAATTAATATTAAAAATCTTAAATATAATTAAAATAGAAAAGATTTTTTATATAGCCTAGTACCTATATAAATATAAATATCTTATTAACTCTCATTATTATATTTAAATAACTTATATTAAAAAGCTATAAAAAATAATTAAATATATAATAAGTAAATATATTTATATAAATCTTTTTAATATATATTCTAGTATATATATTCTTAGAAATATATACTCTATATATATTTTTTTATATTTTTTTATATATATCTTAGTATATACTTTATATTATATATTTTTAATTAGTTATTCTTAAGCTTATAGCTTTTAACTAACCGCCTATATACCTAGTTATAGAAATAACTAGTTATAGTATTAGCTGTTTTTATAAATATCTTCCCTTGATAGTACTAGATTCTGCCTAGTGTCATGCAGGTTGGTTTCGTAACACCCAATCTCAGCATTGCCAAGAACCCAATAACCCATTTTTGACCCAACTTCATGCATAACTATGTATAAGTAGTCCTAATTAGGAAGGTCTTGGTGCATTTTTATGTATAAATCTGGGTTATATATTTTTGATTGCTGGGTTTTGGGTCGAGACCTTCGACCCAAGTTGGGTTATGAGGAAGTCTGATAAAAATCTATATTCTATTAGAATATAACAAATATTATAAATCTATATATAAGTAAATAAGTATTACTTAAATAAATTAATTAATTATCTATATAATCTAATAACCCTAATTTCCTTTTATACTTATTTAGTTAGTTTTCTAATTAGTTGATTAACTTTTATATTTAATTGATTCTTTATAGAGCGATCTTAATTCTAAAAGTCGCTACTAAGAGTAGTAATATTTTTTTTTTTAAGGAGACTTTATCACTATATTTATTCTAACCCCATAAAGACTCCCATTATATGATTAGTTAGCATAGTTAAATAACTCCTAGAGATCTATCTCTGAATAGGATCATTCATTTTCCAAGATACGCACTCACACGCTCTGTAGGGAGATTCCCTTACACTGTTTAACTAAGGTGGATCCAGGTCCGTGATATATTATAGCTGTTGTCCTGATTGTTATAATACTCTAATTCTAATGGTAATAAATAATATTTCATTCTATTGTGTACTAGTGTCTATAGACTAGCGTTATATCTATTGGCTGTGATTTCTTGGTTTCGCTGACATAATTATATATGTTCTAGAGGTCGTTCTAAGTGATATATATCCTCTGGCGTCATATCCACCATGGTGGGACTGACAAAGTTGGTTTCGTAACAGTATGTGATGTCATAAAATTTTTCTAAGCGTTATATGTGCTTGAATTCATGATTCCAAATCTTTGACCGAGGAATTAACTGCCTGGTTATCTCAATCGGTAGAGTGTCAGACTCTTATCTATCGAGGCATCTGAACGTTGCGGGTTCGAGCCCCGCATCGGGCTGTTTTATTTTTCCTTCTTTTTAAGCTGATTGTTCCTTTCGTCATGCTGAAGTTCCTTATGTCTATATTGGCGCTCTCATTTTTTTTCTAAAGAGGGATACAGCGTCTTTTCGTGCAGCCCACCTTGACAATAAGTGACAGTTGGAGACTGGATACGTAGTAGTACAGCAATATCACTTTATTGATACTACCCTTCAAGGGGTTGGCATCACCAGGGGTCTGATTTTATTGTAGAAAGTCAATGTACTGATCTCCTCGATGTTCATTGGTATTCTTGCGATTCCACCTGCTCTGGATCAAGTATTATATACAGTCGACCGTTCAGTGATCAACGGCCTGGGAGCAACGGTTTCCACTTATCCATTGCAGGATCCATCTCATCGAGCAGGTTCGTTGCAGCATGCATTGCTGTAACACTTCGCTCAGTGGGTTGCGTTAAATTGTGTTCAGCCATTTGCCATGTAGGTGGGCGGGGAGGTAAACGAGGTTTGGGCTCTCCACCCCCATCACCGATGATGCTAATACCATCGCGTTGAGCCTCTGTCCGGGTTGTTGATGGCTGTGAAACCGGTTGACTTAGTGCAACCGGTTTGCGTGGTCGCTGAGGTTTACTCGCTGAGCTATCTGCCACTGCCACTTTAGAAAGGTCCTTGGATTCTGTGATTTGGAGTAAAACTTGAGGCTTAACCCATTCGTCTTCCTCGCTTTGGATAAAAGGGTTTGATCTGCTGACAATATTTGGCACATTTCCTTGCACAGACGGTGCGATATCCGAACGAGCCCCAGAGCCTGGGATCCCATTAGCAAAACTGCACGACGGGTTGATCGAACGAATTACCCCTACCATTGTCAAGCCACCACTTTTGGCGATCCGAACTTGCTGGTGGCAGTCCATGGGAATTGGCGAAAGGACCATCAGTGTCGTCCTCGTCTTCCAGTAAACCGCCCTTGGAGATCATGGCACCAAGTTCAGCACGATGCCGATCATACAGTATGCGATTCAGCTTGTCTTTCTGGACCTCGTTGACTATGCTGATTGTACAGTCAAACAGAGACGAAACAGGTCTGTGGTCCGACGTCTTTATATTAGCGGCGGCATAATCTATTTGTTTCAAGCCTCCTCCTCTCCACAACACTCGATCACACCATGCTGGTATTCGACCTTTGTCTCTGTTGATAAATCAGAACAAGTACTTGCATTTCCAGTCATCCTTACTCACGAGGTATCGTAATTGTCGGTTCCTAGGTCGTACTTATATGTGGGAGCGAACTTTATTAATCCTTCAGAGTAGAACGGAAATGTTCTCCCTGCTAGCATTTGAAGATTCAACTAGACACATAAATTAGCAACAGGTTCTGGAGGAGATGGACGTAACGGTGTGTTCTAGTCCAACCAACCTGATCATGTTCATATAATCTACCGAACTCATTCTTTTTGATCAATTGCCGCACTTCTTGATTATCAAGCCCGATGCGGTAGTTGAAGTCACCTAGCCATATGATAGCGTCGTGGTCTTCAATAGTTCTATTATATCGGAACCTCAAGCCATTACTAATCGTTGCATAGTCTTTATTCCTTTCATCATAATTTGCAAACCCTGCGGCAAGATGGGCAGTCACCAAGCAGATCTTGGTGTTCGAATACTCAAGACGTATCGCGCAACCCCCTTTGTTTCCCGCCATTCCCGAAAGGCCGGTCTCCATATTATAATTAGCGTGCGTAGGTAGAACACTGGAATTGGTGGACTTACCTTTTTGACACTACCCTCTACGTTCTTAATATCACCGAGAGCATCTTCTCGAACATAAACGAGTAATGCAGCACCGACTAGTTGACCACTTCTCAGCAGCACATATCTATTCGTTCCCATGCGATCAGCATACCCATTGAGGCAGTTCTTCACTGAATTTTCCCAGGTCATCCGCGGTCTTGGGTCAGTCGACATAATTTGCTGAGGGCTGAGTTCGACTATTTCCTGAAACGCAACAACTACCAAAGCCGGGTTGTCACCACCCTTTTCACGCATCCATAGGAGCCATGGCGAAAGGTCTGTTGTAGTACCCTCGCCTTTACCGTTGACATTGAAAGTACCTACCCAGATTTTGATGTTCCTCGATGATGTATACTCTTCGGCTCGACGCTCAAGTTCCGCCGTGACAACGTCGTTAATTGGGTCATAGAGTTCAACGCGCACTTGGGTGCTCAAACGGCCAAGTAGAATATCGATTGTATTTTGTCTAGCCTTGTCGGCGAAATTGTTGACGTAAAGACGAGTGGCGCTCTTGCGCGCATCCGCAAAGGCACCGGCCAATGACATTTTACCGTGTCTCGTGAATGATGACTTGAGAGCACCAGTACCAGCATAAACTTTTGATAGTGCGTCTCCGTTATCAGCCCACAGTGTTGAATGCTTCATTCGAATATCAGGTACCATGTCGCCCCCACGTTGGTGAAGATACATCTCTAGCGCCATCAAGCTGATGATGGTTTGGACAAGATTGGTCCTATCGAGGCAATCAAGACAGTTGGTTCTAAAGATGCCCTCTTGTTGCAAAATCACCCGGGGCACTTCGCGATCGCGACTCGGCAGAGATGACTTTTTTTCGTCATTGCCAGTCTCAATCAGAGAGTAGCCGAACCCGTCAAGAGCACGCTTCAGTATTTCATATATTTGACTGCTCACTTCGTAGCCAAGCGGACCCCTCGCCTCTGCATGAAAATCGAAGTCGGTCATTCGGAGTAAATAGTGATCGAAGGACATCGAAGAGCCATTATGATGACCATCGGATCTCTTTGCAACGTGCTTACGGAATTCCGAAGACAGACTTAGTTCACTGTTCTTCGTATCACTAAGAAGATTGACGACATGAACTGCGCCATAGTTCAATTCCAGGAAATCGAAATGTCTGTCGAAGGCATGCTGTGTTGCCTCAAAAGAGCGAGAGATTTCAATCTTTTGCTGACCAGGGATGAGGCCAGGTGTCTGTTCCCAGAAGATGGGTACGGAGCCTCGCGCCTGCGTATAAGAGAACGTGAAACCTGGGGGACTCCATAGAATCGTTTCGGTTTCAACGAAATTTGCAACATTTCCATCATCGTCAATTCCTCGAGAATTGAATCTAGTGCCAGCCCGACGAGAAGATAAACGGGATATGACAGTCAAGCTTGATGGTAGATTGGAAGCTATATGAGATATTCGAAGTCCAGCGGCTGGTATTGCCAATGTACCGGCAAATCCTCTTATTACCGACGTCAGAATACGAGAATTGTCAAGTTTTTCCCGTTCGTACGTGGACAGACGACTGCGGAAAGTTAACAAGGGGTCTATCATGTAGGAATTCCAAAGTATATCTTGATTCAGGCCATCAATATCAATGACAGATGAAGTGGTCGACCTGATAGACTGCATTAGCTAGAGCTAAATCGAAACGTATAACTCCTAGCGCTTACCGGTCCTGGACACGCTCGGTAAGATTGAAATCGCGACTATAATAGAAGCTGCCGTCACTGAATAGCTTCTTAAGAGCTATAAAGGGATGATCGGTGACTACGTCTTTGATATCATGAAGATCCTCAGAGCCGATGTCTTCGGCGGCGAAACGCGATGAAGCTTGGTACTCTTCCCCGTATTCATAATCTGACCGGTTCAGACAGTCTACACGAAATTAGTAGTTTGCTTTTCGTACAGATCGCTTCATTAGAGAGGAGAGTACGGACAAAAATCGACGTTTTCAATTTTCAAGACTGTCTCTCCGGGTCGTACAGTAGCTGCCCGGGAAGAGCTGGTTACGACACAGATGAAGACATCGTTATTCAAAGAAATCAATCCAAGAGTGCCCCAGCCCTCTCCCAAGAATCGATACCCCTGAAGATCTGAGGATGAGCGAAAAAAAGCCTCTAGGAGACACCGGTTCGTGTCGTGATGTTTTGCGGTAGGCCCATTGCGGCCGTAGTCTACATTGGGCTGCGTGATTTCAAGAACACATTCGTCCGTAACGAGTGCGATGGACCGCCGAGGCTGATCTCGACAGAGCACACGCAAAGTTGACATTGCTCATGGTACAAGCTCAAGGACTCAATATGATCTCGAGCTCAGCTGTTGGGGAAAGGAGAACATTCAAGTTCTTGTTTATGGCTGTTGTACGTACTGTGGTGGGTGCTTATCGATAAATGCCGCTCGGTCATGCCCCGATTTGGCTGGGTGAGAATTCTAAGAGAAAATTGGATATTACCAGTCTGCCACAGTACTTCCACTGACGAAAGAAGACTAGTGCTAGAGAGCCGATGAAGCTATTACACAAGAATGTCTGTATGAAGGAGAAGATAGGCTAATGTTATGGAGGGACTAAGAGAATTTGGAAGACCATGTGTCATGTGACGAGGCTACTCCGAAAGAGGCATGGCGTGGTATTTCCGATAAGACTCCCTGTCTACGAAAAAAAAAACCCCCATCCTTAAAGGACCACAGCCGCAGATCTCTTACTGGGTTAGCCCGATTCTCTCGAAGTCTCATTTGACGCATACATTTGAATTTCAATTTGGGATTCAATATTTCTCCATGGGTCTCGCCGCCCCTCGCAAGTAAGTGTCCCGTTCCCACCGACCATTGACGACACAAGTTTCTAATCACATACAATCATCGGTAGGAGGGTTAAATTATCGCACGATCCCAACAACACAACATGGGCCCAGTCAACTAGTGGCTTCGGCCACAAGATAATGACCTCTCAAGGCTGGACGCCCGGGAGTTACTTAGGAGCTCGTAACGCTAATCATTCCGACACCTTCACGGCGGCTAGTGCATCTCACATCCGAGTGACGCTGAAAGACGACACACTTGGACTTGGTGCTCGTGCTCCGACGTTAGGAAACGATAAGGTGGCTGCAATAGATGCATTTCAGGGACTCTTGGGTCGGTTGAATGGAAAGAGCGACGTGGAGCTGGAACAAGAGCAACGCAAACGCGATGATACAAGGCTGGCTGTGTACGCATCACAGAAATGGCAGGCTGTTACTTTCATCAGTGGCGGCTTTCTGGTCCAAGAAAAACCCGATGATGCCTTGAAGCCGAAAACCATAAAGGAACGCGGCTCACCGAACGATGAAATCGTCGTGGACCAGACATCATTTGACGAGTCAGGGGATAACAGTGTGGACGCCGATTCTGCTCCAATTGAAAATGAAGGGTCAATTTTGCAACCCAGGAAAGCTAGCAAAGATACGGACGAAAAGGACATAAAAGAGAAACGAAAGAGGAAGAAAGAGACAGAAGCGAAGAAAGATCAATCTAATGAGAAGGTCAAAAAGAAAAAAGTAGAGAAGGAAAGGATGGAAAGGAAAGGGAAAAGGGAGAAACGAGAGAAGAAGAGAGAGAAAGAGGAAAGGAAGAAAGGAAAGAAGGGCAGCTCCAAGAAGCGACGGCGTACAGAGAAGGACGTGGAGAGCGAAAGCTCGAACTCATCAAGCTCAGACGAAGAGGTTAATAAGAAGACCATTCAGCCAGGCATTATCAGCTCACAAGCCCCTCGGCCTAGTTGGAGACATGCTATTCGTGGCCGACACATCCAACAGAAGAGGATGGCTATCATGGATGAACGGTCATTAGGCGAAGTAAATATTCACCGCGACTCTATAAAAAGACAAATCTCGAGCATGAGTGCTGACATTGGACTAGATTTTCATGATCAAAGCTTGATATCTTCAGCGATTACCTACGACTTACTGCATTATAACCATAGCTGCTGCCTTTCCGGAGCAGAGGACAGGACATCCTACTTGTATATAGGAAGGGGGACTTGGATATATTTCTCACTAGATAATAAATTGAATAACATATTTTCTCTTCATTCTGGTCATTTTAATGTGCTCCGATATGCCGCCTTATCGTCAAGGCTGCTAGTCTTGGCAGGCAACGTCATTGTTCCAACTCACATGGCTTGGATCTGTAACTGACTGCTGCACTCCACTTTCTTTTATATTCTTCCCTGGATTACCACCAGATCGCTCGCATCGCTTGAACTTTGCGCTTGATTCATAATTGCCATGTCATTTGCTCCCCCATATTTTATCGTTTTCTACTAACTACGCTACCATGGCTCTCGCTGAGCGGGACAGTAAGGCCCAGCGCAATGGCGTCGCAAACTCTTATAACGTCCAGAGAAATGGTACATCTGAAAAGCATGGGTAAGTGTCCTTCATGATTTAGGCTCAATCCTACCGTCAAATTGCTAACTTTCCGGGGGTTAGAATTCGATGGGCCCCTCTTAACATCGGTCTCGAAAGACGGCTACAGACCTTCGTTGTTCTCTACCATACATTGACAATGGCCATATGCCTGACACTATTCTTCTTCGTTTGTGCAATGCCCTTACTCTGGCCTCTGCTTGTTCCCTACCTCGTCTATATTCTCTTCTCCAACGCGGCGACATCCGGAATATTGCGACGCAGACAATGGCTTCGCGGCTCCCGAGCCTGGAAATTATACGCTTCCTACTTTCCTGCTAAATTGCATCGTACAGCAGAACTGCCAAACACTCGAAAATATATCTTCGGATATCATCCACATGGAATTATCTCTCACGGCGCTTTTGGCGCTTTTGCTACGGAAGCGCTCGGCTTCTCAAAGTTGTTCCCGGGGATCACGAATACACTGCTCACGTTGGACTCTAATTTTAGAATACCATTTTACAGGGAATATGCCATGGGTATGGGTCTGGCCAGTGTGTCGCGCGAATCATGCGAGAACCTATTGACGAAAGGCGGCACTAACGGCGAAGGAATGGGACGAGCAATCACAATTGTCGTCGGGGGTGCGCGCGAATCACTCGATGCGCAACCGGGCAGTATTCGACTCATCCTCAACAGTCGTAAGGGCTTCGTAAAGTTAGCTGCGCGTACGGGGGCTGATCTGGTCCCGGTTCTCGGGTTCGGTGAGAACGATTTGTACGAACAAGTCGACTCGGAACAGCATCCATTCATACATAAGATACAGATGCTGATCAAGAAGTTTATGGGCTTTACCGTACCACTGTTTCATGCGCGAGGTGTTTTCAATTACGATGTTGGCCTAATGCCATACCGGAGACCGCTCAATGTCGTTGTTGGAAGACCCATTGAAGTCATCAAGCAGCGCCATCAGGACAAGGTTGATGAGGATTACATCAACGAATTACATGGTAGATATGTTCAGGAGTTGAACCGACTGTGGGATGAGTGGAAGGATGTGTATGCAACGAACCGCACCTCTGAACTTGAGATCGTTGCATGATGGAGATTGATCGGTTCGTTGATGGAACACGTATAATATATGATGATAAGTCTATACATAGGTCATCATAATTGTTTGTGGCGTTTGTTGATAGCTTTACTTGTGTGGTCTATATCTGATCCTACCTGTACAAACGTTGATGTTCATATAATCACTCCAGATATGCGTATTTATGAGGCGTTAAAGGAGAAGACTTGTACGTTAGTGATTATTAATCTATTATTAGTGACTCGAAACTTCAACTATACATAGCACTACATTATTTCAAGGGACGACGAATGACCAGCGCCAATTCCCATCAATATTTTGCCATGACTGATGTGTGATGGCTTTATTCCAGCCCATCATCACAGCCAACAGTCGGCATGATGCACTACTCACATCGCATATGACTCGGTCACTTTGACCTAAGACTGCCACGTCTAGGAGGTATGCACGACCTATCCATTCCCGAACCTGCAGTGACTCTTTAGATGGGTGTAGGCGACGCTGTTCGGCGACGCTCTCGACACTAAGTGTCTTTGGCTCCGTTGGTCCTCGATTCGATGGAAAAGGACCTCGAAGCTCAGAATAGTCACTGGCCTCTGCGCCGAGAGACCAGAACATGTCCTGGAAGAACCCTCCCTCCCAGCCGACGTTTTCACTTGATTGACCCCCGTGACTTGCAGCGTCTAGGGCTGACTTACTTGCTAGAGCAATATAGCTCTGAGCTCTCTCTGCTCCACCCAATTCGAATGAAGTGTATACTTCGGGATCGTCAGAAGCTAGCATGACTTTTGAATGTGATGCCATAGATTGAGACAATGCAGTATCCCCATGCGCTTGCTGCAAGTGAGCATGGAATATTGTGCTAGTACGTTTCGCGTACACATCGAGAGGGATGTAGGAGTCTTTATATTGAGGTTCAAGTGGGTGTGAGTCCCCATGGCGAACATGTATACCGATTGCAATGCCACCTTTGGACCGGACATCTCTGTTTAGTCCTTGGATACGCTGATGTAAATACGAAGCATCATCGCCAACAAGGTGAAAAAGAGCCTCATAGCCACTCCGAGCCATTTCAAAGATTTCGCTTTGCTCGGTTTCACTCAGGGCAAAAGGACTCTTGAAGAAATCTTTGAAGCTTTTCCCGAATATCCACGGCGCATTAGATGAAGACACAACGAGATGTCGTGTCTGAAGAGGACAAGGCAGTCTACATGCTGGTGGTGGTTGACGACACTTGGGTTTCGGAGGCAATTTGAAGTACTTTGAAAACTTTCCATAAGCCCAATTAGTATCATCAATGAAAAAACTGCGTTCTTGTTTTTGTGCAAGCCCATAGCTTATCCACAAGTTCATGAGAGTGGTTCCTAGACCTGCATCTTCAGATTGCATGACGAATGTAAGACTGCTATCACAGTACGGATTTGATCTCTTCTGCATGACAGTCTGTTCGGTAGAGAGTAACCCTGTCACCTGTCTAGCCACCTGTCTGTCGGTGGTGTCTATAAAGTTTGGATCGGATCGAGAATAATCAAAAGGCTGATATTTGCCATCAGAAACCTGCTGAGACGTTTGAAAGCACTGGGAACTCAAGTCTCCTATCTGCAATGGAGATAAGGGAAATTCCATGCCAGCTGGAATATGTACGGTCCATTTCCGACGGCCCTGCTCGTTTGTCATTATAACAGGAGACGCTGTAACCGGTAGAGTAGAGGGTAACTGATAGTTTCTATCATCAACACGCCACCTCTGGACGAGACCCAGTATATACAATAGTTGAGATAAATGCGTGCGTATGAGGATTATTATTATGGCGCACACGGCTAATAAGCGGAATATGCGAAATGCTTTGCGTTTCCCGGCACCCGGGGGTCTTTTGCCATGGCTTGGAACAATTGACGGGAGAACGGGGGATGGCAATGGTGAATCAATGAGAGGAACTAACAGGTTGTTCTTCGAGGTGAGTGCCGGAGAGTGTGCAGCTGTTCGTCGAAGAGACATCTTGGGCGGGTTTTGTCGAGATGAGATGATCATCTTTGGGTCTGTAGACAATGACGATCGCAGCCCACCATTCAACGTAGAATCTGAATTGACTCTATTCACGTATAGCCTGTGATCTCTGAGTTGACAAAGTGCAGACGAGTAGCCGTATACAAGCGATGAGATTGTACGGATGCGGCTCTTGACCTGGACGACTTGGATAGTAGCCGAAGTCAGTATTGAGTATGACGATCCATGGAAATTGCACAACCACTGTCAATGACAGCTCCTCTGAGACCAAAAAATAGTCAAGCCGGATAAAGGAAAGTCTCGTGACGCGATGGTGTGAAGTAGTTCTCAACCGTCGGCGAATTGCCGATTTAAAAGACGAATGAATGACTGTAAATCGAAGTCTTTCAACTTCGAGTCAAGAAACAGTATCAGGAGAAATTAGACAGCGACCCTGCAGCAAGGTACAGGTTACTGTAGGTGTAGTAGGAAAACAAACCCAAAGAAAGTCACGAACAACGACGGATCAAAATACATCAGCAGTCAAGTAGTATGTAACGCTGTAAGCCACTGGCGGGCCCGAAGGAGGGTTATAAACATGTTTGCCAGTAAGTAACAGCCAGACGCAAGGCGTTTTGAAAACTGATGGAAAGGTGAAACCGCCGTGGGATGTTTCACAGAGCGGCAGAAAAAGAGGTGGCGCTGTAAGCAGAGCCGACGTGAGTGGCCGGAAGACTCTCAAGATGAAACACGGGAGGGGCTCTGCTGGTCACTCTTAACTCTTTAAGTATTACGATTCACTACTATCGCTAGTGTCAGCCTGTCAGGGGCCAACTCCCTTCGTCAGCGATCCAACTACGTCCTTCTTTGTCACGGCTTACATTTCTCGACTGCTCGAGTTTCAGCGGCGCATGATCCCCATCTATCAATGCTACCCTGATGCGGAGACAAGCAAACACAGATCCAATTTCCAGAGTCATGATAACGTACACATTCAACAAGAAACCTGGGGTATCAGAAAGCTAGCCGGCAACCCGGCCAGGAAAAGGGAGGAGAAAAATACAGGCATTAGATAGGCATGCTACAACCCAGATCAAGATCGTGGCAGCGTGGTAAGAGTATACAATCATGGAGCGCGACAGAACAACCAAAATTTCAAAAGGAGATCCAGATATGCATGGGAACATAGATGTGCAGTCATCCCGAGAGAATTCGCTGGATTCAACATAATATTGATTTATCAAACAGAATCCCAAGCGCCGTGCGATAGTGAATAATCGAGCCGAGAAGGGGAAAAAAAAATGAAGAGCTGAAAACAAAGATAGAAGTTCATGTCCTCCGTGTATCGGATGAAACTGTGTATCGGATGAAAGGGAATATTCATAGTATCAATATGAAGTTTGTCGAGGCTGAATGGTTAGATGAACGGATGGCTGCATTATACATCTTCTGGCGCTTCAATGATAGAAGTTCGCGGGTCATGTACGTTGATAGAAGGTGGCTTGGGTGAGATTGGGTCTGGTTGGTTGGTTGCTCCACTCGCAAGCAAGAGGCTTCGACGAGAATTCTTGTTTAGGTGACCTTGCTCAACACGGTCTTGTATCATCTCATCAAGCATGCGAGACACCTCATCAACACTCTTTCTATTAGAGTTGACCTCTCGTTCTGATATACTGGCGAGTGAAAGGGTGTTGACCGGACTGGTGGCACTAAGAGGGCTGGCAAGTGAGCTAGCATTGCTACCGCTGGTCTGATGGCCAATAATTCGCTTGTCCTGTCCTGGGATATCGATGCTCATTTGAGCAACGTCGCGCTGACGGGCTGCTGAACGCAGAGCAGTGAGCATCCGGTCTTTGTCGTCCAGCTGGATACGTAGCTCGGAAATTTCCATGTCCTTTTCACGTAGCAACGCCATCATGTCAACGTCATCACCGTTCTTCATTTGTGACAAACCCATTGACATTCTCGAATGGCTTGAGCGCCTCGCTTGAAGTAGTCGTCGTTCGAGCGTGGATATGTACCGATTCTTGTCCGCCAAATCGGCCTGTAACGCAGTCAATTGCATTTGTAGGCTGGCATTTCCATCACCGAATTCACCAACGGTGTCGTCATCCTCATCCGGCACCACTGACGAACGTCGAAACTGATATGCGCTACCAGGGTCAGTACTGTGCAAAGACTGTTGCGAAACAGTCCGTCGCAATGAGTTCGCACCAAGGGTAGATTGACTCGAAGAAGAGTACAGCGAGCGTGTACGTGTGTCATTGATTCCGGAGATGGTTGACAAGCGATCAAAGACAGCGGTGCCACTGTGGCTATTGACGCCAGTGGACTTGGAAGAAAGAATGAGTCGGTTTAGATGCTCGATTCGCTCCTTGAGAGCAGTTCGAGCTAGTTGCATCTCGAGCATTTGCTCTTCATGGCGAGCTTCAGCTTCCTTCTCCATTCGTTCTTCTTCCATCTTCATGTCACTTTCTGCTTGGGTTTTGCTTTGCGTTTCCAATTGAGCACGCAGAGTTTGAATTTCCATTCGATACCTTTCCAACAATACTCTACTCCCGCCATCTCCATTTCCTCCATACGCCTCCTCTGCTCGTTTGGCATGACTGACAATATTGTTCTTTGCTCTGGCAGCGAATTTCAACGTGTTGAGTGTTTCGTTTGTGTGTGTGTTGGCAGGGGCAGCGCTACCGGATGCGCCGATTTGTATTGTGCAGAGAATGCTGACCAATGAATTTCCCGATAATGCTGGCTGCAGTAGCCGTGTCAACTTACTATCACGATAAGGCAAATGCTTGCCTTCCTTATCCGCTGCATTAGCCGATTTCTCCTTACTCTCTGATAGTCTCGCAATGACCGTTCCCAATGTAAGCAGACTCTTGTTAATGTGGGCGCCTTCTGTCCGCCTCTCTTTGTTCTCTGCAGCACGCTCAGAACCAGCAAGATCGATCAGACTCAGGGTTGAGACTCGTACACCTCCTGGACCCACTGCAGACCGCTTGTCTTGGGTGGAATTGCCGCTTGGTACTCGCTCACGACTCTCCACCACAATTTGGACAACGGCATGACTTCGAGAACTCCGCGCATTGAACTGGGTGCTGCCTGTCCTACGTGCGTGGTCTCCGCGAGCAATTACACGAAGAAGTTGGGTTGGACTTTGCACAATCTCTTCTTTCAACGGTGTCGCATAAACACCTCTCTTACTGTCTTCACGCAACTTGATTTCCTCTTGTGGAGGCGCATTGGGTCCGGTTGCACCCGCACTCGAAGCCGAGAGCAGATCGTGTATCTTCTCATTGTAGATTTCCAGATAACTGACGCGAAGCAGGAACTCTCGATGAGGTGTTTCGCGAATGTATGAAAATATGTCCGTAATGGCCAATGGGATGACACCAGGCGATGAGGCGGTTCCTTGCATGGAGAATGTCTTTCCGGTACCCGTCATTCCATAAGCAAAAACAGTTCCGTGGTAGCCTTCCATGACTCTCCTGACCAGCCTCTTAGCCGACGAATCGTAGACTTTGGAATTGTTGTCATGTGCGGTAAAAACATTGTCTAAAAGTCATTAGAATATAAATACAGCAAATGTCTAATCCGTGAATTCTTACCATAAAGATAATCGTAGCTCTCCTTCCCTCGAAAGGATATCAGTGACCTTCGGCCGTCGACCATCCATTCTTCTTCTGCACGTGAGTTTTCGTTCGCGCCGGTATCCGGCCGTACTCGCACACTGACAATGACATTGCCCTTGGCTTCTTTAGGTCGGGCGACCTTCTTGCGCGCTCCCAAGGCGTCCTTGGGGTCGTGCTCTGTCTCCTCCGTATCATCGAATATCGTCGCGCTTGTTGAATATGAACCCTGCGCTGAGGAGCTCCTACTGTGCGGCGGGGAGGAGCTACTGAATTGGCCTTCAGAGTCTCTGCTGATTGCCGCATTCAGGACCGTCTTTCCGTCGCTGCCGTGATCGAGAAGAGAAACCGCTTTCGAGCTACGATTGCTTGCAGTGGTTGCTGAACTGAGTCTTGACTGTTTTCTGGGTTTGATTGTACCTGACTTGGTGATGTCCGGGGTACTGCGCGCTGTCGATGGAACATGCGAAGTCGAACTTGATACCGAGGCCATCGATAATCTGCCGCTCGACATGGGAGGTTGAGGGAAGGCTGCTATGCTGACAGATCTTCGCAGATTCCTGTCGGTGCCATTTGGGGTTGTTGTGCCCGAGATGGAACGCATGGAAGAGTTTGGATGACTGTTTCCGCCTAGAGAAGGTCTTGTAGGCGGGCGAAGCTTAGAGTGTGAAGGCGACGCACTTCTTTGGGAATCTGAAACGGTACACAACGGTTTCAATTTTCGCGGAGGAAGCGAAGACAAGCTGCCAGTCGGTGCATTGCTCGCTTGGCTCGACGATCGAGGGAGGGCGGACTGAGTGGTCATGGTGTCTGCCAACTCTTTGTGTGTTTGTATAACCCTTTGTGACGACGAAAAGCTCAGATATGACTCAGTCCATTGGTCAATTTCAGGGATTGACGGGTTTTGCCGAAAAGAGGCCTTCACCGAAGTTCTATATTCACTGAATCATCTGATGTCTGATTAGCAAACCGTCCTTTGATTGATCCGCCACCATAGACTACCTAGAAGTAACAGGAAAAAGGAGCGGAAGCAACTGTATCTTGAGTGGCCCAACTTCATGCCCGAGAAATCTCTCATGAACAGGCACGTCTCTTCCTTGCTGTCAAAGCTGCAGATGCGGGCAGATTCTAAATGCACTTACATCACAACAAATATTCGAGACTCGAAGCTTTAGAAAAGCGACAAACTTGATCGAATGATCTCTTCCCTTTATAGAGGCCTTGCCAACATAGAACTGGCTGCGCGAACACGCAGACAAGAGGAGGAGCGCCGGGGTGATTGCGCTACGTCAGACAGATCCAAGCGTTGCTGCTTGTCGTGGGCGGATCCCCAGATGGTCGTAGGATAAGCAAATGTCAATACAGCAACAATGTGCGGTGCTCTTCGACTGAAATACCGAAGAGACGGTTCTCTTTTGTGGCAGTGGATGAGGGAGTGGGTTTCAATGGTACATGATCAATCGTTGGGTTAGATTTGAGTAGCAAGCTTGAGTAAAGAAAAAGCGAGGGAAGGACCATAAGGGGTAAACTCCTGCGCTAACTGGCAGGAGCGGGCGCTAATAGGCTCCTTCCCTCTTTATTTTCGCGGTCGCTAGACTCCCTCCAGCTTAGCATATCCACAAGGGGCTTGGACATTGTCAACAATAAAAGAACCACCATCCCTGGCCGGGCGAATAGAACTCTAGGGATTCCGCCAATCCAGCATGGAGTATGGACAGCCTTGTTTGTACATAGTATGGCTGTTGTGGCATATGCACGCATGGGGTTACCAGAACGCACGGGACGACGCGAATATCGACAGAGAAACACCTTTCAAGGGCGGACAGCCAGCACCCACCTTGCTAATACAGGATCTCTATTAATGTCTATGGAAAGCAAAATGCAAGCTTCAGAATAACGTAGCGTCTGGCGAAGCCCTTAGAGCAGTAAGTCGACGGATCGGCAAATTACATCGAATCTCATTTCCGTCCTCTCGCACTCGTTTTCAGCCTCTCATACCACAGAACAGCTCGCTCCCGGCGGAGTATTATCTTTCTTTCTTTCTTTCTTTCTTTCTTTTTTTTGTTTTTATTTCTTTTTATCGACCATTTCTGCCCGTCGATTGATGAGATGGTGTCAATAATGTAACGTTCCCCGTCGTGGCCCTGCGGGATTGTTACACCAACTTTAAACCACGAGCGTGCTTAGAGAGAACGGCCAACCCTATTTAGACTCACCTCTACCATGAAAGTTAAAAATCCGGATTCTCTAATACATAATTTATATTTCTACCTTATGGACAGGGCCGAGGAGATGACTCGATAGACCCAGAGCGACGTGAACAACCTGACGCGATAGCCGATTCGTGTCCAGTCCACCCAGTCGGGACACATGACAACAGCAACCCCTGGCCAGATCTAAAATTCGCCTTCAAGTCACTGCCTCTGCTTCTCCTACCATATCGATGCATCACACGAGAAAGGAAGGCCTCATTCTTCCCAGAGATTCCAGGCCAACAGCGTATGCCATTCATTGGTTGGACGCGCCTAGCGGCCGAAAATTCTACGTTCCTTCGATGTTTTTATTGAATCAGGAACTGCATCGTGTTCCATGAAACCGACGAGCTCAAGCAGGTGACAGGCCATTGAATAAATAACATTGACGAGGCGAATGTTGTAAAGACCAAATATGGTTTGCAATGGTCATTACCGTGCTCATTTAACCCCAAAATCAAGCTGTCTAGCGGCGTTTCTGAACCGCCCCTCGGAATCTTCTCCGGCTCGCCGTGAGAGATCGCTACCCATCTTTTGCGAGCCGCCCGACTTCCGTGGCAAAGATTCCTTAGGAGTCGGCTTGGGCTCGCTTCTCCACCAAGCATGCTGTAAGATCTGGCGCGCTGAACTCCGCTTACGAGGATCAAGGGTGGTCATGGACATCAACAAATCAGCACCGAGAGGTCCGGCCGTAGGGAACTGACGTAAGAAAAACTCCCTCCCTTGTAAAGGAGTAGTTCTATCCCCAGGGGCTACGTAATTAGGCAATCTGGTGACACCAGGCCAATTCTCTTCTGTCGGAGTTCCGAATGCCTCGCTGATCTTGACGATTTGGTCCATGTCGCTGTTTCCCGCCACAAAAGGCACACGAAGAAGTAGCTCTGCGAAGACCATACCCATAGACCACACGTCCACCACGGCAGAGTATTGCCGGGCACCGTACAAGAGCTCGGGGGGCCTATACCAGCGAGTGATAACTTGATGTGTCATATTCATATACGGATCTGCGAATGACCGTGCCAAACCGAAATCAGCGAGTTTCACTTCGCCGTCTGACGCGATTAATAAGTTGTTCGGTTTAATATCACGATGCAAGACGAAATTTTCATGGCAAAACCAGACACCCCTTGTAAGCATGCCCATCCAAGCTTTGACATCTGCCACGCCATATTGGATATTGCCATCTTTGATCAGCATTTCGAGGTCGCCCAGTGGCAAGTATTCGAGCACAAGATTAAGGTTTTGATCCTTGGAAGAAAAGACGTCATGAAGGGCGATGATGTTCGGATGGGACAACTCTTGGAGGTACTTAATCTCCCTGATGGCGTCCATAGAGAGCCCGTCTCGATATTCAGCGTTGACTTTGATCTTCTTTATAGCAACAAGGGACGAAGGCGTTTGGCGTAAGTAACCGAGATAGACAACGGCGTAAGTACCCTCACCGAGTTTTTTGTCTAGTCTCTCTGATCAGACACGCAAGAAAACGTATGGGACTAGTATGGCAGTTCATACCCTTGACGTATCTCCGCCTCACATTATTGTTCATCTGATCGGACGGTCCCAAAGCTGCGATCCCATTGCGGAATGAGGATGCAGGAGCACCCTGGCTCTCACTTCTGACAGCAAGGCTTTTCGCCTTGGAAGCTGTAGATGAGACCAAAGCACCGGCAGGAGATTGTGAGATGAGAGGTGATACCGCCATTTTTGAAGCTTGAAGGAGCTTGTTCAGTCCACAAAATGTGATTCGAATGTTTCTGTCATATCATAAAACGGAAAATCATTGCTTGAAGAACAATGTAATAATGAGATCCGAGGTTGTGTTGAGTAAACCGTCTTTAATTGAGAGCTCGAGTTGTTTCCGACCTCCGCGGGGCGGACTATTATTGATCCAGCCAGGGACCATCAAACCTTACTGGCGCCGATTGGATAGCCTCACAAAAATGTCTGTCAATACTTACTTCAAGCAATCGTCAAAACCGCTCCCTGACAATCACACTGACGACAATTGATGGTGTCGATATAATTGACCGAAAGCAAACATGTTCATTCCCAGTCGCCGTTTCGGCGGCCTCATAAATCCATCGAAAACCCTTCTCAGTGCCTTCGCACCATCTTCCACCTCCACACCAACATCCCAATGCGTGAGATGTCTTCATCAGAAACGAGCAACCCCCATAATCCCTCAACCGACGCCATTCGTCCCTGATGTACCGACATTCCTATCCCTGATTGGCCGCGAGATGCACAAACATGCCAGCAAATTCACCTCTTGGGACAGTCTGTTTTCTCTCTCCTCCGCAGAACTACGAGAACTCGGACTCGAACCGGCCAGACAACGACGATATCTACTCAGGCAGCGCGAGAAATTTAAGCATGGTATGTACGGCCCTGGCGGGGATTTGGATGTTGTCGTTGATGGCGCCGCTCAACTTCGTGTTGTTGAGGTTCCCGTCGAATCTTCGATAACGCAGGGTGAGGAGGTCAATACGTCGTTGCCAGGTGCATCCGCTACACTGTCGCCGGGAATGCGAAAAGTGATTGTGAATATTGCACCGGATGCGGAGAAATACGAGTACAAGCCCAGCGACGCGATCAAGAAGTATGCCCATATGAAGATCACCCACGGATCCATGGTGAAAGGACCCTTCATTCAAGCATTGAAAGGGACCAATGGCTCAGCTGTCTTGATTAAAGCGACAGAAGGTATGTGGGAGGATAGACGCGGACAAAAGGTTGATGGTGGTGAGCGGCGACGTGCTGAGGTTCGGGCAAAGAAGCGAAGTGCAGAGAGAAGGGCTGCCGGCGCTTAAGCCAGTCGCGCCTTTTACAAGTGTGACTGTATGAAAAGAAAAACTTTGAGAATCTTGTGCGGTCTTTTGGAGCCTACTTCATGACTCTACTGTATCATGTCATGGAGATATTCTGTACATTATGTTGGCTGTCAGCGGGATTTGCGTTGCGGTATTCGAGTTTCTATCCATCAGAGAACATGTAAAATTTAGTTATCTCTTTCAATTATCAATGTCATTATTAGAACGAAATCTGTGCTTGAGTTTCTACTACTGTCTTCCTAGGTAGCGAAGAAGGACGTTGTCAAAAAAGCAGAAAGTTATCTCAATTAGGTATACATGTGTGTTCTATGCATTAAAAATTCTATTTCCAAGAGATACTCAGTCCTTGAGGCAAATCTCAAATGATTTCGTTATGGAACAATTTACAAGAATAGGATAACGCCTGAATATGTATATGCCTCACAGCATTAGCTCTAGACATAGCAATGCACGCACTTCTTAATATTAATTCTGGTGTTATGTGTAGAGAAACGTGATGAAACAACATTAATAAAATCATACAAGTACCTTACTCCTGCGAAGACGATATGCTAATAAAAGCTTGGGCATATTAGGCCTTGGTAGTCGCATCTCTTCTCTCGTATTGAACGACAGAGTTCGCCCAGGGTCTCGAGAACAATGACTGTAAGAGAATATGTTAGCAAGCTGTATGTAATCGTATTGTCGGCGAAGGACTTACAGAGTAATCAGTTGCCGGAACACCTTCGACATTTGGCAAGTTCGTGAACTTTAGCTGTCTAACCAATGCCGCACAGATGGCACCCAATTGAACATAGGCAAATTGCTCACCGATGCAACGGTGACGTCCAGCTCCAAAAGGCAGGTAGGGGCTTCCAGCACCTTTGCTGATAAGACCATAACCATAGTCAATTTGCTCGTCATCCTCGGTGGCCTTGACACCATCCCATCGGTGAGGGTCCCAGTCCAAAGGCTTGGAGAAATGCTCAGGGGATCGTGCAGTGACTCCAGGGGACGAGAGAACGTTGTGGGAGGTAGGAATGACGTACGGAGTACCTTCAACTTGAAGGGGGCTCTTGACAGCACGGAGGATGGAATGGATCGGCGCATGTAGGCGAAGAGTTTCTTTGATGACGTTGGCTTGAAGTTCGAGTTTTTGCAAGTTCTCATGGGTAAGCGGGGGGAGATCGGTTCCTAGGACTCGGATTTGCTCCTGGTACAATTGTTCGGTGATCTTGGGTTGCGAGGCTAGTCGAAGAATAATCCAAGAAATAGTGGAAGATGAAGAGTGTTGACCGGCCATCAACAGAGCGATCATCATATGGGCAACCTCAATATCGGGGACCGGTGTGCCATCCTTGTAGACACAAGACATCAAGTTCCAGACCATATCCTCAGAATCCTTCTCTCCTCCCGCTTGACGACGCTTTTGGATGATTTCCATGTAGGTTTCCGCCATTTTCTTCTGGGCGGCGTCACGCTTGCGGTTGTGGGGGAGAGGAGCCCAGGGAAGCATAAAGTTGATAGGCGCGAAGCCCATGTCAAGGTCGTGATACAATTCAGCGAATGTCGAGTCAAACTTGTCTCGGACCTCTTTGCCTTGTAGCGATCGAGAAGCGGTATAGATTGTGATTTCTGCCATGATTTTACCAACATCGATGGTTCCGCGGGTTTGTTTGAAGGCGTTAGCGTTCGCAACATACTCGTTTACTTCCTTGGTGATCAATTCAACATAGGAACGTAGCGCATCCGAGGTCAAACCGAACTTGACAAACTGCATCATCACCGTCTAATAAGCACTTGTTAAAGGGCAGACGGGTTGGTCTTGGTATTTTCTCACCTTCTTCTGTTCCATGAGCTTGGAGTTAGGGCAGTCGTACACAACATGCTTGCCAAATACAGGTGTCGTAAGAGGTGAGTAGACTTCCTCGGCGCACACATCGCGCAATTTCGCGTTCAAGATAAAGTCGTTGCCTTTGGTTCCCAAGAAGACTGTGGTCTTTTTGCCGAGTAGGATAAACGTGAAGATGTCGCCGTACTGTCCGCAGCGAGTGAGTTAGTCAATTTATCCGGATGCGATTCTATGTTTTATGAGCTCTGCGTACCTTGCTGCGACATTCGGAGAAAAACTTGTACGGGTCGATACCGTAGCTGACTGTGTTGCCAATGAACGGAAACCAGTGAAACACGACAGGAGGTTCATTTGGATTTTTGAACAGTAATTGAGCCAGTACGTTGATCACGACGCTCAAGACAATGACCGTGGCGAAGCCCAATCCAGCGAGCACGTAGATTGACTGCGTCGAGCATTGTTGGCAGACTTTGTCGAGGGCGGCGGCGAAAAGCCCCATGATGTATCACCGTTCTGATTACGGCTTAGTAGCAATCGCGTGGGTCAGCAGTCGAAAGTCCGTCCGAACGAAGAAAGCGTGTCTTTGTAGGGTTTCAAGGCAGCGTTGGTTGATGAGAAGTGTAGCAACGCAATCAGGTGTGTTAGATTCTGGACTGGTGCTAATAAATTATTGAAGCCCGCCAAGCTGCCTACTTATCCAGGGGCAACTGGGACCTGACTAGCCGCAAATGGCATAGTGCGCGTGTGTCCTTAATTTTCTACCCGAGTCACGCCACGAACAGCCAACGCTCCGTCCAATGCAATCGCCGCCAGTATTAATCATTTTTTAGACAGTTCTCTGTTCATTTCTAAGGACTAGATACTAATACTGATGATATACAAACACAAACGCCCCCAATTCTTGACAATCCCTTTTATATCGGGCTCTGATTGCCTCGTAGACTCCCCAACGCGCGTAAGTATAGAAACAATTGAAACCATGATCTCTCTCTCGGATAAGAATAGTAAAGGCCACGTAGTTGGGCCTAATTCTCGAGGTGACCATTGGAAGCATAGCGAGTATTTGTCCCATCTTCGTATAAGACTTGGTCTCCGCGACCACCCATGTTAGCGAACTCACCGAGCGGGCGGTTCGCACCCGGTTTCAGCTCATGCCCCTGATGTACATGGTTCTGAGATTGTTTGTTGGCTGGGTTTTTTCGAAAGACTTTCACTTCTTCATCATCGTCTTGCACGACATCATGGACCTCTACATCGACGATCGAACTGAGCAACGTCCGTTCGCGCTCAACTTTTCGCCTGGAGAAATCGAGTTGATCCATGGCTCCAGTCAGGCCGTCTGTGCTGTCAGCAACGCTTGGGAACTTGCCGGTCAGCCAAGGGTGCTCGAGACATTCGTCGACTGTAATTCGCTTCTCAACATTCACAGTGAGCATTCGATCAATTAGATCCAACGCTATGTCCGGGACGGTATCCCAATAAGGGGAGGGGTAGTCAAATCGGCCCATTCTGATCTGTTGCGCCAGATTGTACGGGCTTTCTGGAGTACATAGCTCATCGGAAAAAGGTGGGAAACCACAAAGGCAGATGTAAAGCACCACGCCTAGGGACCAAACATCAACAGCCTTAGTGTAACGCCGGTGCCGGGACTCTTCCAAAATCTCGGGTGCGACGTCTGTCTCATCATTAGCCTGTATTGTCTCTACTGAACCTTTTCCTAAACTTACAACTCGGTGTTCCACATCTGGACACCGTTAGCTCTGGACAGCTTCGTCAATCGAAGAGTAACTTACAATGTAGTCGTAAAAGAGTCTTCTCCAATGATTTTGGCAAGACCAAAGTCTGCCAACTTCACGTGGAGGTTTTTGTCTGCGAGAAGAATGTTTTCCGGCTTTATATCACGATGCACAATGCCCCGGTCATGCTATAGTATGAGGATTAGCCATGTTTCTGAATATCAATAAACTAAGCTTGCTTACCAGATACTTCAAACCATTGAACAGTTGGCGGAACACTTTACGAGTCTGGCTCTCGGACAACTTCTGCTTTCTCACAATGTAATTAAAGAGCTCGCCCTCGGGGGCAAGTTCCAGAACCAAGTAGGCACCGTCGCGCTCGTCAAATGTGTCTTTGAGACACAAAACGTTCGGGTGATTGACACTCATCAAAAGAGCAATTTCTTGTTGAAGAGCTTCGGCTTGTGACCTCTGCGACTCACTCTGGCGCCTTTCAAACACTTTCACGGCAAATTTCTTACCGGTAGCACGTTCTACGCAGAGGTAAACTGTCGCAAAATGGCCCTTTCCAAGTTGCTGAAGAATTCTATATTGTTGGCGGAAACCACTGGTGTCCCTTACTCGAGGATACCGGAAGACGAATCGAGCCTCGTCAATGATTGTGACCTCGTCGCCATCCTCAAGCTCCCGGTTTTTGTTGCGACCTAATATAGCTTCGTTGACAAAGGTTCCATTGCTGGAGAGATCTTCAATGACAGCAACGACGTCTCCGTTTCTTGTTTCATTGAAGATCAAGCAATGGCGATTGGATATGGTTGGGATGTCTAGTACGAGGTCTATATACACATTATGTTAGTGCGCTCGTGTTTCGTGGGATTTGTAATGATTTTAGCTTACCGCATTCAGGGTGACGCCCAATCAGATAGCCACCTGGGGGGTAGCCTGACGATTTGGCAGAGTCTTGCTTCTGAGAGGTCTTTGACTGCTTCTTCGAGCTCCGACTGGGCGAACTTGTTGCTTCTCTATCGGTCTGGCCGCACGAGCCACTGTCACAGCTAGTTCTTTTCTTCAGCACCAGAGCATGTCCAGCCTTGTCATCCAGAGGAATCAAATAACCCCAGACACCTTCCGCAGCTTCATCTTCTACATCGTCTGCGAAAGCTCGCGGCGGGTAGACAAATTGAGAAAGCGCTTGGGTGTCACCAGGCGGAGACGAAAAGACTGGCAGGCTTTCTTCCGGACTTGCGATATGACGTCCTTCGGGGGTGATGGTCGTGGCTTTTTGTATATCCGTAGCTGTGGAATCATGGTGCGTCAAAGGCGTGGGGAGGTATGTATTCTTAATTGGGGTCTTCGTGACGGTTGTTGTTGTTGTTGTCTCGGTCTGAGAGGCCAACCGTTCTGAACGTCGCGGCTTTTGTGACTTTGTGATGCCCGGCTGCTCTTCGCTTTCCTGTAGAATCCATGACAATTAGCGAGAGCACTACCAGGAAAATCCAAACACGAGCAAGTACATACTCGACGACGCTTCAAAGAGCTTCGCTCATTGCGAGGCGCCATTTGAAAATTGAGCAATGACGCGTGTAACAAGCCTATTGAGTAGATCAGATGTTTCTTGCGACGAGTCAGACGAAGACACGGGGACAAGCCAACAGGTGGGGGAGGAGAAGGGTTAACAAATCGAATTATCTCATGTTTTGAAGGATGCAACAGCAACAATCTTTCGCGAACGAGGTTGCAATGTAGAATAGAGCCCAGAGAAGTTGATGATTGTAACTTGTAGATTGCAAATTGTAATTGAGCAGTGGAGAAGGCTGCAGTAGTCAGGCGGAGCTGCAACTACGACACAACAGGAAGAAAGACTAGGCAACGATGGGCTATTTCTCAATCCTCAACCAATACTTCCAAGGGATCAAAGAAAGGGTGGAGGCGTCAAATGACTTCAACCAAAATATCCATTATTTCCTCCATGCCTTCTTCTATGCGTAGTGCTGTACACAAATAAACAACCTATAGGAGAGCTGCGGCTCGTGATATCATACCCATGGACACGAAGCAATATTTGTTCCACGGTCCATGTTGTCAGGGCATTTGTCATATAGAGAATAAATAATATCTAAATATAAAATAACAACAAAAATAAATAAACGAAGAAAAATCAACGGAGAATCAAATTCCCTGCCAACTTTGGCCCAAGCTTGTTGGGGGTGACGCGGAAGGTGCCATGGGGGGAGGTCGTTTAGCCTCGGAGCTTCATGTCTGCTCCTTCTTCGACACTTTCTCTTGACAACTCCCTCTGATGCCCGCATCTTGACAAGACAGACTTATCTTTTCCGGTTTGGAGCTTGCTACTATCAGAATGGATGCGTGAGTACAACCCTCTTACCGGCCGAACAGATACTGACAGCCTTTTTCATATGCGGTTTGTAGTCTCAACTCCGGTCTCAGACGCAAAGCATTCGAGCGTCTCGCATTTCTGGATACCTTGGGCTCCCAAGAGAGCTCATCAAAACCAAGTGTTAGCCGATTGATCAACGAATGCAGGCCGCAAAGTTCAAAATCAGGTGTCCTCAGGGATGGGCTTTCTCAGACACACGGAAGAGCTCCTATGGTTCGTTGGCTCGTGGACTCACTGATGTGGCATATTTTCAATCTAATGCGTATCAACAGGCACTTCGGGAACTTGAAATCATCCTTGCTTTGACCAAGACCTCGTCAAACGTTACTCGCCATGACCAGATGCTAAACCTCGCTTTGCAGTTCGCCGGACACTTGACAGAATCCTACAGCCAGAAGTTTCGAACGTCGCCTTTCTTGCACGATATCAAGCCGTCTCCTTGGGAGGCCCTCACACATGGATTGACTAAGGGGCTCCTGAATCTGGGTGTGAACGATGCCTCAGTCCGCGAACATGCCACGGGCGCCATCATGGCATATCTAAATAACTGCGCGCGGGCTGTGAAGGGGATGGTGAAAGGGGGAATCGAGCGACCCGATTTCGATGGCACCATGGGACCAATCGAAATTTTGATCACCGCCCTTTCGTTGGTCGGCCTTCTGGAAGCTGCCTCGCAATCTACCGAGTTGTGGAATGCAACCGAGAAGCTCGCAATTGTTGAGCGGTTAGGAAGCATACTATCCGTTGACTTCCTCGTGGCTGTGGAGACTGCAGCTTCGAAGATTCGCAATTCGACTGCAACCGATGCCACCTCGCGTGATTGGAAGAGATATAATCGAAGATACGCCGCCCAACGGCGGCCGATAGGAGCTATGTTGTTGCAACAGTGCTTCTCGCGATTTATCAAGTCCTGCACAATCACTACAGTTCTAATGTGCGCTGCTCCGAGTGATGCATCATTCCTAGAGAAGTACGCAGATGGAAAAATATTGGCAAAGACTTTCAATGATGCCGAAGAAATAACACTGGTCAAACACCTTGTCGGCGTTTTGACTGGCAAAATACAACTTCTTGAAGACGGCGCGGATTACCTACAGATTGGCTCCCAGTGGCAACAGGAACTTGCTTTTTCGGTTAAGGCCTCATGCCTAGTCGCTTTCCTGAATTGCATGACCCTGAACGAAGAAATGGCCGACACTGACATGTTGCTTTCGTGGCTTGAGGATACTGTAGCCGATCAGAGTCAGATGGCAGCTTTTGATCTGGCAACCACGGCACTCAAAGTCATTGCCGGTACTGCAAAGCTTTTCCCTGCCAATGCTTCTAATCTAAGCTATCTCCTGGTGAAGTTCATAACGCAAGGTGGCACAAGTCAATCGATTGTCTCCGTCGCAGCCAAGTGTCTCGCAAAAATCCTCGAAGTTCTGTCACAAGATTTCGTGATCACCACGCTCTATTCCTTGGGTAACGTCTTGAGCCCGACAGCGGCGGGTGCTGAGCGTCCAGTGCAACTCCCTGCTGAGACCTTCGAAACTAGTCCTACAGGAGATGCCTATCATTCAAATGCCGATAGTGTCGTCTCTCTCTTTTATAATGGCGAGGAGGATTCTACAGTCACGCACCGTAACGTTATTCATGCCATTGTCACAATCGCTGTCAACTGTGAGGATGAGAACATTGCAGCTCTTGCTCAATCCATGCTCCTACAGAAAATCGGCAGAATTAGCATCATAGCCGATGCATGCATCATACAGGAGACTGCTACCTTAGCATTGATCAACAAGCACTCAGAATTCCAGCTATTATTGAAATTCTACACCCGCCTCCACCAAGAAGCTGTGCTTAGGGACCACGGTATCATCGCTGACGCAGTTCATAATGCAAGAAATCGTCTCTCTCTGGCACTGAGGCACAGTCCCTCTCACAAGGCCACTTACCTCGTGCATTTGCTGGAAGGCATTGTCAGTAAAGGCGATGTGTCAGATCTTGGACATGATAAACATAAAGATATTACTCTGTCTCCTGACGATATTACTCCATATCTTAAGCCACTTGCGCTTCTGGTTACGAATTATGTGCGTGAAGAAGAGGATGTTAGCGAGCCTACACAATATGACGAAGATACAGCTGCTTTGTTCCGCGATGCCTGGTTCAACATAGCCGTGCATGGGATCTCAGTTGAGTCTGATATTGGTCGGCGATTCAGGAATGAGCTATGTGCTATTGCGGAGAAGTCGCCTCCTCTGGTTCCAGAGAATCGGACCGAAATATTGGAAAGTGATGTTGAACTCAACATCATTTTGAGACGTGGCATGGGACACCAGCGGCTGGCTGAACAGAGGAAGCTTCTCAGCAATGAACTTCCAGAGCATGAGTCTAGCCTCAAGCGCATCGGCTATCAGGAAATAATCTTCTTGAATGCGAGCTTGTTGGTCGAGAGTCTTCGAGCTATGGCCGGAGATTGTACAAGGATTCTTCTCTATTTCTTGGATCCAACACTAAGTTCATCTGAGTTGAAAAAATGCATGAAAGCTGTTGCGGACAAAGTCATCGATATATATTTGTCTAAGACTCTCTCGGTTGCTGGCGAACGTTTTACTAGTCCACACCTATCCAAGCAGCTCGCGGGAATTTTTATTACTGGCTGTCATCGCATCCATCGGGTTCAGGAAGTGGCTCTGGACTGCGCCAGCAAGATAATCAGTCGGTCCCCATCCGTTCTTTGTGACAGAACTCCGCTTTTCGTTCTGTTAGACCTCCTTACTATCATGTGGTCATCCTGCCTCGAGAATGAGCTGGACGAATACGGATGGAGGTCGATTTTCACGAAAGGCGACGTGACAATTGACTTGTCTGATAATCACGAATCGAGAAAACGGACTCTGGACTTATTTCATTCTCGCGCCAAAGCTTGGATGCTAGTCGCCATCAACCTGGCTCCGTTGGACGTGAAAGGTCTTTTACAGGTACCAAGTTTTTGACTTTCCAGAAAGCCTTACGTTGAATGACAATCCATGCTAGACATATCTTTCCGAGTACGAAGACGATGGTGCATATGGCCACATTTCGTTGGGACGCTCATTTGCTCTTGAAATGGCATCCCAAATACCTCAAAGTGACCCGCGACTGAGTACGTCTTATTAACAATGACAAGAGAATCAACCGATGTTCTAATACCTTCTATAGGCCACATTGAAAGCTACGGGGCTGACAACGTCAACTGTGCTTCTGATTTGATCGCTCAGTACACCACACGTCAAGAATATAGATATTCCGAATTCTCCCAAGCGAATGGAAGACGAAAGGAGATGGACCAGACTGGTAGGTTTCCCGATAAGGATTATCAAACTCCACTAATGATGTTAAGCCGCAGATGGCACGGTTGATCCCTACCTTGAGCGGTACATTGAAGTGATCGAAAATCTTTTGAAGCAGCTTTCTCTCAGGGTCTCTGCTGGTTATGATCTGTCTAGCCACGAATTACATGATGCACTACGTAAGGCTGCAGCATTGCTTTGTAGAAGTGATGATGACCTTCCCTCCATCGCTCACTATCTTGTTGACATACCGTTTCGGTTGTTCACTAAGGAGTCAATCAAGTTCGGCGTGTCAATCTGGCTAGGTGTTATCAATGAGAATCCAAAGACTGAATCAAGAATCTGGGCGGAGGTGGCATCCGCTTGGGAGTCTACCACTCTAGCTAGGAGGGGTATTTTCAACCCTGCTTTCAAGTGAGTTCGAGATTTTGCTTGCGAGATTTGGAAGATACGTACTCACCAGTTGCAGTCACCCAGATCCTTTCTTCACGGCTATAGAACTACTTCCTTCAGATAAGACAGCACTTCTCCGAGAGCAGCAACGGGCCCAAGACATTCTATCTCCTCATCTGCGCATTTTGCAGTTCTTTGAAAGTCACTTCAATGCTATACGGTTGGCAAGCCCCCATTTGCAACGTATCTTCTCGCGAGCAATAAGCAGGACACTTGTTGCCTTACAGCGTACCAATGGTCACCCTCTTTCCCGGGAGGTACATTTCCATATCGTCTTACTAGGCTTGAGAATACTTCAATACTCGACTACGCAGAGCCGCACCTACAAGTGGAAATTGAAAGACCAGATATTATCAGCCGCTCTTAGCTGGTTCAGACATCCTCCAAGGTTAGTAATTCGCACTTTTACTGAAAACTATACAAGCTCACCAAAAGAAATTTCGCAGGTGGTCCTTTGGTGGTAATCGCCTTCAACTAAGAGCTGAAGACAAAGTGCTGAAAGATGTTGAAGATGCATTGAAGTATACTGCAAATTTTTTTTCCTCCAACGTGGGCCGTCGTCAGTCATTGCGAGGGAAACAAGAACTTTTACAACACCTTATTGAGAACGAACGAATGCGCCTCAGGGTTTGGCTTTACCCCCTAGAACTAGAAAAGAAGCACTATATAACGGGCTTCGGAGGTAAAAATCAATCTGAGGTAAACACTTTCTTCTAAGAATATGCTGGTATTGAATATTAACCAAAGGAGAAGGCTATCATTGATCAGCTGCTTCGCACTGCTTGGGCCGAAAATGCAAGCTTAGCGATTCAGATCTGTACTCGATTTCCGTCACCGAAGATCCACAACGAAGTGCGTTGGTTACTCCTTACTTATCCTGAGAAAGCTGTGGAAGTTCCGGAGAGTCTGGAAATGATGTTTGGATCTTCTTTGCCGGCAGATGTAACCCATCAATTAAAGGTAAGTTGATATGGTCGCTAGTATTCAGTAATCACCGCTTCATCATAATCGCAGCTGACGTGTTGCAAAGTATCTTTTGTACTGGAGTCCGGTGTCTCCTACTGAAGCTCTTACATACTTCTTACCAGCCTACGGGAACCACCCATTCATACTTCAGTATGCCATGCGAGCTTTAGAAAGTCACTCCATCGATGTCAGATTCTATTTCGTCCCGCAACTTGTACAGGCTTTGCGCTACGATGCTCTGGGTTACGTCGAACGATACATATATGAGTCTGCCAAACTTTCTCAGTTGTTCGCTCATCAAGTAATTTGGAACATGAAGGCAAACGCCTACAAAGATGAAGACTCTCAAATTGTATGTTTAGATCCGCAAAACCAGTTGCCCCTGATACTTTTTGGTATGTTTCTAATTTTGAGCAGCCGGACTCGATCAAACCTACACTGGACAAATTAATAGACAGGCTAGTGTCCAGCTTCTCTATAGAAGAACGTGATTTCTATGAGCGAGAATTCTCCTTCTTTAACGAAATTACTGACGTTTCCGGTAAACTACGTCCATATATCAAGAAGAGCAAACCCGAAAAGAAACAGAAAATTGAGGAAGAGCTCCGCAAAATCAAAGTGGAAGTTGGAGTTTACCTGCCCAGCAATCCAGACGGTATAGTTGTCGGAATTGACCGGAAGTCAGGAAAACCGCTGCAAAGTCATGCGAAGGCGCCATACATGGCCACGTTCCGTATTCAAAAGACGAAAGCGCTTGAAGGCAAACGGCTAACAAGCAAGGCACAGCTTGATGAGGAGAAATCGGAAGATCAAGAGACATACGAAGTCTGGCAGTCGGCAATTTTCAAGGTCGGAGATGACTGTCGACAAGATCTTTTGGCGTTGCAATTGATAGCAGCGTTCAGAAACGTATTCAATTCTGTCGGTCTAGACGTTTGGGTTTTCCCATATCGTGTTACAGCCACTGCACCAGGTTGTGGAGTTATTGATGTACTGCCAAATTCAATCTCGCGGGACATGCTTGGCCGCGAAGCAGTCAATGGACTATATGATTACTTCGTCTCTAAATACGGTGGAGAAGAATCTACCAGGTTTCAGGAGGCGCGCACCAACTTCGTCAAGAGTATGGCATCATATTCGGTCATCTCATACCTGCTTCAATTCAAAGACCGACACAATGGCAACATCATGGTCGACGACGCAGGTCACATTATTCATATCGACTTTGGATTCTGCTTCGATATTGCGCCGGGGGGTGTTCGCTTCGAGCGAGCACCATTCAAACTGACCTCTGAAATGGTAGCAGTTATGGGCGGAGGGCCACATCTTACAGGCAGCAATACCAACGGTAGCATAGCCAGTGGTAGTTCTACAGGCGGTAGTACCAACTCCTCATCTAGTAGTTCCATCTCATCCCCGTCGGGATCCTCGACGCTCCGTCTCCCAATACCTGGGACACATGCCCACGACCCAACAACAACACAGCCGTATCAATGGTTCGAATCGCTCACAGTCAAAGCATTCCTTGCATCTCGGCCGCACGCCACGAAATTTATCCAGATCGTCACGATGATGCTTGATAGTGGTCTGCCCTGCTTCAAATCAGACACCATCAAGAACTTCCGAGATCGATTCGTTCTTGACAAGACTGAGCGGGAAGCGGCGGATTATATGCGGGAATTGACACGCAAGAGTTACTTGAATCTCTCGACAAAGGGCTACGATCAGTTCCAACTGTTGACTAATGGTATTCCTTATTGAGGTGGCCTACAAACTTACCTTTTGAATGATGTTGTTCTTTCTATATATGCTGATAGACATTTAATTAATTACAGTAGCACATATGATTCATATTTACGACCATCCGCCTCGTGAAATGGAATACAGTTGATCCAATTTCCGTTCATGATTCGTACCTTGAATTCAAAGCATACAAGCAGGTTGATAAAATGACAGATTCCTTATTCCAAGTTCCAGTCTGAGTAGTAAAATGTTACAATTTCGAATTTGAGAGTTGAAAATAAGAAAGGACGAATTGCAAACGACCTCAACTCATACAGTATTCATTCATAAACCTCGCAACTCCAGTGTTTTTGTCACAGTGGGTTTTCTGACATTGAGAAAATTCGATCGAAAAAAGGGGGAAACCAGATGACCTCGGTGCCTACACGATTCTGTGCCCGATCTCGGACGTTTCGAGGACGAAAGAAATCATGAGTATTACATTTTCAATATACTCCATCCCCAGTATTGGACAATGACCATATATAAGGTGCATATGCAATGATGACGAGAGCACTATTCCGTAATTTCAGCGAGAATACTTGATACTGGCTTTTGCCGGTGACCACCACGCGAATCCAGTGGCATGCGCCTTCATGTTCGTGAATAACTTGTGTTCGCAAATAGAGAATATTGCTGCCATATATTTGCAATGGACAACACCATTTTCGACCATGAGACTGATGTACGAACTCGCCGATGTCACTGGAATCTAGTTTAAGAGGATTTAGCACGAGACACCGCTCCCTAAAGAGCCTTGGACTAGCTCTCGTGTGTGGCGATGTAATGGATAACGTGCGTTTCAAAATATGCAAACGTCCCGAAGATAGATAGACTTATCATATCCAACGAATTAATCCATGAAATCAGCTCGAAGGATCTTCTCCTGGAAGAAGTCTGGTTTGCTCTGTCGCGGCTCCCTGGGAATCTCACGGGTGGGTTGCTCCATGATGGCAATGGAAGCAGAGCGCTGATGAGCATTCGGATCATTTGGGTTCATCATGGATGGTTGCAGATGCGAAGAGGCAGGATATGAACCTCCGACAGAAGGAGCCCGTTCGGCTCTGGTCCGGAGGGCAGCGGACCAGTTAAAACCCTCGCCTAGAGGTCGCCAAGACTGGTCAGATCTCTCATTCTTAAGCTTTTGAGTGCTAGTACCTGCAGCAGCAGCAGAAGATGAAGATGAAGACAAAGAAGAAGAATTATCTCTTGAATAAGTGGAACTAGTCGACGATGCAGTATGACGCCGCGTCGCCGAAGGAGACGATCCAGAAGAGGGATATCTACCGTTTCCAGAACCGCTTCCTCCACGGACGTCTCTCAATGCCTGTGCACCGAACGAGACGCGTCTAGCCAAAGGAGACGTTGGATTGTTGGCAGGAGAATGTTCGATATCGTCCACGGCGTCTTCGTAGCTCTCCGAACTGGAGAGACTCTCACGACGGCCTGCATAGGCACCAAAGGGGGAGGGCTGGGTTGGGGAACCAGAGAGGCCCAGTGTAGTTATAGACATGCGTCGTCGGCCAGACTGAGCGTTGGCAGCGGCAGCCGTCGTAATAGGGTTGGGAAAGGAAGAGTTGTTTGTTGAATTGTTCATATTGGAATTGTTTGGTTTCGAGAAGAATTCGCCAAAGGATGCCGGGTTTAAAGAGAGGCGACGCTGGGAAGGCGGAGAGGTCGATGTTGGAGAATCAGCCCGATCGCTGGACATGGCTATCGAGGATGATAAAAGATCAAATAGATTCCAGGGGTCGAGTAACGTCGTTTCAGAAGGTAGGATAGATTGCGGTTTCAGTCGCAGATAAGAGAGCAAGCTTCTTCGTTTGGCAGGATCAACGTAGGTATGGCATGACCACGGTGCGGTGCGGTGACGTCAACGATCCGATTGGTCTCCGAATCGCTAGTTAGGACGAGAGTTAGACAAAGAGTAGCAGCTCGCACAACGTATGAAGTAAAAGCAAATGGCTTTTGATACTAAAATGCGAGTGGATTCGGTGAGTGATGGACAGTTGGGGGCGGGTTGTCATATCGAAGCACTGAAAGCAAAGGACCGAAAGAAAGTACGGGGAAGCGGGTGGAGTACGGATGAAGATCCATCCATTGAGAACTGCGCAGAGGGAGCGGGGCATACGTACGGTACTAGCGAGTCCGGAGCAGTAGTGACTTTGTTCGGTCTATGGTCTGAAGCAGCAAGAGGGGGATGAAACAGAGAAGAGGGGGGAGAGATGAGAGAGAAACAAAGAGGTAACTGTTGGCATGATGGATTTGCCTTATATGAACGGAGGGAAGGAGCAGGGGAGGGCGGGCATGGGTGGAAGGGAAGGAGCGGCTGGGCCGGATGGATCATGGATCGATCTCCTGCTGTGTGTGCCGTGGAGAGATGCAGCCAATGATCGCTGTGCATTCAGTGTTCCTATCAGTAATCCATAACGGGCAATGCTTACAGAGCATTGTTATACACGGCAGCAGCAAGGAAGCTACGTACTACATAACCGAGTACATCCTGGACGAATGCTTATCTAATGCCATGCAAACTGATGATCAATCAGGAGCCCGGCGCTGATTGGGCCAGTCCGCAGAAACATGAGATTCGAACGAACGGTCGGGAGCAAGTCGAAGCTGCATACATAGTAAGTAGTACACACACGTACACTCGTAGTGTACTACACCACTCGACCGATAGGGTTAGCCGCAGCAGGAAAAGCACACCGTAGCCGCACTCGGCCTAGCCTGACCACCTGGCATCTTAATCCTTACATAAGCCACCGACTATGTTGTCGCATTTTTGAGTGAATCAAGGACTCAAGCTGTCTACCACCGCTCCGTGACACTCGGAGCATGTTGGCAACGCTCGAGGAAACCTCTCTCTTGCATTTGACGCGAACGAGCGTCAAACAGATAAGTGTCGACGAGTCTATGACGTGAAGTCCACTAAACCGAGACCATGGGGTCGAATCCATCAGCATCGAATCGTATTTCGCTGTCTGGTCGAAACTTTAGGCGTTTGACCATCTCGGCGAATTATGTCTCGTTTCCTGACAGGCCCCAGCATTTCTTTGAAGAAATGAGACCTTGATTACGATGTTGGTATGGCCCACAATCCAATAGCATACATCCAAGTGATAAGATTGGCATACATCCAACCCCGCACTTTCTACCCCGGAACGGGTGCTGGAAAGCACCTACCTGTGTCCCATGCGAAGCTAGACCTCGAGCCCTTGAACTTAGTCTGCTTGGCTCTTAGGGAGCGAGTGATATACTTATTTCCAGTATACCACCTACATATTTCGTCGACGCAAGAGAAAGACATAGCAAGAGCTATTAGCACTGATCCAATCATTTGATAGAATAGAAATAAGCAACCTATATCTAGGAATATCCTTCTGCGCTACTTTTATATAATCATCCTTGCTATGTCTTGCATATATATGATAATTTTAATACACTGTAGTATATATATAGTTCATGGCCCACTTCCACATGTGCAACTTTTCTTTCTGCTAGCTTAACGAGGCCAAGGATGGTACTGCTAATCAGTTTAAACTTCTTGCATTATAATGGTAACTTCTAAACCGTCTTGTAGCTATTGATTAAGAGCAAACAAGCCATTACATAGGTTTCTCGATCTATCTTTTTTCCCTCAGCTCTAATCTCTATATTCATATATCTAGATAGTTCAACAGACAATGCTAAAGAAGGGTATGTTGTTTGCATTGAAGACCAGAGACATGAATACACTCTTCCCTCTGAAACACTGGCTGGCTAAGCGCGAAAGAAAAGGAAAACATCCCCAAATCTTCAAACACCCTATGAATGCAAATGAAAAGGAATACAGAAGACTAGACATGTCGTATGCTTGAAATAAAATAGAATAGAAGACATGAAATGATTCCCTCCCGTTATCCGTATATGTACCCGGGGTCCCCCCAATGATTTTTTTTTTTTGGCAGAAAACATAAAAACTTCGTGTACCTAGAAGCATCGAAAACAATATTTCGTAAGATCTTACCCGTTTCCCGACGATGCAAGGACAGAAAAGACTTCAAACACCTTTCTGTTTTCATAAAATCGTAGACTCGAGAGTGCAGAGCCTGACTAAAAAGGAGGTTGTCCGCTCCTTCCTCGTACATATACTGCCCAGTCGGCGCTTTCCCGCTAGACTCGACTATGACATCCCATATCATTTTCCGACCGCTATCAGCTTCCCTCCAACTTCGAAAAACCATTCATCTTCTGTACAGACACATCGGAAATTCGAGTTTCTCAATATGATCGCTGGTATCCCGGGCCGTGTTGCCCACCGGCGGACATCACACTGGGATGGACGTGGAAAAGCTGCGTCAACTTCCGTCCCACGCTGGGCTCGATCTCAGTGCCATCACGAGCGATCTTGACCTCACGATTGGAATTCCATGGATTGCGTAGACCTCGCGTGCGGTAGAAAGGAACTCTCTCTATAGAGATCCATTCGATACGAAACGGTTTCCCAAATGTCTGACCACCGGGTATAGCATCTTCTCCACCCAGCGCCGGCGTTGTTCTTTCGCGCTTGGCGTCTTCGACTCCAGCTTCGTTTTCATCATCGTTATCCTCCTCCTCCTCCTCCTCCTCCTCCTCACCGTTATCGCCGCTGTTGTGGATACTCGCCTCGTCTTCGTGACCGTCGTTACTTTGTCGGTCATCGTCGGATGAATCCGCTTCCCAAAATATCGTTCCGCGCGCCGAATCGTCAATGATCCGCCCTTTCGGAGCCGTTTGCGTTGCTTCGGTTGGAAGGACCTCCAAATCATCAGCTCCAGTCGGGGGGTTCTCCGGTCGTGGAGGCGCCGCAAGAGCGAGCGCTTCATCATCAGTAATAGCAGACGCCATTCGCGCGTACCCGAAATATTCTCCAGATTTGTTCGCCGAGAAGATCAAGTACACATTTTCCGCAGACTTTGTGGCAAAAGACTTGTTAGAAAAGAACGACCACAGTATATATATGAGTCATTTAGGGGGTCCATACCTCATATGCTCGGTTTAAAGCTGCTTCATTGTGAGTCTGGGTCGCCCAAATACCACTCCGACGACTGAGTTCTAAGTCTTCCAGTGTTAGACTTTTGACAATGAAATAACGATCCGGGACTCTCGAGGACCGTTGCGTGTGGCTAATAAGAGACTCTTCTACAACTCTCGGCTCCCTGTTCTCTTCTTGACCCCGAGCTTGACCCTCATCTCCCGGTCGAGACGGCATCGGATTGCTCTGGCCTGAGCTAGCGGCACTGGCACCTCTACGCAAACGACAAACTAAACGCACACCCTGAAAACGAGAATCATGAAATCTTGCCACTGCTGCTACACAAGCAGCCTCGCTCTTATAGTTCACAAAAGCACAATTGCTCTTAGAGATCAGGAACACACTTTCAATGTCGCTTGTTGCATCTTTGGAGAAGTGATCCTTAAGATCAAGAACGTTGGTCGAGGGAGGAAGGTTGCCGACCCACAAAGCGTGTCCCGATTGCTTCGGTTTTCGTGGAGGGCCCCTCGGTGGCATGCTAGGAGAAACTGCAAATGACAGTCGCGCCGGGCCGTGATCTAGAAGGCGCAGAATGAGTTAGCAGGTGCGGTAGGGGGTAGGCCTGTGGGATTTAACAAACCTGAGCCGGCCAAAGGTGCCCGTGACTGCTTCATGCGTGACGACCCATCGACAATTGTTGAGGAAACATCATAACTCATCGAAGCCCTTCGATTCTCTTGCTCTCTCGTGGTGGAAACTGGTGCCAGCTGAGCCCGGCGGTATTCATTATTGAGATTACGTGCTTGTGCCTCCATACGCGTATTCGATGTTCCGGCTTGCAATTCACCATAACCAGCACTGTATTGGTGCTGTGTGTAATATGATTGATTGTATCCTGAAAGCTGTGGGTGTATAGGTGTCCCAGTCTGATGATGATGGGAGGCAGGGTAGGGAGAATAACCTCCCTGAGGCTGGGAATTCTGATGTATGTACGAACTGTGGTAAGGCTGGGAGAAAGGCATGTTGTACATCGTGCCCCCTGGAGCGTTCGTGTTGACGTACGGCATCTGGTGAACCGGGTACATCATTCCTTGTGATTGATGCGTTGGTATGAACTGCATTTGTGCGTTCTGTTGTGAAAACGATCGTGAGGGGCCTGGGTAAGACGGCAATGCGGATGTCATTTCGTTCATATTCAATGCCGCGGGGCTTGTTGCTAGGTTCCCAGAGGAAGAAGGATCGTGCGATGCTGGTTGATATTCATTTGTCGACTGCGCAGTCTGACGTGAAAGTCCTGGTGGCTCGATGCTTTGTGTCAAGTCTAAGGAAGAATTCCCTGAGCGATCTTGTCAGTGCACCATGACTATATTTACAGACGCTGAACGAAGGACATACCTAAAGAACCGTGTTCGCCCCCAGCCGAGATGGGTTCTCGCTTTGGTAACATGGTTCCTTCAACAACCCCATCGCCGGAACTTTGAGAATGGTCCGAAGAAACATCGCCCATGGATGCGACCAGCGTATGGAAAGTGTACACAGCGACGTGTGGCAATCTTCAAACTGTGAAGACGAAAGTCAGATCATCGCTCAATCACTGTTTTAATGGAAAATGTGCAACAAGAGTCAGGTATCGACTTACCTGAAAAACGACTATCCTCGGCTTCCAAGTCCTAAAGGTCGTTGACTTGATGACGGTGCCTTGGGTCTGACATGAACAATATTGTGGTCAGCCGACTATGGAATGAAAAAAGTTTTGAAAACGCAAAAGAGCAAAGAGCAAAGAGGGGAAAAGGATTCATCAAAGGACAAAAAGTGGCAATGAGCATCAACCCGCTCAAAATCTCGACATCCCACCAACAACACTTTTTCGCCTAGCAAGAAAAGCAACGGTAACGAGTCAAAAATAGGCTTATATTCCTCGCATTCCAGGCCAGTATGACGCGGGAACCTTTGCCATTCAGCCAGAGCCCAGTGTTTGATGTTCAAGAACTGCCAGTGCGAAGTTTGCCCACATCAGAGTCATGAAGCGGCTGCAATATCCGAAGACAGCGGGCCAGTAAAGCGGGGGTCACGGTGCTTATTTGGAAGAAATTTATACAGACAAGATATGTGTGCGATTCGCCAGCTCGAAAAGAGGATTGGAATCGAGGAAGACTTCCCCCAAATCAGGCGATGAGTCCGTGCAAGTGTTAAGATTGCTTGTGGTTCTGAAAATGATTGAAGAAAGCGACCAACCGATGCAAAAGTGTACACAAAATGAGGGTTATAAGGGTTGATCAAGATGCTCACAGACAAATAGTCCAATCAGCTGCTCACACAGCCAAGCAACACTACAGGGGGCAAAGGGTGATTGTGAGAAGCGCAAATTGGGCAGCCACAGAAGCCGGCCAGGGGGTTAGGGCCACCTTACCTGCTGAGGATTAAGTAAAGGATGGCCTAGCTGGTCCTTTCTCAGCCACTCCCTCGTAGAGGCGCGGGCTGTCCGGGCTATGGATTAGCACTTGGCTTGCTTTAATCGCGGGCCTGTCGACGTTTAAAGTTAGGTCCGTGTTTAGAAGTACTGATCGTCTCACTTGTAGCTTGAGGTAGATTCGAAACTGGATGCCTTGGGGTTTAAATTGTTTGCCATCGGATTAAGGCAACAACAGGAAGTGGAACTGAGGGAAACAAAGAAAGAGCTTACCTTTTTTTCGCCGCTGGAGAAATGAGAGGTCATCCGAGAGGAGACTCGCGCAAAGACACGCACGCACAGCGTTGCGTTTATTGTGGAGGCAAGAAGATACTTGTTTCCGGGCCGAGAGGTCTGTTCCTGTTATCAAATACAGAATAGTAAGTCATAATATAACGATTGGAGTGATGGAGCTAAGTGGAGAGAAGCGCTTGAACAGACAAAAGCGACTCAACACCGAGAGGCTAGACCCGCAGGGGCTGTCTTTTCCGCAGGGCTCTTACAAAGCACCAGGAACGAACGGGTGATGTTTGGTGAGATCAGGATGAGGCAAGGAAACGTCTACCTACCAGGATTGATTGGGTCAAGGTAGGGCTGAGGTTTGTTTACCTCGATCTCCACAGCCGTATGTTCAATTGTGGCGAAGATACCGAGTACTGACACGAGCAGAGACCAAGTCTTTTGGACAATGAGTTAGTAATTTCGGTCTGTACGATATGGGGAATTGGAATCGTGAATGGGACTGAGTCTGGTGGAGTTCTCGGTTGATCCAGGATTCCTATTTCAGGGTTGAAATCGGCGAAGGCTGCACTAAGGCACAGCAGCGCACATTGAGGCTAGACCTGATTGTTGGCGCTGCCGAAGTGCATTGAAATCCAAGGAGAGCTCGCGATCCACCAGGGTTTAACGGGCTAGGCTTACCTTGTGTGTTATGAATCATCAAAAACGAAAAAAGGTGGCGTATGATGTTCCAAAACAAACAACAGCCACAATTGATCAGCGCTTTTGACACGTTAGTATCTTGGTGAGGCGCCGAAGCTGAGCTTTTTTATCTTTAGAACCGAGATAGAAGCACAACGTGAGATGGATTACGCCACAGACTAGGCTGTCAACATGCAGATTGACAAGGGGGCTTGAGAGTTTTTGTACCATTCGGGTCAAGTTCAAGGAAAGCTGAATAACCTATAGCAGAGCGGCTTTTCAAAAATATGGAGTATCAGGATAGACGAATTGTCAATCGAAACGTATAAGGAATAAACTTAGTGGAGCAATGTCTTCGAAAATAATTAAGGGAGCACGAGCAGGCCTATTAGAAAAATGAGATTAAAGTAGAATATTTGATATCGAACGTTTTCTCACATACAGGAAAGTTCTGGTTGGATTTCTGTACCTCTCTCGAAGAGCCCGACCTATTCTATGCAAGCCACACACAAGGGAAAAAAAAAAAAAAACACATATGAAGTAACCATAAGGAAAAGATCATTAATCCAAATCCAGATGCACAACGTCGGATCCAATTACTTTATTTTCCATTCCTTGAACGTGCCCACAGCTTTGGCTTAGTTCTCCATTTTTGTGAGTTATAGTACTACGACTGACTGTATTCGGACAGTGGATGTACCTGACAGCTCTGATGTTATTGGGTCTTTTACGACTCATCAATACCCAGAAATACCGAATACATTGAATACATAAAGCAATTACAATACACTATATACAGTATCCGAGTTCTAAGATGTCTTAGAAGTTGGGGGGATCCGTGAAACGGGGAAATTTTGCCTAGGTACAATCACGGATGTGGCTTACCCTCCTTTCAGTACGTATCACGAGGACTCTGATTTGTAGATCGCTGTGGCGCTTTCATGACTGTCTGATTACATGACCGGACTGATTGGTACGACAGACATGAGCCCTGCGGTGGCTGTCTCTGTTATGTACTATGTATATGGCTTCGCTTCACTCTATCCTTTCGTCGGCTTTCACGACTCATGAGGGAAGGGAAACAATGATTCAAGACAACGGTCTCGTGATTCGCCACCTGCAAAGTTTCCTAAGGTGGCATGTACGGTATAAGTGCCTCTGTGGGAACAAGCCACTGTGCATTGATAATTCTTAGCTCAATACGTACGAAGCACCGTAGCTAATACTCCGCAGGCTCGTGATATGATGCGGTCGTCGGCTGAAGCTGCCGCGCCAGCTGATTGGCGGGATCTGTCCCATACATGTATCCATACGAAGGCTCCCTAGGCATCGTCCACAGTTAAGGCCGCATCTCCATCGACTTACTGGACTCGTGGTCCAAAGAGCTATCGATCTTCGGTTTATTTCTTACTTTCCGCCACTCAAATCGGGTTTATTTTTTTTTGTGGTGGCAAAGGCAGCAAGAACCCGTAAATTACAGACATTGTATGACCTACGTTGCGTGGTATCCATTACTTTGGGGATAGAGAAAACGGGTACAGTACCACTAGCCTCGAAGCTTGCTTGGGGTTTAGATGCTTCTGGTCCGTTCTACTACATGGTACTATGAGTAGTAGTATTCGTAACTGACGATTTGAGGCGACCACTGGCGCTGACTGGGCGATCGGGCTGGAGTGACAAATGCGGCTTGCTCCGCTCTGGAACTGAGAGCGGGTTCGCGTCCAAGTAAGAGACAGTGTTAAGAGACAACATACTAGTACATCCTGTCTGTACGAAAATCGATACGGGTATCGGAAGGAGGCGTTGTACCATCACAGCCGGTATGAGATACCAGCCAATCGTTCGATACGTCCCTTGCCGCTTGCGGTATGGCGCGTAACCAGAGGAGTATCGATACACACGCACTGCGCCGTACTGAGTCCGTGGATAATAATAACAACGACGATGCAGGCCATGAATGAGTGCAAATACAGTTCGGGTACGTATTCGGGATCTACCTAGCAAGTATGCAAGGCTATGCCTGTCAAAGGTCCCTGCATGACTTGACGTCTTATTTCTTCACATAGAATCATTTCACAGTCATAGCCTGTTCATAATGATATAACCATTTCTAAGAATATCTTGCCGGAGTCAACGTCTCTTGTCTATCATCCTACTATGTAGAGTGTGCTATGCATATGGCGACAGGGAATGGAGGTGCTATTCTGCGGAGGCGGATGCCGATTCGTCGATCCATGGCATTGCGCATTTGATGTCCCCGCCTAGAACTTGGCAGCTCAAGCACTCAACTCAAGTTGTGTCTACTCCATAGTACTACATGTGGAAATGGGCTATGCGTTACTATGCAAAACAACTTGTGTTGGTCTTCACCGATCGATCAAAATGGTGCCTGACTGATGAGTCACGAGATCTCCCACATTTCCAGTCATGATTGACGTCGCCCACTGTGGCGAACCCGTCCCCCACTCTTCCCCTTTCTGCTAAGTCTACTGCCGTTTAAAGCCAACTGAGCCCCTCCATCGGCTGTTTACTTTTTTCTTCCTTCTCCCATCCTCGTCACTCCTCCCTTCACATACTGAGTCCATGACCCTGACCGCAACGTTTTATAGGACAACACTACGCTTCGGTCTATGATCAACCTAAGCCGCTACGCTCCGATCCGCAATCGTCTACCCTATCAGCTTTGGTACCTTTATGCTCGAACGCGCGGCCCAATCAAGACAAGCATGGATTGGAAGCGATAAATTCGCGATAAATCAATTATCCTCGAGATGACTGTGGCATTTGCCACAGCTGAGGGCTAGCGGGAAAATCCTCCGACTTTCGACTGTCCCTTATGGCAGACTGCTGACGCAAAAAGCTCACTTAGTTTGATGGGTAGGTTAATCGATCACGGATGTCCGCGGAGGACTTCTTTGTAACCTCCTCTGCGAACCGGATCATGCCACATTTTCGATCAATGATCAACCCATTCGAGACTGGGGATATACTTCGTGTCTACACGTCATCGATCGGAGACTGTCCCAACTCCTCTTTTCGTTGCAAGTGGCATTCAACGACTGAAGTTTGACGTAGTATATATATGTGGGCTGTTTCATCGTGATATATATAACTTCTGCCCAAACAAAGATCGACGTACAGGTATATATCAAGTGGGCATATCGAGAAAGACATGACCGGGATTCATTACCAAGTTGCATACAGTAAATTAAGAGATAAAGCGACGACCGCCGTCAAATAGAAAGCGTTGCATGCAAGACACTAGAAACCAAACGCAAATCGTATCGGACTAACTAGTGCGCAAGGAGTGGTGAGTAAGCATTGGTGAGGCGACGTTGAAATAGAGGTTATCACAACGTCCTTTTTTCAGTCTTTAACCCGACTTTCCGGTAGAAGTAAGGGGATCCAAAAAAAGGAACGGGCACGCAGATTTGGGTGGGTTGATCGAAGTGTGGATAGCCCTAACCCTCACTCGGCCAATGAGCGCGTACAAGATGCGCCACACAGACGTATGCGGCGCTTAGAAGTGGGACTGTTTTCCCCAGACGAACGCAAAATATGGCCAATCTACCATGAACAGCAACAGCATGATTGAGTTTCGACTTCATATACCAACGACTCCCCTCCACCACCCGTCATTCGTGTGCTCCCTGACATATGGAAGACGCATTGTCCATTGTGGCTTGCATCCACCACGCCACCTGCCGATTCGCCTCACATGTGACCACTGACCAGGCTATCCGGGTTGGCATTGCTGAGACTTGACAACCATCCCGTGTTATCCATATCTATGCTCGTTGGACTCGGCTTCGGGAGCCAATTGCATCCGAATTCTCGGTGGCAAACATCAATGAAAACTGTACACATACGCCCTCTAACGAATCTACGAGAACTTCCTGTCGGGTACACATGCCGACTGGAAGCGATTGCGTTGTGTGGCTTTGTTGATGTGGAATCTTGTGATCCATATTTTTACTTAGACATTGTGGCTGGGCAAAGTGAGTCAGTGCCCTAATTTTCAACCCATGCGGAGCTTTCCAATATTGACATCTACAAACTACATGGTATACTCCGTATCGCAGACGTATTTCCAAGCAGTAGTGGATACAACCAACATGCTCAATTAAGTCAAACTAACCTAGATCCCCATAAAATGCAGAGATTTTCTCATGCCACGAAATCCTAAAGACGTATTCATTATATTAAAATTTGATCAACTGACATCTTGAATGAGTTCTCATGCACTTGATGGGTTTGCAGTGAAATCGAAAACTCTAATCCAAGCCCTAACGTCTCTTTTAGGTACATGTGGAGGCCCTCGAGCCAGCGGGATGCGCGGAATATGTACCAGGTTGCAGATACTACATACCCGTTCAGCATCCCGGGAACCCACACAACTATGCATGTACAGGGTTTACCACATAGTAGTTCAAGGTCCATGTGGGCTGCATGCTACCAGTAAGCGCGGAGAGAAAACATCTGCCTGAAGATACGTACAATAGTTTTAGAAATTCAAAGTTATGACTCAAAATCATCTGGTTTGGGCCTTCAGCCACTGGACTGAGGCCGATGATCTTAGCCCACTGGAGCAAGCCACTTTAATTTATCTTTTAGAATGGGGAGAGCAGTTTGACTCATCGCCTGTAGAGTGGCAACGATTGAAATGAGGAGGCTGCCACTGATTCTCCTGCCTTCGTAGATAATCGTATAACAGTCCCATAGCTAGCTCGATCAGAGTTTCACATGCTAGACCCGGAAGACCCAACAGGACAACCACCAATCCATGGATCAGGCATGCTACAAAATTAGCATCGTATGACTCGGCATGCCGGTTGCTCCGGCTGAAACGAGTAGAGGAGAAAAGAGAAGAGAGAAAAGTAAAAGGGGGAAGAAACGTTGAGACTTTTGCCACTGGGGTTTCCGAGTTGATGCTAATTCCCGGATTGATGGTCAATTTTCATGGGCTGTTGGGAATGAAGGGAGATGCCTGTTTGTGAGTAAAATGATGCCTAACGGCATCAACTAATTGATGTGTTGTGAGGATCAAGTGTTACTGCTATATTTAATATACAGCAGTGAAAGGGCTAAGGACATAAGTGTACAAACACCATGTTACACGGGTAGGATAGAATCGAGACAAGTTGATAATAAATGTGCCCGCCGAGAGAGTGTTATACTATCTAAGAATGATATATACATGTAGAGAAGATCGATATCTGCATGTGGATACCAATCAATGCATTAGAGGCACATTAGATAGATCCAACGATGCAACGAAGTAAACCTGCGAGACAGCACAAGATGGTTGGCTTATATGCTTCGTAACTTATGAACATCGGAGATAGAGGGGATCAAAACAAGCAAGGCGATGTCAATGAGAATATTATGACATGACAATAAGGCGGTCTCACAGTTTATCAAGAGTAATGTGGTCAGACAGAAAAGCATAAAGGACAACCATAAAAAAGAATGATGGTCCAGCAATGAATGGCCGTTTCATAAACTAAACAATGCGATATTGAGACGAGATAAAAACAAAGGTATCATGCAAATACATAGTGTATATCCAAAAATCAAGTTTGACTACTCGATCCCGCCTCAATCACTTATCAATGCCCGAAGATGAAACTTTGCCTGCAAACCTTGCACCAGCACTACCCCTCTTTTGAAGTTTTTCTCGCTCCCTACTGTCTAGCGGTGCAAGAGCATGCGCCGCCGAATGTGATTCGGAAGTCGATCCCCCTCTGATCAGGGGTAGGGAGGACAAAGTGTCGGTGGCCGATGATCTGCCGGAGCTCGGTATATTATGATTAGTTGTGGCGCTTGAGATTGATGATGAGTAGGAGCTTGGCACGGTAGCCGTGCGTTGACTGATGTATAATTGTGCTGCTGGTGAAAGAAGTATAGGCGCTGGTTGTTGCGGGATCTCTGCTCCGTTTTGTACGAGCAGTTCGGCAATAGGGAATGGAATGGGTTTAGGCGGTGGTTGTTTGGCCGTGCTCATTGGAGAGAATCCGGGTGATGTAGAACCGGGGATGGCTGGGTCAGCGGCGGCGAGGGCAAGAAAGACGGCATGCGTGTTTCGTGACCGATCTGTGGCATTGACATTGGCTCTCAATGCAATTCCGTAAAGGACGCCTTGTATATCGTTCTTCTTAATCGAGGCCAACAGCGTCTCGTTTGGAGTAGTATAGTGAGACAGCCCCGCTGCTAGCGGTTGGACGTATGCGTGATCACTGTACTTGGCAGTGATGAATTTTAATCGTTGTTCTCGGGTCGATTGTGCTTGTGGCTTCAATGATTGATCTAATGTCGCTTCCCATACCATATTACTGACCCTGTTTCCAACCTGCAACAGAATCTCCACAATGTCATTCGAGAAAGAGTTCACATCCAACGTCAACGATCGAATTTTCGAAATATGGGTTCCCAAAGAACGATGGATCCCACTGCACTCTATGCACAGCACGATTCCGAGGTTGATTGATACCCATTCAACCTTGACCGTAGACCCGCAGTCCGCACACCACTTATTACCATGGTCGGCATCCCGGATTGTCTGCAATAGTCTGGCCGGGTTCTCTTCATAGCTGTTGCTATCGCTACGAATATAGCTCGGCCGTGCACCCACAGTCGTTCGTCGATTGACACTGTTTGTATTTGACGATGCGGTAGTGGAATAACCGTGTTGTCCAGAATAGGAAGAGCTTTTACCAGTTAGAATTGAACCGATATCACGCCTGATGGAATTGCTCTCGTTGTGCGTCGATGGTGGAGGCATGGATGGCGGCGCACCGCGCCCTTCAACGGCACTTTGTAAGGCGTTGTTGATAGCCGTTATCCAATTACTCATGTCCTCTTCTGAAGTTGCTTGGTATATGCGCTTATATTGAGGGGTAATCACCTCAAAGCAGAAACGACGTTCTGCATTTCTAGCCTCCCGAACAGAGGCCATACGAAGGTCGATGGGCTCTATATGCAGATCCAGCCGTTGTTTCCAGTTGCTATATTCAGAAAGTTTGCCTTGATCCAGCACGATCCAAAACCTGGCCAAACGTACTTAATAAAGATTCGTCTCACCGTCTAATCTGAAAGAGAAAACTTACTTATGCCATGCTTGCTTATTAATACCCTTAGGATCAATATGTGAACCCGGCCGCGACAAAGCCCAGAGCAAGCCTTCCTTTCTTTGAGGACCTCCTTGTTTGTCAGAGCCAACAACCAACGAATTATCACGTTCCTCGAGATCGCGAATACCCTTGAATCGATTTCCGCCAGTCGAACTTGCGTTAGAGAGTGAGCTAGTCAAGCCGACTGGGCCGGGAGATTGAGCGTTTTGCGAGGAGATTGACGAGGTGTTACTGTGCACGCTTCTAAGCTGCGAGCCAGTACTGTCTGCTCGATTGAGCTCCGACTCCGGTTGCTGTGCACTATTCGCTGCACCTATTGCAGCCGTGGTACTGACACTATCCGGTTCAACATAAGTCTTGCTGCTCTTCTCCAAAGCTCTTCGTTTCTCTTCACGTTCCGTGCGCTTGAATTGAAACTCCTTATCAGCTTGATCAACTTCTCGTACCAATGCCTCTAGTTGCGGGAGCATATCCTCCACTTTCTTGGCTGTTGACAGGTAGTTTCTTGCCTGTGTCTCCGCATACTTTGTAAGGTGGGACAAGACTTCTTGTTCTTTTCGGCCGCCGTGAAGATCCTGCATGAAAGAAGAGTAATCGAACCGTTTCAACTCAAAGTTTCGGCGTTTCGTCTGATACTTGGAATCGCTCTCAACACGTTTCTTCTCCTTCAACGAATCTTGCCGTTGTCCCAGGTATCGACCAACATAGGCGTAATAATCCCTACTTTCTTCATCAAAGTCTTTCTTCTTGGATTCTGCCTGCTTGATATCGTTCTGATATAGTTTCGACAACGGCTCAATGACGAGTTTCTGGAGCTGAACAGCGTTGATTTGTTCGTATTTGAGAATCTCCCGGGCAATTCTCTCGAAGTAATGCTCCATGGCGGGTTGAATAGCATTAGCGTTGGAGCTCGACGCATCGTTTAGGGCTGAAATAAATCCTAACACGGCATCGTTGCAAGCCAATTGCGCGATATGGGCCGCCTCGGCTTTCTTAAGCACCTTCTTAATCTTCGTTCTCATATTTCCCGTCTTCTGCTCCAAGGCTTTCATCGTAGCTCGGAACAACGGGCCATCTTCTACGGCGCTCATATCATCGCCTTGTCGTGACGGAAGGTCGACTTTGACTGGAGCCGGCATGCTGGCTACAGGCACAGAAGAAGACGACACTGGTGGAATAGGGGGTGCCAACTCTCCAGGGCTAATCGACTGTCCTGCCGCCCCAGTGGGGCCTTCTGTGTCACTCAAATGCGACAAAAAGGACTGACTTGACGGTATGCGATTGCGCGCAGGATACCCAATATCCAGATTCGGCGGTGACATCAATTGTGGGCTAGACCCAGGGCGTATTGTGTTTTGGACCCAGAATGTGATGTTTGCCAAGGTATTCAGGCGGTTGGTTCGTTGATCGTAGTCAAGAAAACTACAACTGTTGCGCCAACCGCCGCCTTTGTCTTCTACTGCCTTTGGCGGTTTCCATTTCCAAGTCCAATCAAACTGCACAGAAGGACTTCCACTTGTCGAGAAGTCACCAACTAGCTGTACATTTGTGTTATTCTGTAAGTTCGGATTTGCATGGAACTCTCGCGTAATGAGATTGTCGAGTTCCTTGATGTTGGATGCATGTGCAAATGTTAGGCCCATGAGAATTGTATCCGTAGTCTCTGGTAGGGAAGTTGCCACTCCGTTGATGTTGGAATTGAAGACCTGGCCCGACTGCGTCTGCCTGATGATGAATGTGAATCTGAAGGAGAGTTCGTCGTCGTTGCTCAAACGAAGGAGGAAAGAAGGCGTTGATGTGGACTGCGGTGGATCGGGATCCTGAGAACGATGCGTTAGACCTGGAACTTCAGGCTGCCAAAGTCGCATGTCACTATACCTGTACATATTCCACTGGGCTGTCATCGCCAGTATCGCGCGCAGCGACATACCTCGATGCCGGGAATGCATTTGGTGTAAGATGTAGCAGTGCCTGCCCATGCGTATTCAGAACCGTAATATTCGCGATTGCAACTAAGAAATCAGCGCAAGATACATGGTTAGCACAAGGACAAATCCCTATCGCGACCTGGATGGAAACTCACATCTGTTCTGGTCCTTGAAGAACAGGGTCCCCGAATCATCGATTTTGCTTGAAACTGTCCCCATTTCCCCGGACTAATCATGAAACGAGCGCGAAAGGCAGTGTCCTCTTTAGCGAATGCGAAATGATTGACGTAGCGCGATTGGTCGTGGACATCGAGCACGGAGCCGTCGCAATTTCGTTCAAATCCGGACGAGTGGCAGTTCTTTAAGGGTCGGAACCTGGTCTCATTGCAAGGTGGTCTTGGTGGGCCAAAGAGTTATATAGATTGAAGCTCGATGGCCGTTGTGCTTGATGAATCACAGGAATCGGAAACGCTAGTCGAGAAACACGGCAAGTACTTATTTTTGGCTCGCAGAGAGTTGCTTGGTTCGGAAGTACACAAGGACAAGGCAAAATAAAAGAGGTGTTGTCACGCAGTATAATGAAGGCTGCCTCAGAAAGAACACATGACGGAAGGTCTGGCGCTAGTTGCTCGTGAGAGTTGTTTGACTTGGACGAAATCGAATGAGTAATTGATTATTCGAGTATAGACGCGAATCAAGGAGAGTTTTAAGATGGTTGAAGAAGGAGTGAATGAGTGAGTGAGCGAAGAGTGGTCGTGGCTGGTGGTGCTGGTGGTGCTGGTGGTTGTTCCAGTAAAAGTTGGGTGGGGGGGATTCACGGCCCCATATTGACGACTTAGTCAATAGTCAAGGCTTAATTTCGCCTGCGCAATACAAAGTACAACTACGTACTATACATATAGACTGTCTCAGCCGCCTAGAGTCTTCCACATGTTTTCTTTCCTATTCTGTTTCACTCATCCTTTCCGCTCATCTCAAAGCCTCAAGCAAGAAGTACAAGTCGAGTAATGCGAACATTATATCTTGTAGATCGCTTCTTAGCGTGTTTCATGCAGAATTGCCCACGACGGCTGCTACGTATTTACCCCGAATCCACGAGTTGTAGAAAGAATATCGCATGATTAACCTGCTATAAGTGACTCAATCCTAGTTACAAAAACACTATTCAAGGTGCCAGCACTCATCGACAATGAAAAACCAGCCAGTGATTCCAACCGAAACGCGTCGTGACCTCGTAACAGAAGCGAAAACATAGTCAGCTTATCTCGAAACGTAACAGACCGAATTATACATGCATACAGGTACAAGCAGAATGAAAATAATGTAGGGATAAATTATCAAAGCCATCAAGGCAAGAAACAGAAAACATCAAAACTATCATGCGTGTCGTGGACATCGTTCATGCCTCGATGGCTGTAGCCGAGGCTGGGGTATCGTTCGGAGCCTGCCCGTTCATGTCTCCGGTATGAGGCGGCTTTTCAGTTGTAATCGCCTTATCATGCCCGTCACCAGTCCCATCCGCCGCTTCGACCCAATTCCGAAATTTGCCTCTGACGTCCCTTAAATCATATGAATGATGTTTATTCGACGATTCATGAGGCTGCCCCGAGCGCTCGAGCAAGTCCTCTTCATCAGAGCTGGACAGCGACGAGGACGAGTCGTTCACTTGCTGCGTATAAACCATGTTACCTCGAGCGCGTTGTTTTTCAGCTCTTCGTTGTTCCTTGAGGCGGTTCATCCGGTCCTCGTCTTTTTGGCAGTCAAGTGTCGTGATTTGAAGGCCAGGGAAGTTCTTGGACAAGTACTCACGCAGAAGCGGGAGTTTCTCTGCGTTCGGTCGGTACGTACCACTATCATTGTCGATAATCAGTTCGTAAGCCGAACAGCCATCCTCGTCTTTACCGACCTCATCGGCATCTTCTGTTCTCGGTTCCGTGCCGCTTGTACTGCTTCTCGGGCAACTGCTACTGCTTATAGATGTGATAGATTCTCGAAGTCGATGGTGCTTCTTCTTGGGTCGCACGAAGAATTCACCGGAAAAGGCAATGTAGATAGAAACATCACTGTGCATAGTATGTTTACTTAGCATGTCAATGCCAAACTCCTTGCCGGTTTCTGTAAATCGAAGCTGACCATCCAGTGTGAGGACATAGGTGAATATCCGACCATCACGGCCATGATCGACAAACTCCAGCAAAAGCTTTGTCAGCTCTGTACACGGCTCCCAAAAGATTCCGTTCATAGTGCTGCGGTCGAAATTGTAAATTCGAGCGTGTTGATGATGCAGGGCGCGGTTCAAAATTCGGCCTCGTAGACTGTGTGAGGTGAACATTCCAGCTACGAATGGCTTGAACTCGACATATCGGTGATACAAGTCGTCGGGTACAGGACCCTTGAGCTGAATTTCGATTGCTTGAAAGCTGATATCGCCATTAGTGGTCTTTTTTATAACCATCCTGCGCAAACTTACTCATATGGAGTGGTCTTGCCCTGTGCATTTTCATTTGCCGCAGCGCCAGAAGTTTTCAAGAGTCTCCCGATTAAAGGCGAAAAATGTTTAAACCAGTAGATCGGCCCAACCGTATATATATGAGCACCGTTGTTGGTTTCTGTCCGTCCGAGACACTCGACACTAATGATAAGATCTGCGTCCAAGTCTCGTGAGGTTGAGCAAGCCGCCACAACAGTCCTGACCATATAGGCTCGTTTGCTACCGGCGCGCTTCTTCAGATGATATGCGCGCTCTTTAATCCCCTCCCAGTTCTCTGTTATGCGATCCACAAACACATGCGCGTTACCCAATTTGTCGTCATGGTCCGCCGGATCCTCGTCGTAGACACGGCACTTGAGGTGGAATCCGGATGCGGGAACGTTCGCAACAATCCATTCTGCATTCCACACAGGATTCACATTTTTCCTTATTGTAGGCGTCCGAAAGACGACATTAGGATCTTGTTTGTGTCGTTTCGGTAGGTCGGTTTTAAGTTCAGCGTGCACATAGGGGTCGGACGATAAGGTGTTGAAATCGGCAGCGGGCAGATTATCCGCACGATGAAAGGTAAATTTCAGCGTATAACCGGCCGGTGCATGCGGGAAGGGAGTATCATCAAATCCTCCAGGCGGATCGTTTTCCTCGGCCTTACCCTTATGGTCACCCGGTCTGAATGCGAGGGCTTTGTCGTGCGCCTTTTCTGTCTTTTCCACGAGCTTGGGACCATAGCGTTCGGTCACATGTTGTCGTGGCACTTCTGGGGAAATGCCATCACCCATGATTCTTGCCCTATTCTTCTGATACTGTGTCAAGTGGAGACGAGTTTCCGGGCGGAGATTGCGACAACTTTGGTCAAGTATGATCAGGGTCAACAAGGACAGGATATTTCGGGAAGTCAGCTACATCAGATACACAGAACGTTCGGTTCAAGAGTGTTAACAATAAGACAGCGATCCTTGGCAGGTAACGAGCAGATTCTGACAGTAGTATAGCAAAAGAAAGGAACAAGAAGAACAAGCTTTGCTTGGCACACAAGAGGCCAGCCGAGAGATGACGCGCCGACGGTCGGTTCAAAGTGGGTAAAGAGAGATAATAAGGAAATTGATCATCAAGATGATGGAATTATCTGTGGTAGCGTCGACATCCAGATGAAATCAATGGATCGCTTCCTTTTTGTTTCTAAATCAAGACGGACACGCCGGTGACGTAGGGAGAGCTGGAGTAGCCAATCGGCAGTCATACATCCGTGGATGGCATCAATGGCGCTAGGCTTTTTTGCTAACCAGATTGACTTCTAGCAATAGACTACGATGTACTACTATCTTCTAAGCCTTTGCCAATGGGTCGTCGATGTGTCAACGCAGAATTGTGAATATGTCTTGAATCTGTTACCCTGCAGAAAATGTTGTAAAAGTTCTGAGATAGCAAACACTAGAGAGATATTGGTACATGTGGCCGTGCCTAGCCTAACTCCGGGCTGCCACATTCCATGCACCGCCTATCCTGTGTGGCTGTGTCCTAACGCCTGAAATATCCATGTTTTTAAAATACGTATCGACAACTCGCACCCATTGGCGGAACGGTCTAAACAGGCGTTTACGAGCCGCGGAACAAGAATTGCATGTCTTCGGGTGTCAGTTTCTCCAACGCATCGCCCTGATCTTTGTTAATCGTGCCATTAATCATGTTGGCCTTCTTTTCCTGAAGAGCGACCATGCGAGATTCGACCGAGTCCTCAATACAAAGTCGAGTGATGACACACGGGCGGCGTTGACCAATTCGATGGCACCTGTCGGCGCTCTGCCACTCAGCTGCGGGATTCCACCATCTGCAACGAATCGGCAGTTAGTACTTGACCCTGGACAAAAAAAATCAAGGGTAACCTACGGATCAACAATGAAGACACGAGATGCTTCGGTCAAATTCAGGGCCACTCCACCAGCCTTGAGAGACACCAAGAATACTTCGACATCTACATTCTTCATGAAGTGGTCAATGGAGTTCTGACGTTGTGCAGGAGTCATACTACCATCCAACATGACGGTATTGAAACCAGCTCGGCGCAGACGCCATTCCACTAGTTGTAGCATTGATGTAAACTGTGAGAAGACGATCGACTTGTGGGTCTGCTTCTTGCTTCGCAGCTTGTAGAGGTCATACACGAGCATCTCAATCTTAGTAGATGACGTCCAATCCTCCATTCGTATACGATTGATGATCGAATTCTTCTTGACCACGTCCTCCTCTTGCTCAATCTCCGGCTGCTCAAAATCAATGGACAGAGGAATGTGGCATCGGGGGCAGTCGACAATGGAACCTGCGTCGAAAGACCGCATGTAGTCCTTTGCACACTGTCGGCAAAATTCGTGATGACATCGAGACCGGATGGGGCTTTCGGCGGGCTCATCACAGATGTTGCAGACCAACACATTTTGCCCACCTTCGCCGTGTTTTTTGAGAATCAGATCTGGATGGTTCGCTACCTGCCGCATCTGCATGATCAACCCAAAGATATTGGCGTAGTTGTTCAGCATGACACCACGGCTAACATAGGTATCGAATTGTCGAGTGGTGTTGGTCATGATACTGGTAGAAAAATCACGCTCGATTTCGCCGAAGAACTCATTATGTATGATGACACTATACAACACAGGCATGAGCTCGTTTCCCAATTCTTTACCACGTTGAAAGTTAGGACTTACCGTTTGGGTGGGAGCTCCATGGATGATGTATGATCTCTTTTCAAGCGCCGAAGCATGATTCGATCCGTGATGAGACGAAGCTTGCGCAAGGCATCATGACGAGCCTGCCCATGACTTTCCATGACTGGAATTTGTAAGTATGATTTAATCATGTGTTGAGAAGCAAGACCTTACTTGGATTAAGGATCTCCTGGTTGAAGACTGAAACATGACTAAATCCACTACAAAGATTGTAAGACACAGCCTTGGAAACGTAACGGAAGGTCAAGCTTACCTGTGACGACAATGCGTGCATCTCTTTTCAGCATCCTGAGACCAGTGAAGCTCCTGACATTGGCACATTTTGCAAAAATAGCAGGCAAATGGGCGAACTTCAAGGAAGCGAAGAAGAGAAAAGAATTCGCCAATGCGGTTCTGAACCGGCGTGCCAGACAGACACCATTTATATGTGGACTTCAACGCAAAGCACGCACGAGCGACACTGGTTGTACGTTGCTACATGATATCAGTACAGATGTAGGATCGGCAACAGTGGAAGTTATATACCTTTATGCTGTGTGCTTCGTCCAGAATCAGGCGGTGGAAATCGATTGAATGTATCACACCTGCAATTATGGTCAACGATTGACATGGCCAATGTGTAATAGATAGTTACGTACTGTCTTCCTTCACAATGCCATCTTCTCGATTCCAACCTTTCATTTCCTTACGATACATTGATTCCAACCCAGAGTCTGGTCACAGGCATTAGCGAGATAGAAATTACACGAGTTAGTAACTCACATGAAATCATGATAACATCGTAACCAAGAAGGTCTTTTCTTTTCAGATGCTTCACCTTAGGATTCGAGTTGTGATACACGAGCACCTTCAACTTGCCATCGGTGTAGTCCTATAACGGGTTAGAATGGATTGCTTTTTTGTCGTCAGTCTACTAACGTTGATTTCCGACTGCCATTGCATCAATGCAACAGGAGGCACGACAACTAGAGATGGCTTTCCCACGGGATAGTCAGACATAAGCAAGGACACAGCCTGGATGGTCTTTCCCATCCCCATCTCATCGCCTAGCAATCCTCCTTTGTATTGGGTTTTTTCCTGCTGCATCATCCAGTTCAGGCCTTCCAACTGGAATGACTTGAGCATGCGGTTGATACCCGCTGGTTGTTCGGCCTGTTGAGGGATAATAGCTGGCATGTTTTCCAGGTCCTTCCACATACTGATAATCAACGGGTGCTGTTTCTCAAGCTTTCTACGTTCTTTCGCTGCCTGCTAGAAGTTAGTGACGCAATCCAATCACATTGCAGATCATCAACTCTTACCCGACGACCCATATTGTAAGGAAGTGCTGGCTCGGCGGCTCTTTGACGTCGGGCTGCAGCCAAAACTCGGCCACGACGTGGCATATTAGAAGTTCGAGTTCGGCGAGTCGTCGACGATGCGATTACTGGGACTTCTTCTTCTTCAACTTCGGGAGAAGCCGCATCCGCCTCGCTCGCGTTGTCGTCAGACGGGGAATAAGCATAATCGTCTGCATCGTCTGTATCAACTCCATCGTCTAGCATGGGCAAATCAACGTCAACTTTTATCTGAGATCTTGGGCGAGAGCGTAAGGAGCGTCGTCGGCTTGGCTGAGGAGACGTTTGCTCTTCAGATTCAGGCCATAATTCATCGTCAGATTCTTGGGCGATAACATCTTCCTCATCAGAAGTATTTCGCTGACGTTTGGCATTACTTCCACCATATTCTTCAAGCTGTAGTTCACGAGCCAAAGCCGCATCCGATGTTTCAGTAGCGAGCATTTGAGAGGCACTTCTCTTTGTTCTCGTCGAGCCCGTAGACGAAGGAAGAGCAAAGGTACTGGCACGAAGCTGCTGGGCTCTTGTCGAGGCACTGATCCTTTTCCTGGTTTTTCCCCCATTGTCGGATGCCGGTGGAGAAACAGCGACGCTTGTAGTTGGGGTGTCAAGAACGCTATCCTCTCGCGAGACTGAGTCGACGGACAGCGGCGAAAGTGACGAGGCACTCGAAACTGTATCTGTCATCTTGACCGCTGGGACGGCAACCTCGATCATAAAGGATGACGTTCTCGTAGTGCGACGAGTTGATTTGGGATTTGGGTGCGAAGTTGATGCAGCAACCGCCTCGTCACTTTTTGGGGCTTGGGTGACAGATGCACCGCGTGCAAGCCTGGTAGAACTGCGCCTGGTCGACATTGTAATGATCGGTGGCCTCGCCAGAGTGTCTAGGAAAGTGAAGGCTCAGTGAGCGTTTGGTCTTATCGTACAGTAGGGAGTAGTTATCGCAGCCTTACCCGATAAACGATCGGCCACTCGCCAAATCTGGCACCTTTGCAAACGGCTGTCGTCCAATACTGATAAGAACGACGAATGTGCTGGCGGTTTGGGACGAGCTGTCGGCCTTGTCGAGAATAGATGAAAAGCAAAAGGTCAGACTGATAGAATCATCAGAGGAATGGCACAGTGGTTCAGTCATGAGCACAGCGTCTGATTGGCTGCGATCTACCCGTTCACTGGCGGAAGGAGCACCCTGGTTGGTGGGGCCAGTGGTTGCCTGAAGCGCCCCTTATCCACCGCAAAAAGTGCAACAGGAGAAGGCGCGATCCATATCGATCGGAATTTGGGAAGGAGCCAAGTTCAGACGATCTCTTCCGTGCACTTTTCTCTTGCCACCTCCTTGAACCAGCCCTCTGAACTCGGAAGACTAAAGACAAAAGAGCCAGGAACACCTTCTCGGCTGTGGCAAGCCGATCGAGTTTTTTCACTTTTCTTTCCGCCTTATGTGGTGAATCGAACCCCACTTCCGGGCGATTCTCGCGTTAAGTGGAACGCGAAAGTGTCACGAGTTCCTGTGACTTCCGGCTGCTCACTGCTCAGTGCTTACTCCTCAGATCATACTGGCCGAGAGTATTTTTTCGAGTGACCAAACCATTATTATCGGGAATACGTTCATTATGTACGCGCTCGAACCTCTGATATACTACTAATCATTATTGTGGGATGAGATGAATGCTGACATTTATCACAGGTCGTCCAGCAGGTCTAATCGGCGCCAAAATGGCAATCAGATAAGGGGACCGTGAGTTATCCACCAAATCTCTAAAGTGAAGCTTACTGACTTTGCCATTCAGACATTCGGCTCTTACTGATTTCCTGGCGGTAAGCTTTTAATCACTTCAATCCACCTATTAATGTTCAATTTGATGTTTTTGGTGAACACTGGGAGGTATGACGTACTGTTCAAAATCTTTACTAATATGGCATCCTTCGTTAGTCAAACAACATTTCTGCAGCTCAGATTCAAAATGATTATCAGGAGCGTCTGCGCCAGGCAGAACGAGAGGCCGAACGTGAGCAGAGAGAAAATGGCGAAGCCGAAGCAGAGTACGAGGAGGGGACTACTGGCGAGTCACCCGAGGAGAAAAAGAAAAGAAAACGAAAAGAAGCCGCTACCTTGGCCAAGATCAAGCAGGGTAAAGAATTTGCCCGTCGCAAGGCTGATCGCAAGGGTGGGGACTCCGATGACGATGAAATAGCTCGCGACATGATGCATCAAAAGTCGAGGCCGCTGCCAGGACAGTTGGACAACTGCGAGATCTGCCAAAAAAGATTCACTGTCACACCTTACAGCAAACCGGGACAAGATGGGGGTCTACTTTGCGCTAAGTGCTCCAAAGAACTGGCCAAGGATGAGAAGAAGGCAAAACCGAAGAAGACTGCTCCTAAAACTAGCCGGCGTCAGAACCAAAGCAAACTGCTAGACGGCATCGCTCAACAAGGCGCTTCAAGTCTAGTAGAAATGTGTACAAAGGTAGCCCAGATTTGTAGACTCTTGGTAGAGGTTATTGTGGCTAATAAAGATGTCCAGAAAGTCGCGGACAACATCAACGATGTGGAAGAGTTTGGTGACCTGCCTCCACAGCTACTTCATCGCTTGAGTCAAATTTTATCGAAGAGACGAGTGCTCACTCCACGGACGCTTCAACTCTTTCTACGCTCAGATTTCGATGCAATCAACATCTATGATTGTGGAAGTAAGTAACCATGATTTCTTTCTGGTATTTTTTTCTCTTACTCCAGCTTACATATCTCAGAACTTGAGACGGATGATTTCGAGAAGATCTTCACCTTCATGCCACATCTTGCGCATGTCAATCTGCGCTTTGCAGGTCAAATGAAAGACAGAGTACTGGAATATATGATGGACCGTCAGCTCAAGATCAAGCATTTGCAGCTTGATGCTGCTAATCTCGTCTCTGATGGTTGCTGGCGACAGCTATTTATGAAACTCGGCCCTCAACTGGAAGGATTGAAGCTCTCGAATCTCGACTCTTCGTTCGATGATGAGACTGTTGTAGCCCTCAGCAGACAGTGTCCGAACCTTCGTCGGTTGAAGCTGAGTCATTGCTGGAAAATCGGAGATGAAGCGCTTGCCGCTTTGGGCAACCTGACCAAGCTTGAGCATCTGTCGATCAATATGTTGCGAGATGTACAACAAACCAACGTCATTAGTCTGGTCGATAAACTCGGGCCCAAACTGCACACTCTTTCTTTGCAAGGCTTTCATGATTGTGACGATGCGCTGCTCAAAACAATACACACTCGCTGTTCTCGGCTTGAGAAGTTGCGACTATCTGATAACGCGGTCTGTACCGACAAAGGGTATATCGATCTCTTTACGGGATGGTCAAATCCGCCTCTGAAGTTTGTTGACTTATCGTCCACTCGGGATATCGACAATTCTAATCCGAATGGGCCAGAAGAACCTGTGGGGCTTGCATCACAGAGCTTCATAGCTTTGATGGAACATTCGGGATCAAAGCTGGAAAGAGTGAACATCAGCTCCTGCCGGCATATTTCTCGTGATGCCTTTGAAAAGGTGTTTGCCGACGGTCGGGCTTATCCTGCACTCAAAGACTTGGATATCTCCTTCCAAACAGTCATGAACGATTTTATCGTGACATCAATCTTCAAGTGCTGTCCCGCCTTGCAGAAATTAACGGCATTTGCCTGTTTCAATGTCGTCAACGTTCGCGTTCCAGCAGGAGTGGCGTTGATTGGCGGTCTTCGAGCTCAAGACTCGATTGTCGTCGAGGGAGACTTTTGAACATTGCTCTTGTTGACCGGAGACCGATTATTCCACTTTACTGGACCCATCGTTGCTTTCTATTTCGTGCATCCTTCTTTCCTGATGGCTATCCAGTCGCTGGGCTCATCTTCTTTTTTCAAGATACCAAATGTATTGTTCTAAGCCCTATCTATTGATTCGAGTTGGCACGAATATATGCCTTTTTCTCTCTCGTCCGCCGTAGTCACCAGCGACCACGACAAACTGAGAACTGTGGTCAGTACGTAAATAGGAATGTAGGAACAACATTCCGAGCAACACCCGTGTGCCAACGAAAATCTGTAAGGAATGTGACGTGGTACTAGCTACATACGCAGTACACAGCTTCAAGGCTAGTACATAGCGAACTACTTAACAAGACCAGTCGGTAGGAGTAGGTACGCGATACACCCTATCGAAGTCGAGGCTTGCCACTATTGCAGCCACCAAAAACATGTGATTGGTACGAGCCGAGCCCGTGACACAAAGTAGGCTGAATAGGGAGCATGTCGCTAAGGGGCAGATGGGTGACGGGCAAATTGCAAGACATATGATGCCATGATCATCCACAACTTACACAGCTTGAAGGGCTGAAAGTCAAAAGTCCAGACTACTATGTAATTAAATAATCCGAGGGCTCCACTTGATCTTGAAAGGTTGGCTAGCATTCTTTAATCGGTTGAGTAGCACTGCCCATCTTCGGGAAGGGTACTCCGTGATTTATTACAGAGTCCAGCCAGATCTTTCTTTCTCGCCGGGTCAGGAGATGGAATGGAATTAGAATTCTGCATGATGCGTAGAAAAGGGTACTGCTGTCAAGTACATCAATAACATTCGACATCAATGCGATAAATATATATCTATATATATGTATAAGTACATGTATATTGTCCACGTACACAGCTAGACGATCAAGCCGATCGCATCGAATGTCCCAAGGCCAAAACTCGAAGCTCTGGGCTTCCCCTGATTCAGATCTGCGTATCGTACTTACCGCGCAAACCCGGCACTCGCTGCATAGAACGAGCCATACAGGCGTAACATACGGTATCCGTGCTTGGGCGATGAGACATGTCAGGCCCAATCAACGCCGCCTCTGGCGCCACAGTCACGATAATCATTCATTAGTATACTCCGTCCACCAGGCTTTTTTGGCAGCCACTGTGTAGCGCTAGCAAGAAACTATCCATTTTTTGTTTCTGATTGCAGCATGTACGTACATACGACACATAGTATAAATGAGATCCCGAAATCTTCATAAGAGTTGGGATCAGCAGCAAGCTTTGAGCGTGCTGGTTACTATGTAAGATACGAAGTAGCTAAGCGGGCTTACATGCTAAAATTGGAGTCGATCAATACTCACCACTAATATACCCTTGTGAGCCGGTACAATTTGATTGAGTCAATTACTGCTCACTACATAGTGAACATAAACGTCGTATTCCCGTAATACGCAGCCTGAAGGTCGGTTTTTTTTAGAGTCTGGATGCTTATATCAAGCTGTCATTAAAGGATAAAACAAATAAACAGCATTCTCCTTGGCCGGAAACGGTGGGTTCTCGGCGGCGGCATACTATGTAAACATCGCCCAGTAGGGGCATGCCAGAAGGTCCGCGGCGGCGCTAAATAACACTTCACGCAAACATCCACGTCCATCCATCCATCCACCACCCATCAATACTTTCTTCCCTTCATCTGTTTTTCACACCTTGAACAATTCGATTTTTGATTCATACGCACTTCTTTTTCTCTTTGTTTCTTTTCTGTTTCTATAATATCGCCCCTACAACTTGGTCGACTACTTAATAATAATAATACACCTTCGCTCTCCTCGGACTCGGCTCGGCCACAGCCTTCCGTGGTTGTCAATTAATTCCTTTGCTGTGACCGGCCCAGACGTTGTTTCAGCAGCAATCAATCGACTCCTGCACGGTCCCTGGAAGTCTAAGTCTTTCTCGCTGACACTTGGGTCTTCGAGAGAAAGAAATCATTTTCTACACTCGATCTTGCCCTGAAAGCTCTAACCATCTCGCTCTCCCTCTTACCTGCGGCGGTTTTACACCAGGCACGAGTCGGGGTCTTACATTCGATATTACCGCCTCGATGCCGATCAAGCTTCCCAAGAGTTTTGCCCGACGAAAGTCGTCTGGCAACGTTCTCGATGAGGTGGAACAGGCACCTGAGTCCTCGTTTCGGGTATTCGAGCGTCCGAATGGATTGAACAAGGGCAAGACCTTTTCCAGTGGTGAAGGCCGATACTACCGCCCAGAAACTGCGGAATCAGATAATATATTCTCTGGAATCGAAAAGCCTCTTCCCCATAATAGGTATGTCCCGGTGGATGGTCATCTGTGGCCAAGCTGTTCTGGTTGCTGATTTACTTTATTAGAGCCAGTGGTGGAACCAACAATTCGGCCTCCACTGGTCTCTATGACAGCTCGTCTTCTGCTCGATATAGTTCATCTTCAACCCTACCTTCGTCCACCGATGTCCCTGTACATAACGATCTTTCTCGAGGCGTTCATGACCTCCCCGTACCACCAGTGCCAGAGTCTCCTTCCCTGTTTTCTTTGCGTGCCGCCGGCCGTACGTTCTCATTCGGAACAAGACCGCGTACATCTACACCCACATTACATCAACAATCCCGCCAGCAGACGACTGTCTCTCCTTCGACCACTCGAGATCGAGCAACGACCGCAAGCTCGGCCAGCACAGCCATTCCTCCCAAGTTGTTGGATTCAGATCTGGCTATAAGCGGGGCAGGTGATGAGGATGATGGCTTCGGTAGCATGTTTGAGAACTTTGGCAAGCGGAAAAGCGCCATCTTGTTGGACACTTCGAAAATGGTATTGTCACCTGCGCAGTCAGCAAATTGCCTGTCTTATATTAATGATCTGCAGAGCGATGTTCAATTGAACGATCGTCCAACCCCTAGTCGGAACGAACGAGGCGTTCCGTTAGCTCCTATAATCACAGATAGGCGGCAAGCTGTTGAGCCGTCACCCTACTCGTGGGATAGTCAGACGTCTAATAATGCCCTGATGCACGATGCCAGCGCCAAACATGAAGGACGAACGGCAATGCTGGCACCGTCGCAATCGATGACCTCCCCCAAGTCCACAGCTCCAGAGTCACCCAACAGCTACGATTCTGATGATTCGCCTTCATTCATAGCCGACAACGATGACGCCGAAATTGTTCGCAAATCTATACTGCTGTCTACCCGAAGCCCGCAACCACCCGCCTCAACTAGTCCACACCCTAATACAAGCGAAGAAACCCCTCTTTTCGAGAGCGATGAGATCACGTCTAGCGCACAGCTAGCCTCGCAATACGAAGATCACGTTGCCTCGGCATCTAACACGCAAAACAAGGTCATGACGCCTGCTCAGTTCGAACGTTACCGTCAACAGAGAGAGATGACTCGCAGACTCAGCACTACATCAAAGAGCGACAACTCAGAAACTGGAAATGATTACGAAGACGACGAAGAAGATGAAGACGAAGCGGAGAAGACCCGAGAAGCTGCACGACAACGCCGCAAGCAAGAGGCTCACTTGTCCGTCTACCGTCAGCAGATGATGAAAGTTATTGGACAACAGGCTCCTCACCAATCAACCGGCTCTCTGAGCGGCTCGCAAACACTGCGCCCAATCTCCGAACACGGTAGTATCAGCACGCCAAACTTGCTCTCACGCTCGTCGATGCTCGGCTTACCCACAATTTCACAGGAGGGCGGTAAGAGTGATGGTGAGGATGACGACGATGTCCCTCTTGCAATATTGGCGGCACACGGATTTCCCAGCAAGAACCGACCGCCTACTCGGTTGAACGCGTCAAGCTCTAATCCCAATCTCCGTGTATCGTATTCTGGATCTCCTGGTCCTTCCTCGACCGAAAATGCTTCAGATCCTCGGGCTAGCTTACCTGTCTTTGCCCGTAACCTACCTCGAGATCCCTACTTTGGAGCCGGTATTGTAAATGCTTCCCACAGGGAGAGTTTGGCAATGGGCGGTGGAGCGCCTGCTTTAGGATCCTCGCCATCTTCAACCTCGCTACCACCCGGTGGTCTTGTGGGGGTCATCGCAAACGAGGAACGAGCTCGAGCGATGCGCAGAGGAAGTCCTAATGCTCAAGCTCAAGCTCAAGCTGCAGGAATTCCTCGTCCATATTCCGTTGCGAATATGGCCCAGATGAACGCCCCAGGTCCTTGGAATGGACCGACAGGTCTACCTCAATATCCGCAACCTCAAGTGATGACACCAGGCGAGCAGGCACAACTTCAGATTTCGCAGCAAATGACGGAGATCATGCAAGTGCAAGTACAAATGATGCGGCAGATGATGCAAATGCAGGGCGTTTCGTCTGGACAACAACAACCACCACAGATCAACCCTAACCTCCTCCCGGCCCTCGGTCAACCTGTCAACACAGCTCACCGTCCGCAATCAATGGCATCATCCTTTCACCTACCCCCTAACCCACCCCAAATTGATCAGCGCACCTTGAGCATGTTAGATCCCAATATGTCCCGTTGGAACCTCAATCGACCGGTCTCAATCCACCCTGACGCAATAGGACGTCCTATGACACCGCAAGGCGGTCATGGATATGCCCCGTCCATAGCTCCTTCAGAGCGCAGCAATATTGGAATGGCTTCTCGCTACCGACCAGTCTCCATGGCTGGCCAAGAGCAACAAATGCCTCGATCATCAACGTTTACATCATCTCTCAGGCCTTGGAACAATGAGAACCCACGACCAACCTCCGTCTCCCCCAGTCACTTGCAGCCTGGAGACCGTAAATCAACCTCGTTGGCCACTGTGACCGTTCGAGCTGTTGGCGGTACCGGCAGAGATTCTATTTCTGGAAAACAGAATGTCAAGAATGCGGTTCCGGACGAAGATGAGGATGAAGCCTGGGCAGACCTTATGAAAAAGCGCGAGAAGAAGAAAAGCAGCTGGAAGATGAAAAAGGAAAACTCGGCTTTGGGCGATCTTCTGCACATGGTCCATTAAACAGTACATCAATACTTCGATGGAGCTTAGACGCACACGATCACGATGATTTTTGAACTTCGACTATTACATTATACGACTTCTTATCTTATACTTTCATGGTTCGGCATCACGATTCTCATCAGAGAAAATCTTCTCTATTTTACTTGTCTTCTGGCCAGGAATGAATTCATTTGTAATCATTTCCTCTCTTATGTATAATCCTTCCATTATAAAAACCCTGTTGTTACATCGCGCTTTTTCTTGTTCGAAGGAGTTGAGCAACGTCATTCGGGTCATGATTTTTTCTTCTTTTATGAGTAGCATTTTCCCCCTTCTTTCAGGATAATGAAAATGGATAAATTATCAGACGCAACATGCACAAGAATCCATTTGCTTTCCGTTCTTATTACAGGTACAAGTAGACAATCGTCCTAGAAGTATATAGCAGAGACCAAGTAAAGATAATTGGCCGGAAGTCACGTGCTGAATACTGACAATTCCGCTGCAGGCAACTTTTCCGCCCGAGGATCACCGGAGATCTCCAGCATCTTCATACACTCTGGACTGGTGCATTTCGATTCGTTTCGACCATTTCAACGCTTTATATTATAATTTACATACTATTTTTGTTGGATACTTCCGTCAAATTCTTACTATAGCTCTCTACTACCGGTGAGAGAGGGAGCAACCCGTCGGACGGGTATTCTAGGCGGTTTTTTTGTTATATTTGTCTATCAAGTCACTGGTTGATTGGATAGAAGGCTAGAAGCGCCAATATGAACGCTCCAGACAGGTGGGTTTGGCTGTCCTATCTAGTTTGTTCTGTCATTATATCCTGATGGTTCATTCGTGTTCGTCCATGAGGGCACCTTCCTAGCTCGTCATCTCTCCTCTTCTCACCTGCATGTCTGTCCCTATTCCTTCTCATCTTCATGACCTCTCAGGCACTCTCGCCTTTTTCGATCTCCTGCTACTAGCCTCTCTTTCTATTACCTCTCATCCACTGTACTACTTTCCCCTTCACCACGTCCAAATCGATCTCATGAATGATATGCCGTGGACCAAAAACGGCGAAAGGGCTGCTGCTTCATGGAACGGAACCCGCTATCGAGATGCCTCTGCTCCCCCGCCTGCTGTGAATGTGCCTAGAAAGTATTCTCCTCTTCGCCTTTCGTCTCGTTTTCCATTCCGTTTCTTTCTTGAGTCAGGAGGGAGGGAGAGAGAGATGCCATATTATGTTTTCATTTAAAGCAACTGTGTCTAGTAATGCTGACATCATCTGCGTGTCCAGAACAGAGGCCTTTATTCTAGGAGAAGGAGAAAAGAAAATTGAAGAAAAGGCAGATACACGTATGTATCGATTCGTCCTGACATCGATTATCATCATGACTAATATGAGGACAGGAACACCATCCACATCTATATTCACCATTAATAAAGAAGACCACTCCGTGGGTAATCTTCTCCGTGGCCGGCTGCTTCAGAACCGTCATGTCACCTTCGCTGCTTACAAGGTATGCTTGTCTTGCCCCTGTTACTTGAACCAATATGTAAAGACTAATGATAAAAAGATCCCACATCCTCTTGTTCACAAACTCGAGCTCCGAGTACAAACAGACGGCGAGATCACGCCCAAGGATGCTCTCATCGCGGCTTGTCACGACACTGTCCGAGATTTGGGTACATTATCTCGAGAGTTCACCAAGGAGTTTGAACTGAGGAAAATGGTGGGCGCGTCTCAGCATCAGAATGGGACTCAGGATGGGTTTTGACGGTAGCGTTACTGAAAATTATATTTCATAATCTAGGCGTTTGTTCAGGATGGTTTATCAGCAATTAATGACGTTTGAAAGTCTTATCCTCTTTTTGAGTCCTTTAGTGTAACATCTAATGACATATTTAAAGCTCAATGTTCAAGTAGACATCTGGCTGAAATCGCACTAGTTGACGAAAGTCGGGAAGTTACGTCCTCTCCACGAGTAGTTTTGAAATGAATAGTCCACTTCATCAAAATTTATCTATCAAAATGAATGACCTAAAAAGAGAGCTAGAAAAAAATGATCGATTCAAGTAGAAACTGTTGTTGACTTGGGCACCGGTTGTGGCTAGCGCGTGTTGGACTGTGGCTGTCCGTTGAACCGTTCTGTTAGTTTCCACCTTCCCCCCTTCTCCTCCGCCGTCATTGTTTCCAACCTCCCAAAACAGCTGCTGCAACCTCACATTTAGCATGTCTGCTTGCCTCGCGTGCGTGTGCTACATTGTATAATCCTTGCATTTATTATTTTTTTTTTTTTTTTCAGTTTCATGTTCATATCATCTGTATAAATGTATTCTGCCTCGAATTCGTTCCTTGGCGGCGCAAACAGCGCTCGCCAGCAGCAACAGGCATCACCATTCCAGCAACAGCAACAGCAACAGCAACCAGCTGGCTTTCAGCATGGCCCAATCACCCAACCCACGGGCTTCCCTGGTGGTCAGCAACTTCAGCCTCAATTCACTGGTTTCCCAGGCGCTCCTAATCCGACAGGGTTTCAACAACCGTACAGTCAAACATCGCTCCAACCGCAATTGCAGCCCCATTTCACCGGATTCCCAGGCGCTGCTCCTCAGAACCAATTCGCTCCGAGTCAGTCATCGCAAGCTCCGCAGCAACAAAATGCAGCTTCTCAACAATTTCCCAGTGCATCCGCAGCGCCCCCCACGATTGCCGTTCACAAGACATCGGCGCAGATGGCGCAATCGTTCATTCAGGACAGCTCGACTTCCCGACCGACTCCGCCGCCGAAGTCAGGGCCGAGAATACCGAATATGAGGCTTTCGTTCATCACTGCGGAGGATCAAGCCAAGTTTGAGCAGCTGTTTAAAGCCGCGGCTGGAGATGATGTGACATTGGATGGTAGGTGCTCGTCTGATAATGTAGGGTTTCGTGATTTGTTTTGCTAATATCGGTTGTAGGAGACAAAGCTCGGGATATCTTGTTGCGTTCACGGCTTCCTGGCCAGGATCTATCTAAGATTTGGTGAGTACTTCTGATGAGCTCAGAGCTTGTAAAACTAACATATGTTCTAGGGTTTTGTCAGATACCAACAAAACCGGCCAGCTTTTCTTCCCCGAGCTCGCATTAGCTTTGGTAAGTGAAATTTTGAACTTGTTCGATTAATAACCACGCTGACCAACTCATAGTACCTCTGCAATCTGAGGCTTACTGGCAAGGAGATTCCTACGTCTCTGCCCGAAAAAATCGCCAATGAAGTTTCGTCAATGGTCGACATCATTTCGTTCGGCGTCCCGGATACTCAGTCAAGCGCGCCACAGACCAATGCTCCCAAGTTCGACGCTCCTCTTATGCAAAACTCTGCGGCGCCCCCGGCTCCAAAACAGCCCACGCCGCAACAGCCGTCAAACACGCAGCTACTGAATCAGCTTACTGCTCAACCTACTGGATTCTATAACCAAGCGACTGGTTTACAGCCGCAAGGTCTAGCACCGCAGCCCACCGGATTCCCAGGCCAGTCGCAACCTGTTCAACCCCAAGCGACCGGCTTTCTTAGCAATCCACAAGCAACTGGATACAATGGCCCACGCCCTCCCATGCCACCTATGCCCACTGGCTTTGCTTCCCATTTATCTCCATCACAGACTGGAATGGCCCCGTTGGCTGCCCAACCTACTGGTGTTCCTGGCCAGTGGGGTTTTGTTAACACGCCTGCAACTGGGTTGCCGAACATTGATGCTCTGAAGCAACAACTCATGCCACAGCCTGGCCGTGAAGGAGGCTTCAGTACGACTGGTCTCTCGGGCAATGCGAACATTCCATGGGCTGTCACTAAGGAGGAGAAGAAAATCTATGATCAGCTTTTCCGCGCCTGGGATGGTATGAATAAGGGATTCATCGGTGGAGCAACTGCTATCGAAATCATGGGTCAAAGTGGCTTGCCGACTTCGGATCTAGAACGCATTTGGACATTGGTAGATTCCAACGACAAAGGAAAGATTAACCAGGACGAGTTCTGCGTCGCTATGCACTTGATCTACAGGAGACTTAACGGCTATCCTATTCCTACACGCTTGCCACCGGAATTAGTTCCACCTTCGACAAGGAACTTAAATGACTCTATTGGCACAGTCAAGTCTTTGCTATCTCAGGATGCAGAGGCCCGCAAAACAAGTGGTGCTTTCCTTCAGCCCCAGAAGACAGGTGTCAGCTACCTGAAAGATCACTCTTTCCGAGGTGGCGCAACATCGCCCGGTGCAGCAACGCGACGTGACGCCACCAGGTACCAGAACAGAGACGAAGTTGGATATCGCTCCAGCGCTCGTCGTAGAGTTGGTAATGGTGGCAGGACGCCTTCCCCAGCTGCTTCATCTCAAGTCTCGGAAAGATCAGACGATGAATTGACTGTTGATCAGCTGAAGAAAAAGCTTCGCGAAACGAAGATCATGCTGGACGCTGTCGATTTTAGAGACCAGAACCAGGCGGAAGAAGATGATGCTATGGACCGCAGAGACAGACGTGAGGCAGAGTCTTTGATGGATCGCATTCGTCGTGTCCAAGATGATATTGACACCGATCCCAAGTCTGCTTTCCGTAGTGTGGACTCCGGCGCAGAACGTCGTTCTTTACGCCGTCAGCTCCAGTCATATCAAGACAAGATCCCCGAGATTGCCTCTAACGTACGCAAGGTCGAGAGAGCCATTGCCGAAGCTAGACTTGAGCTATTCCGCTTGCGTGATGCTAAAGCTCACCCTAACAGTGCCCTGAATATCATTGGTACCGGCCCAGGAGGTGCTATAACCGAAGCCGACAGGATCAAAGCTCGTGCCAGGGCTCGTATGCAGGCACGTGCCGCCGAATTGGCAGGTCGCCCTGTTCCCACTTCGTCAGATGATGAGGGCGCAGCTACTCGCCGACTTGAAGAGGAGAATGTAAAGATCAAAGCAGAGCGCGAGCGTAACGAGGCCATGACAAAGGACGTGGAGGAAAGTGTCAAAGATTTCTCACAAAGCCTTGAGGATAGTCTCAAGGAGGGGACCGAGAACTCTACTCGCGAACATGAGAGGCGCCGATGGGAAGAGGCTCTCGGAGTGGAAGATACAATCCGAGACTTTATCTACGATTTACAGCGTGGTAGCCGAACAGCTAAGATCCGTAAGGAAGACCAGGCTCGTTCCGTGTCTAGGGAGCCGCCGTCGGCGACAAAATCTGAACTACCGTCACAACCCGCTCCGAGCTCGACAGAATCGTCTGCATCTCTTGCGGGTCAGACCCACGAGGAACGTGTGGCTTCGGCAAGGGAGCGTGCGCAAAGGCGCATTGCCGAGCGCATGGCTGCGGCTGGTCTCAAACCTAGCACCGACTCCGGCGACACTCTTCTTCAGCGTCAAGAGCGTGAAAGAAAGGAACGTGAAGAGAGACTGAAAAAGGCGGAGGAGGAAGATGCCAAACGGGAGCAAGAAAGGCAACGCCGTCTCGCTGATGAACGAACGCCTGCGCCCGCTGCTGTTAAAGCCGCTGGCAAAAAACCTCCTCCAGCGCCTCCCTCACGCAAGGGTCGACCAGACAGTCAAGCTGAGTCAAGGACTGCCGAAGAAACGGCAAAGGCAGAAGAGACCGCAATCAAGGAACAAGCAATAAGGGAGGAGCAAGAGGCCCAGGAAGCTGAGACGAGACAGCTTGAGTAAGTTCTTAGCCATACGATGCACTGAATTGTAATAAGCGATGTATTCTAACTTGGATATAGGGACGAGACTCGTCGACAGGAAGATGAGCTACAGAAGGAACGTGAAGCTCATGAGGCACGCCTTCGTGCTCTTGAAGAGCAGGTCCGTGCCGGTAAAATAAAGAAGCAGGAAGAGAAAAAACGCAAGCAGGCCGCAGAGCGAGAGGCAAAGGAGAAGGAAGCCAGACTTGCTGCGCAAAGGGCTGAGTTGGAGGCAGCGAAGGAGCGTGAACGTCAGCTACAGCGAGAACTCGAGAACCTCGATGAGAGCTCTTCTGACGAGGAGGGCCCTGTTGATATCAGCACTCCTGCAGCTCCCGTATACTCTCCTCCGCCAGTCTCTGTGACTGCAACCGAAACTGTCGATGTGCAGCGCACGCCACCAGTCAATGGTTCGCCATCCAGCAGCCGTAGCGTTGGTGCAGCCGAGTCAAAGAACCCATTCTTCCGACAGCTCAACCAGCCCGCCGAGGCTCAATCAGCCGCGGCCATTTCCCCTCCTTCGACGGAACCTGCTGCAGTCACTCCTTCATCAGAAGGGCAGTCTACAAATCCATTCTTCAGGCTCCAGCAGCAGCAACAAGAGGCCAGCACAAAAGTCGCATCAGGCCCAGCAGCCATCCCCGGTCCTCTTGAACGAAAGCCTCGTGCACGTCCCGAACAGGATGATGACTGGTCTGCCGCTGGATCTGACAATGAATCTTCTGATGACGAGGATGACGACCGTGTAGGAGGCGGAAGTGCTAAACAACTTGCAAGCATCCTCTTCGGCACTATGGCACCTCCTAGACCTTTGAGCGCAATGGACGATTCGAAATCTGCGACTCCTGTACAAGAAAACAGTCCCACCGTGCCGCCTCCTCCGCCGGCACCCCCAATTGAAGGAGTTCCCTTCTCACCGGAGGCCGAGACTCCAGTGACAGTAACAGCACCCTCTGCTCCTCCTCCACCCCCTCCTCCCCCCCCCCCAGGTGCTGCTGGTCCTCCTCCGCCTCCTCCACCTCCTCCTGGTGGTGCTCCGCCTCCACCGCCTCCACCACCCGCTGCTAGTCCTCCTCCAGCCTTGGGCGGCGGTGGTGGCAACGACCGCGGTGCACTATTCGCATCCATCCGAGCTGGAACTGGGCTGAAGAAGGTTGAGACGAAAGACCGAAGCACAAGCTCGGTTGCTGGTCGTGTACTGTGAGATTGAAATTGGCTGGTTGAACATAATCCATTGCTTTTAGTCTATAAACTGTGTGCTCTTCTTTGCTTTGTCCTACTGTTTTGAGTAACACCAAACAGCGTTAGTTCGATGTAGTTGTATTTGCTAGTCATTACAAGTATCTATATCTCAGTCACATACCCGCTTTAACCTCATTCACGGATTGTAAGTTAGTCCTAGGCTACTACATGTCAGGCCACCGTGCAGAATAGTAATGACAGTAATCTTATTGACTCGAAGCAGCAGGGCTTCTACTAGATATACATCGGTTTACGATCTCGTTTGTAAACCTGTAGTGATATACACAACGCACCCAAAAATTATGCATAGGAACGAAATGGAAAAATGTAGTAGTCAGAAGAAGGAAGAAAGAAAACGGCTAGCAACAACAGGAACACCTGCCGACGGAGTAACTACACGATACAAGAGAGAAATTTTATATCACAAGCTCAACAATGACATTGCCCAGCGTGCTCAGCGACCAAAGCACAATGAGTCCCCAGCCGATTTTTCGATCCATTTTCCAATGATTCAGCGGCACTATAATCAATAGTCCAACCAGTGTAACGAGTAATGTCAGACCACTAATCATGAGATTTTTCGAGATCGTGATTTTGTATGGAGCATGGCGCGCGACACCTTCAATTGCTGACGCTGTTGGGGCTTCGACATTGGAGTGCAGTGTCATATACAGACCACCCATGCCGATCCCGAGTAGTATGTTGAGCATGGGTCCTCCAAAGCAAGCACTTAGCGCCATGACTGGGTATCCTAGTCTAGCTACAGTGATGTCCGCCACTAGGTCACTCAATGAGTTGCCCACGGCAAATACTGTGAGACCTAGAAGTGAGTCACTGATATTCAGAATTACGCCAAGGGTTTTTAACAGACTGACGACTTCATCTGCGATTATCGCGATCCAGCAGATGCCGACGATGAAGCCGATGAACGATAGAAAGGGGCGGAGTTGATTGGGTGCTTGCGTGAGATCGTCGTGTTTTTGTAAGAATATATTGAGCAGTATGGCGCATATAAGTGATGCGCCTAGACTGATAGGGATCGGGATTATTAAGTTTCGTAAGTTGTGCTCGTCATCCAGGAGGCTCCAAATGGCTATGGTGGTGAAAAGGGGTGACGTAAATACATGAATTGTTGTAAGTGCGCGGTGCCAGGTTCGTGTTGCCGCAGACGAGGGGTCGCCATTTAAATCTGGTGAGCCGGCTGCCATTTCAGAGTCAAGCCTTGGTCTATTGGGAAGGGTACCTGACTCCTGGACTTGCGCCACTGGGAAATTGTGTTCTATATTATGACGAAAGCCGTTTCCAAATCGCTGATGATCTTCGGGTTGTAGAGTTGGCGATTCATCAGGTAGTCGAATGATCGGCGTTGGTTGACGCTGATTACCACTAGCGGCAGTCAGAACAACAGGTGAATGAGAGCGGTGATTGTCCCATTCATTCTCCGTGGTTTCAGCTCGACTAGGATCTATGACGGGAATTGTGACCGTGAGGAAGAAAACGCTGGGCGCCGCAACGACACCTAGAATCTTTGCCCAAAAAGATTTTGATCTCCAATCACACAGCGTTGGAAAGAGGGTGAAAAACATGGTTCCAGGAATCAACGATGGATAATGCCACCACTTTGACACTACCTCTTCCTGAGTAGACACATCTCGATATTCCGTAGTCGGTGAGACAGCAGCGGCAGGAAGATTCAGACTGGATGGTCTGGGAGACATAGAAGCTGGTGAGTCGACAAAGGCAGGAAACCTTATAGTGTCATTATCACTTTCGTCTGATTGCTCAAAGTTAGCCGGCTGTGGAAGTGTGTGGCCAAATGGGGATACACCACTTGGCGATGGAGGCTGATGTGATCGAGGTGACGCTTGGTAATTCAGAGAATTGAAGATAGCTTGAGGAACGGTTAAGTGATCAGATAATGTTGTCTCGGGAGATCGGGGAACAGTAAGAGTAGATGTTGTTGGTTGATGTTGTACATGTTGAAAATCACTATTCTGTTGTACGGCCGCGTGGGAAGATCCCCAGACCACTGGAATCAACGTTCCACTGTGCTGCTTTGCATTGTTCGAGCTAGTATCTAAACGCAAAATAGGTGTGGCATTAAGTGAAGCAGATCGACGCTGATTCGAGGACTCCTCTGGTCGATGAAAGAATGTCTTACTCTGACTCGACCTTGGCAGGATACGAGGAGACAGGCCGGCAGAATCTGTATCAACATAATGACCGAGGTCAATCGTATCCTCGTGTATATTCTTCGCTTTCTTCAAAGATGAAAGGACAGACTGAAATTCTAGAGCGCCGACTAAACTTGGCCGGATCGATGTGGCAGTCGTTCTCCGCACATATGAAGGTGGCCGTGTGACTCGCATATTCTCACGTATCTCGGCAAGATATCTGTTACGTGTCTCATCGTCTTCTTCTTCGTCGTCATCGTTCCATACTGGCCTTTCAAGTGCCTCGAGGTCGGGTGATCTCCAGCCCTGTAATAGGCTGCTCGATTCTCCAGCAACAGGATCATCATCGGACGATCGTTCTTCTAGATCCAATTCTTGGCTTTGAGGTATGTGAAATTGAGCTCTTGCTGCAAACTCTCTATCGTACTTTCGTCGCTGACGAGTCAAATACCAATGCCAGGACACAACTAGGACGACATAAAAGACATAAAGACCGATCATTGATGCACACTCCCAAGTATGTAGTTCACCATCAGCTAGTACAACCACTGCTAAAACAGCAGCCAGGATAAAGAATCCGACGTCGCGTACGAAGCTTCGACGGGCGACTTTGAAAGGTCTGGCTAGGGCCATTGAACCACCCACCACGGCCGTGATGAAGCACGCAGCGCCAATCAGTTCTCCTACGGCTAAGCTACCGCTATTCGAACCCATTGCAGCAAACGTTGAGAAGACGTCTGGACTGCCATTGCCAAAAGCCAGAAAAGTGACTCCAGTCAAACTTTCGCTCATCCCAAAAATGCTAGCAATCGTACTGAGATTGATGCATAGAAAGTCACTAGCGGCAATGCCGATGGTGCTAAAAAGGAGCGACAGCCATGCCACGATAATGATGAATGCAATCGGCTGTACATGGTGAAGCGAGCAGTAATATAGTTGAAGGTAAGAGAAAATCCCATCCTCATCAGGGCAGTTGCTCATAACAAACGAGCATTGATCGTTTGCATCACGAACAAGACGGCACTACTCGTGTTAGTACATGTATCAAATCTCATTAAATATAAGGAGAAGATGTTATACCTCTATCTCCTGCTCAAACGGCTCAAAGAGTCTTGAGCTGTTTAAATCTTTAACCTGAAGTCCTGGATAGATCATCCGTTTCTGGAAGCCATTATCACTCAATGATGACGGGCTCTGCTTATAACTTTGAGCAATACAGCTTCCGAGAGCCAAGAGTGTGAAGATCCCAATGCTCAGAAAGAAAGGTCGAGGGTGGTATAGCTTGTGTCTCCTCCCACGCAGCCTAGTCGGCGCTGATGAGGATGGCTTGTGCTGTGTGAACATTACGACCGTAGCATCGTGATTGCCGCTGTTTGCATGCAGTATGAAGGTTGGCTGGATATGTATATGTACAAAAACTAGGCATAACACATACACCCGCGAATCATATGATCAGAGCTCAATAGTAGGCTTTAATGTATGTGCATATAGAGACTCAATGGATCAAGCCGCCTAACGTGGTCAAATGGCATTCAGTGAAGAATACAGTGTAGCGTAAAGGATATATAATGCCAGAAGAGTGGCAAAGGTAAGAGAAGGAGGTTGAATTGCTGCTGGCGGGCTGGCAATCTCGCAAGGCAAGACCAATGACGACGCTTTATCGATAAGCCCTTGATAACATCACGTGAGCAGCGGCACGTGATGCGTCTATGGCAGCTCCGGCATGCCGTATGTTTTGTTGACAAACCGCGGGACGCCCACCGATTGCACCTGCCGCAACATCTCGAAAAACAACAAAGTGGAAGAGCGACTGTCAACCTCCAGCACTCCGAACACAAGCGCATCTACATTGCAGTCGATCTTGAATACTGCTGAACCACATTATACGAAAGAAGATGAATAACTAAACAACACTAGACTTGTTCTTGTATCGTTTGCTCTTCCAATATCATATACAATTCTTGCTCGCGATTCATCATGCCTCGTGTTGTGAATCCATCAAAGAGCCATCGCCGGTCCAATGGCGGTGCCTCAACCCCGCAGAAGAACTCTCCCATCAAGTACGGCAAGAGCGATGCACGAACGTCGGAAACAGGCTAACTATTTTTTGCTCGCAGGATCCCCCTCAATGATGACATGGGAGAGAAGGCTGCTCGAATGCAGTCGCGACAAGCTCAGTATGATCGCCAAATGAATCAAATCAAGGCTGCTGTGAAGACGCCCATGCCCCCTCGCAGGCAATACGATCGTGCCGATAGTCAAAGCCCAGCAACACCACGTGGTTCTCATCGACGAGGTCGGGAAAGCGACGTGGATGGTCGCGGTAGAGGTGCAACTCCTGCAAAACGAGTTCCTATTCTTGCCAACTTCGAAGAGTGGATGAAAATGGCGACCGATAATAAGATCAACGCTGCGAATTCGTGGAATTTCGCCCTGATTGATTACTTTCATGATATGTCATTGCTCCGCGAGGGAGATGGGGTCAACTTTCAAAAGGCTAGTTGTACGCTTGACGGTTGCGTTAAGATCTATACAAGCAGAGTGGATAGTGTCGCGACTGAAACCGGAAAGCTCTTGAGTGGCTTGGCTGATAGCCGAGATCGCAAAGCCCAGGAAGGCGAAGGCGCTGAAGGCGACGAGGAGGAAGAGGAAGAGGGCGAGGACGGTGTACGAAGAAAGGCAAAGAAGAAGGTTAGTGCCATTTTAATTCCGATATTTTGTTTCATTGTTAACATTACATGCAGACGCGCTCTCATGAGGCTACGCTCGCTCCGTCGTTTGGATCGCTACAATTGAAAAAGCTCGAGCTCGAGTTTGCTGTGGACCCGCTTTTCAAGAAAGCATCGGCCGACTTTGACGAAGGCGGTGCCAAGGGCCTATTGCTGAACCACTTATCTATCGATGGCCAGGGACGTATCATATTTGACAGTAGTGATGACGTGGACGAGACAATTAACGGCGGAGATCATACCCAGGACGATGGAATGAATGGTAGCGCAGAGCCAGAGGATACCCAAGCCAAGGAGCCGGAGGGCGATCCTATGGATGTTGACCCTGTGGAAATCGATATCTCCTCCCTCGGAAACAGATTCTTCCCCGATCTAGATCGCCTTTCCGAACAAGACGTTTGCCCATCCTTAAAGAACCTTGATCTAGGTGACCCGAGCGGCTCTCTTGATATGCCGTTGCTCAAAGCTCCCGAGGAATGGAGACATGACAAGGACCACGACGAGTCTGACCCGGCAAGACGTATGGGTGATGCTTCTGGCATTATGCTCGACGATGATAATGCTGTGGGATTTGATGACGATGATGGAACCTTTGCAGGATTTGACATTGGCGAAGACGCTGGCTTCGGCGAAGGTGGAGAAGCCTGGGCGCGAGAGGCAGCATTGGAACCCTTGTTGAAGGTCCATCGCATGGACATTCGTAGAGAAGACGATCCGGAGGCTGCTGAGGACGGAGATCCCTACACGTTGTCAATCTCCCACCAACCGGCCAATAATGAGCACGAGAATATCCTAAGTTACTTTGATAACGCTCTACAAAAGAACTGGGCGGGTCCTGAACATTGGCGAATCCGCAAGATCAAGGAGACTAGTGCTGTCAATTCCACGGCTGTGCCAAAGCAACGTAAAGAAAAGGAGCCATTCGTGATTGACTTTTCTACTCCTCTGGATGCTACAGCAGCTGATTTAATCTACACGCAAGCAAGCTCAAATTCTGCTATATCAATCCCCAAGACGCAATGGAAAACAAAAGGACGCAATCTTCTTCCAGATGACAAGCACTTCAACTCGCAACAACTGTTGCGCCTCTTCCTCAAGCCCAAGGCTCGCATGGGATCGAGAAAATTCTTTGGGGCTCGCAGGACAGGCGAGACTAACGAGGCGCGTGTTCCAGCGGCAGGCGAAATGGACGAGGCTTTCTGGGCAAATCACAAACCCGAAAATGGCGCACAAGCGGACGACGAAAAGGTTGCAGGCACGTATGACGCCGATTTCTTTGCAGACGACGATGGGCTTGCGTTCCCTGACGGGCTGCCGATGGGAGATGACGACGACGACAACTTACCATTTGCGGACGCTCGAGAGATGTTCTCGCCCACAGGTGACATGGATGCCCGGCCGACAACATCAGCGGGTGATGGATCGGCGGCCACGGGATTGACAGCTCTATTGAATATGGTTGGAGCTACACCTGGCTCGGCGCTTCATGGTGGGGGATTCGGCTCACAACTAGTGACGCAAGGTGGCCGTCGTGTTCGGCCCGACTATGTAGCTTACGCGCGTGTGGCCAAGAAGGTTGACGTTCGACGGTTGAAGGAAGAAATGTGGAAGGGTATGGGCAACGGATTGATTGAGTCTATGGAGTTCAACTCGGCCTCGGACGCAGCAGCAGTCATCGATCAGCCCGAAGAGCCTACTGATGATGACGGGCCACCGACCCCTACCCCCAAGAACAGGCAGTCAGACACAGACCATCCAATGCCTGACATCACCTCTGAAGTGGAGAAACACGGTCACCTGAAATTCACGAACGTGATGAACTCTCTCAAGACTGTATATCCGGAAGAATCGTTACGAGATATTAGTACCTCATTTGGATTTATTTGTCTACTGCATTTGGCCAATGAAAAGGGACTGGTTTTGCAGAACGGCGGCGGCTTTGGCGAAGGAGAAGGCACCCTCGAAGAAATCTATATTACTAGAGATGTTGGGGCAGTGATTGACGGTGATGCTATGTAGAGAGGACAGGCGGCATTTTGATTCATGACCATTGTACAGAGCAATTGCTTATGTGGAGCTTGGCGTTTTATTACGATGACAGAGCAATACAATCATACTGTTTTACTTCCAGCCAGCCTCCTGAGACTTGACTATACCTTAAGCTCCATCCATCCTACAGGGCTGGTATGCCGCCGACTGAGGCAACATGCACAGACCACAAAGGCTGGATGGTGCAGCCTCAGGCATCGAGATTATTACCAAGATTACTACATAGTACTATTACAAGTTGGATGGTTGGTCTCACTGGATCATGCAATAAGCGTGACCATCCCGCATCGATGTGCAGATTCTTTGTTACAGGCACAGCGTCAGACAATAGCGTCGACGACTCGACTTGTAGTAGCAGCACTTTCGTACAACGTAGTAGTGACTGCGTTTTCTGTACTCGTAGAACAAACGTGACGAACAGGAATCACACAGGGTGATTGGGGACATATTGGGCCCTAAGAAGGCGTCCGCGCTTCGGCAGACCCCGTGATTGGGCAGCCTGAGGCCCCCGCGTATCGTCTGGCGTGCCAAGTCGAGTCCTTACGGCGCTGATTGGTTGACAGTTTGTGACGAACAATGCACGCTCAGTCGGATATCACGCTCTCGCCCATGCAGCCACCACTGATTAATCCGTAGTAGCTGTCCGATGCATCCTGCTTCGTCCTGTCGAGGACCCCCCGCGCGCTATCTTGCATCCTCCACCGCCCAATCGAGGCAGAGATGCTGCACTTGAGCGCAAAACAGGCACACGGCAGCTATTTCAGGCCCTCCAATCACTCGCTCGAGCTGCCCTAGATCTTCTGTCTAGCATGGAAGCCCGGCGCTAACTGCAGTCAATCACTAAATGGGGTGATCATGCTGTGCCAGAAGTGAGCAAAAGAGGGGAGCATGCATTGGCTCCGATTTCCCCGTTTCCCATGTCTCGACAATTCATACATAGACCATGGAGTGCGACCTTCGGAAATCTTCTGTCCCATCCCAAGCTGTGCTTCTCTCGAATTTTGCTTCATTAATTGCTTTGCTTTGAAACTGCGCAGGCCCGCAGCTGGCTGATTCTTTCTGCTCTTTTATCTTTATCATCGGTATCTTCATCATATCGACCGGTGGAGTACCTGCCAGCAGTGTCTGCTGAGCTCACCGACTTTACAGCTTAGAGCTGAGTTGTATATCAAACCGTCGAGAGCAGGATCTCTCACTGCCAATCCACCATGTCTAATCAACAAAATCCCACATCCATCATGCGCAGCTCCTCAAGGTCTTCGTCTTCCTCCTCTGCTTCCGACTTCAAAAGTCCTCGCACAGCACGGTTCGCAGAGGCAACGACAGTAATCTCACCTATCGATCCGTCGGACGGAGGCCGATCACCGTTTGCTGACCCTCCGGCTTCTGTCATGAAGGAGGCTCAGCATCATGTATCGGATGTTGGATTCGGATATGTGGCTGACAGCGATCCTTCGCGATATGCGCATCAACCTATGACCCCGGCCTCGCCTTTGAAAAGCGCTCTCAAAACCCCCGGTACCGCGAGGACGCTGAACCCGTTTAGTCCAACATTCCGCGAGGAGGTCAAATTAGAAAAGGAAGAAGTGAAGACGGCGAGAGAAAACAAGCGAGATTTGGTAAGAATAGCAACTCGAGAAGTCCGATAAGTACTAACGATCATTTGCAGAAAATTAAAGTCCGAGTCCGAGCTGCCAAGGTTCTTTTACGAACTGTAAACTTCAGCTGCTCTCTCATTGTCCTCTCGATGCTGTCAACCAGCTTGACCATATTTAGAGCCACCAAAGATCTGCCTGCTCGCAGTAACCTTCCACCATGGGCAGTAGGAACAAACCCTTGGCCACAATATTTACTTCTGGTCATGTCATGCGTTTCTCTGGCTGCTGCTCTATTCGTCTTTTACGGATACTGGCGAGGCGGTCATCGCCGAGCTGAAAAGGTTGCTGTGTGGTACTCTGTCTTTTCGGTTGGCTTCTTCACCTTCAGCACTGTTATGTGGGTAGTCGGAGCAGCCGTCTTCCAGAGCTCAAAAGCAAATAGCAATGGACAAGACCTATGGGGATGGTCTTGTAACGATAACCTCCGCCACCAGCTGTTCCAAGATCAAGTCAACTATTCCTTGGTCTGCCGTTTGCAAGATTGGTCACTGGTGTGTGCGATTATCGAAATCGTCCTCGAAGTGATTGTCATCTGCATCTATGCTGTCGGCTTCTACCGATTCTACACCAAGCAGCGCCTGAAAAAGACCATGGATATCCGCGACAAGGCCCGTTCAGACTTGTATCTTGCTCAGCTCCGTGTTCAATCTGCACCAAACACACCTGGATTCTTCCCCATGACACCCAAGTCTCCCTACATGCCAATGACCGCCCAACAATACCATCGAGATGCGTACTCTGCAGCCGAGAATGGTGAGAGCTACGCCGTTCAATACGCAACACCAAAGTCACCCACACGCGTAGTAACCAAACCATTCCAACTTCAAGCACCCCCTATCCGGGTGCAGAACGCGACACCAAAGGTCGCTCAACAAGGCTTTGGAGCTCCCGCTGTTGGCATCGCTCAGTCTTCAGACCACTCCAATGAAGACGATATGTCGGAGAAGGTCAATGACCATGTTGGGGCTGCTCCGGGGGAAAAGACCTACGAGGCCGTGCCGATTCCGGGAGCGTATGCTGGACCAATGAGTCCCAGCTATCCTCCTCCGCCAGGCCAGAGTCATGGATATGACTAGGAAATGTCGAATTTCTGGATACATTCAAAGTAGATCGATAATATTGTCATGCTATGTCTTTTCTTGTATGTCTTTTTGACACTATATTCCCAGGCGCCCGGCGATTATGGCGATTTCTATTTGTTCCATTCTTTTGATTTGCTAGGCGGATCTATTCATATATAGGATGATAATTCAGAATATTGAAGAGATTGAAATGATTTCAAAGTTGAAATGTGGAATGAGGGTCTAGAAGTGTTTAGTCAACCCGAGAAATGATCCACCTCAACTTGATCTTCACTTTGTCTTAGCATCCAGACTCTCGTCACCAACTTGTTCAGATGATCATCAATCAATCGATTAATTGATAGTACGGAATGCTTCCTCCTTATATCACCACCGTGTCCCGAATTAGCAGGACCGCATCAGGTTCCCAGATTTGCAGTCGTAAGTTGTCCTTCCGCAAGCAGCTCAGCCTAAGGTCGATCCCCTAACTCCTGAGATATTTACTTAGTGCTGCCCCACCAGCCCATTAGCAGTAATAACAACATCCGCCACATTTCGTCTTCTCGAGCAAAGACTGCAACAACAGCTACTACGACTCAGAGCAGCAAATCGCCCTTGAAAGTCCTCCCTTTTGTCGCTGTCCTCGTGATCGGTACCGGTTCATACGTTTTGCTGGTTAAATCTCGTGCTTCCACGCCGCGCAAATAGACCCCTCTCTCACACCCATCGAACCTCTCTTCCCCCAACGAAAGGATAAAAATGGCACCAACACCACGCTTCTCCTCCGACGAAGTCACAGTCGTCTTCGTCCTCGGCGGTCCCGGTGCTGGTAAAGGCACACAATCAGAAAACCTCGTGCGCGACTATGGCTTCAACCATCTGAGTGCCGGCGACCTGCTCCGCGCCGAACAAGTGCGTGAAGGAAGCGAGTACGGCGAATTGATCCGTCACCACATCCGCGAGGGCACAATTGTTCCCATGGAAGTCACTGTCGCTTTGCTGTCGAATGCGATGGCCTCCATCCTCGAACAGAATAGCTCCAAGACCACACCGGCCCGATTCCTGATCGATGGCTTTCCGCGCCAGATCGATCAGGCGCATTTCTTCGAAGAGACTGTCTGCGTTAGTAAATTGGTTCTCTTCTTGGTTTGCCCTGAGGAAGTCATGTTGGGCCGATTGTTGAAGCGTGGTGAGACCAGTGGTCGCGACGATGATAACATTGAGTCGATCCGTAAGAGATTCCGCACATTTGAGCAGACCTCCATGCCTGTTGTACGTGAATTCGAGGAGAAGGGCAAAGTTATCAGTGTGCAGGCTACGGGGTCAAAGGAGGAGGTTTATGAGCGGATTCGGTCTGAGTTGAAGGCCAAGGGTGTTGATGCTTTGTAAGTTCTCTCTTTGGAGGATTGTTCGGATCAGCAAAGTGGTAGATTGTTTAGAGATAGAGAGAGATATATATATATATATACATGTTCATAAAGTAATATATAAGTCTTCGGACACTCATCTTAACGGAGAGGCACAACGGGCAGCCTAAGTACTCAGTCCTTGCAGATAATGTGTCGAACAGTCAACTACTCTACGATACTAAAACCGCAGTGCATCATGCAAACTAGTGACGAACGCTTCTCCCCCTGCACATATTGGCTATGATGTAAATATGCAAAATAATCAAGACAATACACGTTTTCTCGGACGTTGTCCTAGCCCGCAGGTCCTCCTGCATGCCGTTCATAGGAACATCATTATGTCTCTAGTATAAAAACACACATACCTGGGTCGAATATTTCCAATTCCTCTAGGATACTAGAATTGTAGCGCATGCTCTGCAGAAATACTGTTCATGAGATGCTCATCTGAAGTCTAGCAAATCGAGTACGGATTTTTTTTTTTTTTTTTTTTTTTTTTTTGCGTTAAGAAAAGTCTGACTCTGATATTGTCAGTTGATACAATCAAGACTAGTATGAATCTGATGCCAGGAAGACGTTCTCGCTCTGTTCAGAAAAAGACACTAATATTCGATGTAATCTCATCATCATCAATGCATTAATTTGCATACATCACATAATGTAGGAAAAGTATCAGAAAGTAAAACTTTTCTCTTTCCCCATTTACATACAGCTCAACTCTTTCGGAAGAAAATGCCTCAACCGGTTCTCCAAGAACAAATGAAAACATGATAGAAAAGTCTTTTCGCAAAGCATTAAAACAATAGAAGTAGAAAAAGCATGATGCAATGGATTCTAGTCAGCCTCGCCTAAAAGATCAACTTCACGAGGTTGTGACTGGTTCTGTTGCTGGTGAGGCCGTCTTCTGTCGCCGAGCTTCTTATCGCCTCCCTTGCCAGCGGGACCGCCTTCTTCGGCGGCCTGTGCTGCAGCCTGTTGCTGCTGGAGTTCGCGAGCATATCGCTCGCGTTCGGTACGGATCACGTTTAGGACACCTTCCAGGCTGCGACGCCAGACGAACAGACGTCCCTGCACTTCGGCCCATTGCTTCTCGCCGAATACTCGGTATGTGGCACGATGGACCAAGAACTCAGAGCGCAACTGCGACAATTTTCCCTCGATAAGACCCGCGCGAATGGTGTCGATGACCCATTTCTCGACTTCATTATCGGCGACGCCAAGAGCGGATGCTATCGTGGCATATGGCAGGGAACGAGAGGGAGTCGAAGAGGCGAGCGAAGCAAGCGTCAACAGACGCATCTTTGTTTGAAGCGCATCGCCAGATTCCGCCAACACACCACCGGAGATCGAGCTCAAAGGAGTCGACGAGACAAAATCTTCATATGCATCGAGGGTGTCGGCAGCAAAAATTTCGAGAAGCTCGAAAAGAGAAGTGTCGCTAGACCGAAGGGCCTGTACGGCATCCGAGGCAGACAGAGATGTGAAATCGAAAATAGCAGGGTGAGAAAGTGCAGATGTGAGAGCGCGGATGGCAAGCTCCCGACTTTCCTTGCTGGATGCTTCGTTGGCATCGATGGACTGGAGGGCTTCGACGATGTGGGCGTGCGCAAGTTCGCTGTCACCGGCGGCTTCGGCGGCGTCTGCAACGGCCAAGTGCAATTTTTGGGCATCCTCCTCGTCCAGCTCCCAGGCGGCGAGCCAGTTGGGGAGCTGAGAGACTAACTGACCTTTCAGGGCTTCGTAGGCGGACGTGGAACCCGATTGACGGATGACGGCGACAATGGCAAGGAAGACATGGTATCGGCTTGAGTCGGAGGGGGCGAGGGTATTGAAGATGGTGGTCAAGATGGTTAGGGCCAGCGAAGGGCCGAATTGTGCGGAGGATGTGACGGGTTTTGACAGGTAAATGCAAATTCGGGAAAGGAAGATATCCGGGTCGGAGGATTGCTGAATGAGATGAACGAGAAGGTTATAAGCAGGGATGAACTCTACGCCATGTTAGCAACGCTCTCCATTCTTCTTCGAGGAGAAAGTGCACACCCTTCTCGGGAGCATTATTCAAAACCGCAGCCGCAGCAACAATCTTCTTCAAGACCTCATCGCGTTGTCCTAGGTTCGCATCGTCGCCATTCTGTTCCTGTTGCCGCAAAGGCTCAAGCAAAGGAGTAATCTCGGTGTGAACACTGGCACCTTCTTCGTTGGAACGGAGCACGTCGATGTATTGAGCGAGCTCCTCGCACAGCTCCGTAAACGACCCCTCAATGAGAAGGGTACTGGTGGGTGCGGGCATTTTGGCGGTGTTGCTTCTTTATGCTCCTCGACGGACAGATCAAGTCAGTCGAGAGAGAAAAGAATTTAGTGGTGTTAGAGCAGACAGGGTCGTCTGGCTGGGTTGGGGCGATAGGTTGTTGAGTACTCGTGTGGTTGTATCGATAAGTGTGGGAGAAATTTCAGTTGTGTGATTTGAACTCTTGGCGAATCAGCGTCCGTTGCGGGCGGAGCGGAGGTCCCATCAACATCATGAATTCTGGCCGTACGGAGTAAGATACGGACGTTTTTCAGTTTTTTAATGAGAGGAAAATCATAAACAGGGACTGGCCGCATTAAATATACATTCGCTCTATGGATTGAGCGAATACGCAATACATTCGAATGACTAACGTGTACCAACTATTGAACGCACTCATGCAAATAAAAGAGAGACATCGATATCATAACCATGATCTCGTGCTTCGCGTCTCACGACTACGAATTCAAAACACCAAAGGATATCGTTCAACATAAAAGAAAATACAAGCCCATAAACTCCATGCTAAAGACTGGGAACTGTTCCTTCGTCTCGCAAAGTAACTCGAAGAAAGGTATGAAAAGTATTATACTGCTATTAGTGCCCGACAAAAGAGCATATGTATCCAGGGCGAGATCATGAGATCTGCGATGGCGCGCGATCTTATAGCAACATGCCAAAGACTGCAAGCAAACCAGCGGCAAAGAGACCAGTTGCACGGTCTGAGGAGATCCGAAGAGCCGCAGCGCCGTGGGTGGCAGTCGAACTAGCAGCGGTGCCAGACGCAGTTCCAGATGCAGTGCCAGTAGTCGCGGCAGCAGTAGTGGCGAGGGTGCTGGCGCCGGTAGTTGATGCTGCGGTAGTGGAAGAGGCAGAAGAGCTTGTGCTCGAGGTGGCAGAGAGATCGATCGTGCCGCAAGTTGCGTTAGCCTTGCATGCATTCTGCGCATCGAGGTCATTGGGGTTGTTTGCGATGCACTGTTTGAAGTTTGCCTGGCATACGTAGAAGGGAATGGTGTTCTGGTATGGGGTCAGGTCGGGAGTTGTGCCATTGGCGCAAGTGCAGTCGAAGTTAAGGGTTGTCTATTCGCGTTAGTTATATCAATGTGTTGGAGTATTGGCGAGAGTTGAAATCTGCTTACAGCATCGCAGTCATTGGCAGAAGCAGATCCTCCACAGACAAGAGGGCAAGTGTTGCGTTCACCCAGGCACCATGAACCTTGTGATGTCGGTCAGCCAGGGCTCTTGCAATGGTTCCTAGTGTCAAGTACAATGATTTTACATACTCAATTCGGTACTGGGAACTTCGCCCAGGTTGAAGCCAGCTGGGAAGGTGTAGTTGTAATAAGCAGTCGTTTCAGCCACGAAAGCAGCAAGGATCAACACAGCGGAGGAACGCATTTTTGCGGGATGTGGATCGCAGGAGTGAGATCAACAGTAAGGTATGATGATACGCAGAGTAGTCAATGTTCTGTAAGGAGTACGAGAGAAGAAGCGAGAGCGAAGAAAAAGAGGAGGAGGAGGAAGAAGAAGAAGAAGAGGAGGAGCTAAAGAAGCAGTAGCGACGGGCGTGGTGGCTAGTTCAGGAAGGAACGAAAAAGAAGAGGCCGGAAAGCCGAGCAGCAGCTTCCTTTCACTGTTCAGTGTGTACGTACTGCGAAAGCAGGGAAGTGGAGAGGACTAGCGCACTAGCTTATTGCTTGGCTTTTCCTTTAATCTGCTCGTGTCTTATCAGCTGGCTTGCATAGCAACGCTTTCTGTTGTGCTTGCTGCATCCTCACAACAATTGTCCTATGTAAGTACGTACCGTCATTACTCAATGAGTACTACTAACATCCCAAGCATATACACAGGAGGCGCGCAGAGTACAGTCCGATGCAAGCAATGTTTCTTTGCCCCGTTCGGGCTGTACCGTTGTTGCTGTGGCCCAATCGCCCGGCGTGCCTGGAAAATCAATCGAGGAGTTCGTTTGGCGTGTAACGATATGTAAGGCCTGTAATATATCAGCCAATAAGTACAATCAATTGGCTGGGTGACTCCGAGACCACTAAATTAGCTCGCATTAGCGTCCGCTACTGTACACGCTATGTATTTGATACCAGCACAAAACCAATCAGCGATACGGGGGAAATGACTGTGTTACTCTCAAGCCTCAGCGGAGTTTCACTTATCATACATAGGCTTGGGCTTGAGGATTTAATCACGTTGAATGAGAACCCTTTAATCTGAAACCGCTATCAGATATTCAGATTTACATACTAGTCAGTCAGTACGAGAAGAATCCGACAAACTGCTAGTGGCTACAGGCAATCTAATCGCTAGTCGCTCGTTAATTGCAACCGTCACTAAATGATGACATTCTTGTAGCTGACTGAATACATAGTAATAATAGTCTCTGCTGAGTTGAAGCTGTTTTTTCCCAGTTGAGATGTTGAGATGATGTCAATGTACGCTCTTCAAATGTCAGGTCGGCACGTGCCCGAGATACATTTTCACTACGTATTATGATTACCATCTGCGAAACACCAAGCAAACGTAGCCGAGGCCCGACAATCAACTTCATCGATACGATACTACGTATCGATTATCAATTGTCCTGCAGACATTGATGAATCATACCACTGATAAATATCAAGTTGCTTGAGTAGTAGTTGTTCGGATCGAAGACGACTAGCCCGAGTTCATACCATGTCAACAAAACCACCGCCTTCATCCATCCAGGAAGTATTTCAGCCCAGACCGCTCACAGACTCTGAACTGGACCACTTCAACAACATACCATGGGCCAAATCGATCCTCCAACAGTCTTTGGACTTGAAAGGTGACGACAACAATCAAAGCGAATTTGTTGCTTATTACATGCCCACTCGCGTGGCCAAAGACCACACCGACGAAGATGGGTTTTTCGCGGGTACAATAGGCACCAAGGAGACGATCCCATACTTGGTAACTCTATGTCGCCGCAATCTCGACGAGGTATCTGCAGCTTTACCTACGGAACCGCCAGCGACTGGATATGATCCTAAAGCAAAAGGGGTGTTTACTCCGTCGCGGCCACCGGATACCATCACGCTGGTGTCCATGTCAACGCCGGGATTGAGTGGACATCCCAAGACCGCGCATGGAGGCGTAATTGCGACGCTGTTTGATGAGGCCATGTCGCATGCCGTCGAGGCGCATTTGTCGGCTTCGAATCCGACGAGATTAAGCACTGATGCCCGAGACAGAGATGCTCAGTATACAGCGCAATTGAACGTGCGATACAGGAAGCCTGTATACACGCCTGGATTACTGGTCATCCGGTCATGGTGTCTTGCTCGCGATGCGCGCAAGTTTTGGGCTCTGTCGCATGCGGTCCAGGAAGAGCAGGAGGATGGCGGTGGGCAATTGGAATGGGTTAAGAAAAAGAGTGTTTGCGCGGAGGCGACGTCTTTGTGGATTATCACGCGGAGCGAGAAGCTCTAGCTTGCATATAGATATAGATTATATTAGTATCTAATATTTCATATACATATCTATACGAATTTGATATAGGTGAATAGATCACATCTTGGACTTTTCATATTTTCGCCCACTCGTGTTCCGCTCAATAGGAACCACCAATCCGATGTGAGAACACAACGCGACAATTTCCCCCTGTTCATCCATGATGATCACCTCGATATCCATCCTCCCGTTCCGGACCGATTTCATCACCACCCGAGAATATAACCAATCCACCCCCTGGGGCGGAAGACTTCTCTTGAAGTCTATGTTCAGCGTGACAGTCGGATACCAAAACGGTGGGATCTTTGGTCTTGTTGATGGTGACGACGCCGACGAAGATAGGGCTTGATAACCCACCTGTTCCAGTCCTGCAGGAAACCAGTCACTCAAAAATGGGAGTGTCTCGTTGGTCCACCTCCCATTCCCAGCTGCAGAGGACCCCGAAGTCACCGTGCGCAGGCGCGCCCATTGATCGAGTACACCCGGTTTCATGTGCGCGCTTGTCGGGCCAAATGTGATGCATTGATGTTCCACGCGTCTGAATTTGGCCCAGTCTGTTGGTCCTGTCTGTCGCCATTTTGACTGCGTAGCGTTATCTGGTGATAAGCTCACGTTGTCGGGCGTAGCGATAACGCTGGGTGGCCCACCACTCGGTGCAGGCGGATACAGTTCCCAGGTTGAAGGCGCCGAATGTCCAACGTCTGATATCGGGTCTGAGACGGTGATGTATCCCACAACTTTAGCCGTCGGCTTTTTGGTGTGGTTCTGCTTAGCACTGCTACTATCATCTTCCTGAGAAAGCGTGACGTGGATTGTAGACGTTCTCAATCCTATTTTGGAGTCTTCTACTCTCAGAGTCGCAGGTCCAGCAGCCGTTCGGCGCAGGAAGGTCATTTGCATTGATATTGGTAGAGGCTGGGAATTGTGTCGGGTGGGATGTGTATGTTTGAAATGTGTAGTTGCGAGGCGGTAGAGGATTGACATTGTATAGCCGCCATGGGGGACTTCTCAAGTTAGCGAGAGGTCATTTAGTCACAGACAAGGGGGTATACCAGCGCCAATGGACCAATCTGGGTGAACATTCACAGTATATGTATGCGATGATACCGGCGTGACTGTGATGCCATCTTCGAATACTTGCGTGTGCGGAGGAGACATTGCGACTTCTGCTCGTTCTCTATCCTCGAGCATATCCTATATATACTACCGAGACTGAGGCGACATATATAGAGATCGAATTTAAACAATCAGTGTTATGGTTAAGCAGATCACTAAACAGAAACCAATCCATCAATGGATATCTGGATGCTTAGATACCTCGGCATCACTCCCCAACTCCGCAGCCCCACATATCCGGCTATCACTAAATTCCAGCCTTGAAGTACATTACATTCATTGGAATAAGAAGTAATATAGACAATCCGTCCGTATTCTACGTGGTCAACTAACATACACACATCAAAACGCCCGCCATCTTGCTATATCCATCCGAAGTCAATGCATTGCCTGGAGATTGTGTATCGTTGTAATCGTGTATCAATAATAATCATACGTGTGATGATTTATGTTGGAGAAATTGGGGGGGGAAAAAAAAAGAGAAGAAAAGGACAGTATCTAGAGAAGAAAAATGGGTAAATGAAGATGTCACGTTATCGATTGTCTTCGCCGTTCTTGCGCCCTGAGTCTTAGGATTGGGTAGACGCTGCAAGTCGCTGAAGACAGGACAAAACACCTGATTATTGTTAGTAAGGTTGAATGCTTGATTTAATAAGACTAACCTGTCACTCCTTGTGTCAGCGTGGCCTTAGCTTCTGTACTCCTCGAACCCAGTGTCACCGTCATGCAGTATTTGACAGCTTTGGACTCTGCCAATTTGTTCGCCCAGCGGAAGACGACTTCATCCTCGCGACTGTCTCCAGCCACGAACAAGAAATCAGGCTGACCGGTATAGCCTCCCTCTTTTCCCCGCTGGATGCTATACCGCCATACTAGTTCTGCTGCACTCGCCTTGTTTGTTCTCGAAGACTGAATGATCAATGCACCGTCGACCGGAATGACATGTACTCCCTGGCTTGCACATGCGTCATTGATATGGTCAGCACACTCGGATGCTTGGCGAGCCGCAGCAAGCTTGTCCTCCGCGTCACCATAATGAAAAATGAGCGAGCAATGCAACTCTTCTATCCAGCTGTTTTCTGTTCTTTCTCGGAAATAATTGAGGATTCCTCTGGTTCCAGCCTTCCACTCCTTAGTGTGATGTTCTTCGTTGAGTTTGATCCAGCTGTCCTTGGACGGCTCGCGAATAAAGCATCCATTCTCAGCAATCAGTCCTAGTCCTGACACCTGACGGAACAACCGTTCCATCTCTTCAGGTCGTCTGGCGCTCATCACATAGACAATGTTTCGAGGATCCTCAAGCAGATCGGTGAGAGTGGTCAAAGCTCGCTGCGGTGTTGTCAAAATGATACTAGTCGGCGAACCCCAAGATGCAAGGGTACCTTCATAATCGAGGATGAGAAGTCGGCGCTCGGAATTGCGGTATGCATCCTCTAGCCGCGGAACTGATAGGCGGGGCACGGCTATAGTCTCTCGAGAAGAATGCTCGTCCCATACTTTGGACAAGGCCTCCCGGAAGGACTTGACCCAGTTGGTTGTAGAATTTTGCAGCACTGCATCGTGCAGCTTCCGCCACATAACTTCCCTTTCGGAATCAGTGAGGGTGAGTGCGGTATGGATAGCTTCTGCGCATTGGCGGTAATCCCATGGGTTGACAAGTAGAGCATGACCATCAAATATGGATGCACTTCCAGTAAACTCGCTCAAAATTAGCGGTCCATGAGATTTGGGACCATATTTTCCATCCTGACAGTAAACAAATTCGTGGCTGGTAAGATTCATGCCCTCTCTCAGACTTGTCACCATTAGCGCATCAGCGACTGTAATCAAAGCGAGGTACTGCGCGAAGCTGAGATCTTGCTTCAAGAATACTAGCGGTTGGTGCGCGAGTGTTGAATGTGTTGAGTTGATTCGCATTGCAATATCAGATACAATGGTATCCAACTCTGTTTGCTCGTTGGTAGATGAGGCGACTTGAATGAGGACAACCTGTGGACGTTAGTAAACAGTAAGCAACGGTGTAAGGTTGTCCTACCTGATCACGAAACTCGGGATATGTGTTCAAGAAAAGTTCATAGCTCAGAAGCTTCTGCCGCACTCCACGGATTGAATCAAGCTTGTCTCTCGAAACAATCAACCGCTTGCCCTCGTACTTTTCCCAAATGATCTTGATCCAGTGTTCAACGTCATGGCTGCGGCGTCGTTCATCCCACGACGTTGGGTCAATACCAATTGGAAACTTGCCCACGTTCACAAACCGATCCTCCAGCTGCACACCGTCTTTCCTAGCCTCGACACACAATATGCGACTGCAAGTTTGTAAGAAATGACGGCAGTATTCGTCGATCTGAAATCCAATAAGATCTGCGCCGAGCACACCCTCAAGAAGTTCCTTGCGTGGCGCCAAACACCTGAAGACTTCTGAAGATGGGAAGGCGACATGGAGGAAGAAGCCAATTTGCGCATCAGGCAACAGCTTGCGAAGCATTGTTGGAACCAGCAGCAAATGGTAGTCATGTACCCAGATGGTGTCACCTCGTCGCCAGTTCTTCGCAATGCGCTGCGCAAAAGCCTCGTTGAGCTTGACGTAATATACCCAAGAATGGTCCTCGTATGCTTTGCTCTTTGGGTTGTCTGGGATCTGGTAGTGAAACACGGGCCAGAGAATAGTCTTGCAAAAGTGAGAGTAATGTCCGTCAAAGTCGGCATCGCTCACGTAAACGGCGAGGGACGAGTATTTATCCTCCAATGTCTCGGCAATCTCTGATTTGACATGAGTGTCCAGCGCATCGGTTGGCATGCCTAGTGTACCCACCCATACGGTATCGTCCAAACCAGGATCGGAAAATGAGCGAACCGCATTGCGTAGGCCGGGATTTCCCTGTTCGGCGGTTTCAATGGTCCAATCGGCATCGGAAAAGGAATGGGATGGAACCGAGCGCATAAGCTGTTCTTGAGCCTTTTGGCTTTCAATGCCCATGGTGGGTTGTTTTAGCTTTTCGATGACCTGAGGCATTGCAACAGATAACGACTCCTGGTGCTTCAGGATCGAAGGAGAAGGAAGTGTGACATTCATCGGGCGAGGCTGGTTGAAGGTATGAGTCGAGCCCCATGCAGGCGAATGGGCCTCGCTCTGCGACAGGATATTGACCTGTCCGTTGGGAGCCGTGGGAAACGGATATTCGCTAAGCGGTTCGAGTTTTGTTCGGGGATTGGTGAAAATTTGTTCATGGTCGGTGGTCGCACCTGGCGTCATTGCTCTCTTTATGATTTCATCTTGAGGTTTTTGGAAGAGACTGGCGGCAGCGGAGGAACCATTGCGTTTTGGAGACCCTTTGGGTGACTTTGACTTTGGGCTGCTGTGGGATGTTTTGCCAGACTTGTCCAGATGAAAATTGACCGTGTATGGAAGGAAGCTAAACAATTGCAAGTCAGTATGAACTTTAAAATCGAAGCACTACAGCAATCAGACGGTACATACAGCGAAGCAATGAAGACAGTCATTGTGAGGGCGTTGCGCTGTCGCCAAATTCTCTTGTAGCTTAATTGCGCTTCGGGCTGATAACGCCAGCGTTTTGTGTCTGTCAGGTCATCAACAACAACAACAACAACAACGACAGCGCGCAAGCAGAGCAGCTAGACCGGCAGACCGTTTCCTCGGTATGAATAGATGATATGAGGACGATAGTCAGGAGGTGGTTCTTGTGTCTGGACAGGGAAACAGTCTTTTTGTAGGTTGTGTACTTACTATGTAAGTATGGCAGTGGAAGCTGGAAAAAATTGTGGAGCTGGCTGAGGTACATCGAATAATATCTACGTCATGTGAAAAATACCATTCTGATACGGATAAATACATCAATACGCGGGCGGTTTACGTGGCGGACTCCCTACGACCATGAAATGTGACAGTACCAGTAGTAATCTTAGATCCCGCTGCTGCATGTTTAGTAAATCTTATATCGATGTTTCTTGCATAGTTTCATGTGAGAATTATATCATACTGTGTGGTATGATGATATTTCTGTTAGTATAGCGTCCTGCTCGAGGCATCAAACCCATCAGTATACATAGGCAAGACTGGGGCGACATGATGGTGGGCAGTCCCGAACAAGGCAGTCAATTTCGAAACTGTACGACCATAACACGCCATGCAATGCGTACCTAACGAACTATGACCATGTATGAATACCTGATATTCCCCGTTTAAATAGCTCATCTATTAAAGAGTACTACGGAGCCTAGACAGTTCAAATTGAAAATGGGGGTTCTTATTGGTGGGTGGCGTGCGACCAATCAAGTGGGCAAACTTCGCACGTTGACCACTGGAAAGTTGAAGGAAGCTAATAGCTGCTCGATTGTTTACTATGTACTGCCTTGATCCATGGAAGTCTTGAATGTCATGACTTGTAATCCATGTCTGGCGCAAAGTCAATTCAGAGGACCCTGATACTTACGTAGTACGTACGGTGACACCACGTGACACTTATTACTAAGCATTGAGTCCTAAAGTGGATTAGTGCATATGACTAAGAAAGTGGGGGCATGCAAAACATTTCGGCTCATACATTTACTACTACGCTACTATTATGTACTATGTAATCTATCCATTTAAGGCTGCCAAAAGAGAAACATACATAGTACATACATCAACCGATCTGCAGAACGAAAGGACGTAAACTCATGCCCCTTCGCATCACATCAGCCCCCGTGTCTGGCATCAAAAAGAGAAAAGCAACCATCACACCCCGACCTCGCGCTTCACCATTCGCCAGTCATGCGCGCTCCAAACCATCTGCGCGTGGTAAATCAGAGGGCGGAGAAGATGGTGGCTCCATGAGCGACTCCGAGCCGTTACCCGATATCGGTAACTCACAGTATCTCAGCGAGTCGGTGAAACTAGATGGCGTAATGCAAGCCATGCGACATGTCAAGGAAGCCATGTTCGAGGACCTGCCGGAACGAAGGGCTGGCATGAACAGTACCCGTATTGCAGAATTGTTGAATGCTCGCAAATCACTGCCACCGTTGGTCTCGGTTGCGCATTTACATACTGTACTGCAGGCGCCCACGCAGGTGGAGCGGGAGATTGTTTCGCTCGTTCAATCAGGGCAGATGAAGAGATTGATTGTTCCTGGAAGAGGGAATGGTGCCGCCGGTTTGGGGGACTGTTTGGTTATGGCGAGTGATTTGCGTGAGTTGGTGCAAATGAGCAGTGATTTAGAACAGCATTCAAAGGGTATGTAACTCCGCCGTATCTGCATATTACCACTGACATTGGTACAGATCAGTTTCTGAGTATTCTAGACCAAATGTCAAACACGTCCGCCATCCCCTCTCTGGCATTCTCCCGCGAAGAATCTGCCGCTCTTGTACGAGCTGGCTTCCTCGTAACAGCATCATCATTATCCAAGGAAGCCGTCAATCTCACATCTCTACGCACCTATTCTACACAAGTCGACGACACCAAGCAAGACCCAGTCCAGTCCCGCGCACCAGCATTCTTTCTTTCTCTACCCAGCACAGGACCTTATCTGCGCCTCTTAAGCGCGGCCCGCTCTCACTTACTAGCTTTATTGAAACAGTCCAAATACCATGAAGCACCATTGACTCTTCTGAGGGACCGCTGGGACGGCGCAGTTGAGTCCAACCGCAGCTTTAGCGTCGCGAAGCGGATTAGAGGCGAATTCAGCGGAGTACTACCGGGCAGGACGAAGAAGTGGAAGGAGTTTAATGGGATGGCGTTTCGCTGGATACTGGAAGAGGCGCTTGGAGCCGGGCTTGTGGAAATTTTTGATACGGGGAGTGTTGGGCCTGGTGTACGCTGTTTGTGAGATTCCACCGATCCGGTGGATCTCTGCAAATTTATGTATAAAAACACTGGTATTCAATTACGAAGGTACAAAAACACTGGTGTCAAAGTACGACTTGGGAGGATCTTTTCCTGTCAACCCATCCCAAAAACAAACCCACATCCGCCACAACGGCCTTTGGCACTCCACCCATTGTCCAACTCCTCTGCACCCACTGCGGAATCTTTCCACCGGCATCTGAAGTCGTGGCCATGATCCACTCAATACGCCGTTCCGCATCGGCATCTGCAGGAGGCAACAACCGCACACGCTCAACGCTAGCATAGTGCGCGAATATGGTATTCTTTGGCACAACAGATAGGATCTGTTGTTTGATTGCATCCGGAACATCTTTGTTTGGCGAGTCCTTTTGGAATAGGAGCGGGATCTGTATTGTATAAAATCCTTGAACGGGGTTATCGTTATCGCTGTTTGTTGCGGAGCTAGGCTCATATGCCGAAATGACCAGCGATATGAACGTCCTCGGTGATATGAGGCCAGCAGGTTTGAAAGTATGCGTAATCACATTGACTACAACATACATCAGTATCCAATATTTCAAAATATAAACAAGAAAAGATGAACAAGAACAAACCATGCATATCAACCCCTCTCCATCCGCCCAATTCCTCAACAACAGGCCACTTCACCAAACGCTCCACCGACGCTACACTAGGCGTATAATCCATCTCATTCTCGGAATGATTCTCTCTCAACCCTTTCTCAAACTCGCTCCATGACGCACTGCCTTTTTGAAACGAGGAGTCCGCATGTATACTCTTACGACAGACCCAGTAATCCTCTAGCTTACCGCCGTGGCCGTTGCCGTCGGAAATGGAGGTGAAGAGTTGCACTTTTGCGGCCGAGGGTGCTGAGGAGCGGAGTTTGCGGCCTGGTCTAAAAGATTGCGGGATTGTGGTTGTGATTAGTGTTTGGGCTTCGGTGAGGATTGCTGATAAGAATGTGTTTGATTCTGCTCTTTGTGGTTCTGTGGGCTGAGTGAGGGAGGGATGCGGGGGTAGGGATGAGAAGGGGAGTGGTTTTAGTCGTAGGTAGGATGTTGTGGACATTTTGGCTTCTTTTTTGTGGATTGATAGTGTTGTTGTGATGATGTTGATGTTAGCGGTTATCGCTATGAATGTTGGTGATATCGAGTCGGAACTTCGCTTGTTATGCTGAAAATACGCGTCTTGCTCTTGAGTGATCAATATACAGTATATATCGATACATTAGCCGATATATGTGTGATTAAATGAAGCTCAGATGTCGCGTTTCGATGTCGTCTCATCTACCTGGCTAAACACGTGACTAATCAGATTCTGATACGCATAAATACGCAGCCATACGCAATTTCATATTTATCCCAGGCTATCCGGTAGTCGATTGATACGGTATCAAGAAACGATAACGAGTAGATATGAGATGTAATATGAATAGCAAATAGAGATACTAAGATCTGCCATCATCAGGTAACGAACCAGGCAAATATAAGTTTTGATACGCCAACACGCCCCAGTAGAGAGATCCGGAAGGTGCGAAAATTACACAGGAATGAGGTCAAAATAGGTGTAAAGCTGTCGGATATAACATAATTTGAAATGTAAAACATTGAAACGCCTGCCCAGGCCGCGTCCTGACATGCATGTCATCAGCACCCCCGAAATGTAAGGGTAAAACATGAATGGAACAAGAGTGATGCCAATAATACATTCGCACAACACATCATGGGTCTCCAATGTTACTAAGGGGCATAAAAAAAGATGAGAAGAATCAATAATCAAGAACGGGTTCCAAGTCAAATTGCAAGTCGGTCTCATCGCGCAGAACTTCCCGAACCTGACTTAGCTGAAATGCCTTGGTTCTGTGCAGCTAGTTGCGAGCGCAAAGAAGCCACTTCAGCTCGCAGTGTGCCCACTTCTTCGTGTACTGATCGAATGTATGCCCACAACTTATCTTCCCGAGATTCTCCTTGCACGTTGGTTTCTGGACCACCGCTATGTGTCGGATCAACATTCGCTTGAGACGTCAAAGGTGCGCCCAAGCTGCTGGAATGGCTGTGTGAACCACTGTGTTTAGCAGTAAGTGCAGACGCAGGACCATTCTGCACTGATCCTTGAGTGTGCAGGAACCGTGAGTCTAGAGCATTGAGCCCAGGTGGCGGTGGCAGCTGTGGCGGCGGAAGACCTAAAGAACCTTGGCCATGTCTGAAATGTGATGACTGGTATTGTTGACTCAAATTCGGTGAATGAGATCTATGCTGATGAGAGAGAGCCCCCGCGGTATCCGCTCCATGGCTGACTTGCGAAGAAAGCGCGTTTGGTGATAGAGGTCTGGGACTTTCTGTCATATTAGGAGCGGGAAATGATGTTGATGTAGATGAATGCGCGGTTGCAGGAAAAGTCATAGTTCCACTTGTAGATATGGGTGAAGTAGAAGAGCTTGATCCTCCATGGTTTGTCGGAGGTGGGAAAAGACCGCGAGCAGGCGGCGGTGGCGGCGGTTGAGTCGAAGCGATTGGAGGATATGTGCTTGGTGCTCGATTCTGAAAAACGCCCGGCGCGCGTGGTATGGGCTCGGAAGATACATTATTATGTTTACGTATACCTGGTATACCAAGGCGACGCTCCTCTTCTTCGTCCATTCGCTCGGGTTCAGTATACATAAGGCCATCCATAGTGTCCTCTGCACCAACAGTGCCGTCCCCGAAATCTTCTTCGCCTGCGTAACTTCCCATACTCGAACGTCGTCCGGCACATCCACCTTGGCCTTTGTTATGACGAGCTAGAGCATCTCCCCGCGCAAACCTGCGACCGCACTTATCGCAAATGTGCGGGCGTTCTCCTGTGTGTAGTTTCGTATGTCGTTTCAGATCGTGTAGGCGTCGGAATCGTGAGTTACACGTTTGGCATACGTATGGTTTCTCTTGGCTATGTGTGAGAAGATGGGACTTGAGATTATGGTGGCGCGTGAACTCGGTCGAACAATAAGGACAGCGGTGTTTCTTCGCTGATGGCGAACGAGGACTACCTTTATGAAACCCCGAATGGGGTAGGCTGAGACCACGGCGCGGATCCAATGGGCTGTTTGCGGGCATCGGATATGAGAAGGCCTTGTTTGCATCCTCTGCCAAAACGGACTGATGGCGTGGTCGATCATCATCTTGAGAGGCGAGGTCTTCAATCGGGCCAGGGCTAGCCACAGTCGACGTATTCATCAAAGTCTGGTTGGTTTGATCATCCGCACCAGCAGATGGCTCAGCATAATGACTCGAGCTCGTATACGAATCTACCTGCATGTCGTCTGAGGCCTGGGCTGCCTTGGGGCTTGAGTTGTTGAGTTCATTATTCAGAAGAACGGGTGCGGCACCCGCATCTTCCTTTCGAGTTTCGACGGCAGCATTCAGTGCTTCCCGAGCTACACGAGGGCTGTCTTGATGTTGTGTATCCTGTTCCTTCCCAGCCACCGTTGGTTGATCTGCGGCTGAGCTGGCCATGCCAACGGTAGTCGCTGCGGGAGCTGAGGGTTCGAAGTCAGGAGACGGTGATGTGCGTAAGCCGGCACTAGCAATAGAACTGAGATGCGATTCTGGCTTCGGAGATTTGAGGTATGACATCTGATCGGGGGGACCGCTGAGAATAGAAGTCGTAGCCGCCGGGAGCGGATTCGATATCGCGAGAGGATCACCACTGGTCTGTAGTTGTCCCGCCATGAAGGCACCGTGTATTTTGCCTGGCGGAAAAAGGATATGAGGATCAGAATGCGCTTCTGTTACCACGCTAGTAGTCATGTCAGCCTTGCATTCACGATCGCAGTTAGGTCTCGAAAGAGTAGCAACAAGTCTCGTGCTCTGCGCGTAGAAGGAAAGTCGCGATGGCGACAGCAGACAAAACTATGAAGAACGAGAGCAATGAGGTGATTTAAAACAAGGATAAAGGTATAGCAGATTGCAGCTAGGTAGATCCAGAGCGCAATCGACTCTTGGGAGTGTGAACAGACGGAGAGACCGCAAAGGCAACGACAGGTTACGTACATGTACCGTCGCGTGGAGCGGGCGTTGCTGTGTTCCTGAAGCGAATGTGGCGCAAGCTGATGGACGGGTTAGTTCAGCTTCGCCAGCCTGGGTAACCGAAAAGTGGAGGTCGCAGCGGCGCAGACCAAAACAGGAACGTGAGATGGACAAGAAAGAATAAGAATCAGCCTTGCGGGAGTTGTTGTTGGTCCGCAATGGGCATTCGTCGTTGGTCTCCGCTTGCTCTGGACGTAGTTAGGCCGGGGCCATGGAAACTTGTCCGGCTGTGCTGCGAAGAAGAATAGCTTTTCTGGCGGACAGCGGCTGCAAAGTCGCTGCCAAGATGAAGCGGGAAAAGACAGGGCCAGCGTGTGCCCTTCTTAAGGAAAGACCGGTTGTCGCACAGCGGAACCTTGGACAGAAAGGCGACTAGACTATTCGTCGCAGCGCGGGAGGCAACAACAGGCAAGAAGCAAGAAGGTTGGGTTTTTTGAATTCGGTGCGCGCGAGCGGGAGTGGCAACAGCCAATGACGAACTGCGGAGGAAATCAGGAAAGGGTGGGAATAGGATGAAGCAACCGACGGTTACTGAAAGAGGGAAGGAGAGGCGAGATGGAGACGAGATGGGAGAAGAACAATTGATAGTTGCTGTGAGCGAGGTGACTCGACAATCAGGATGATGCTGATGACCAAACCGAACCAAGTTCGTCCGTACGTAAATACAGTACGTACGAAGTATACGTGCTGTCACAGCCGCCAGCCAATACGGGGCAGCTGCTCGGCTTGGCAGGTGCCAGGCGGCTTGCGAATTCAAAACGTGGGTGGCTGGTAATTTCTATACAGTACGTACGAGTAACTACATAGTACGGAGTGAACTTTTCGACTTTACAGTATAGGCGTATCAACGTCGCTGGTCTTAGTAGACACCAGTTCACAGACAATAGGGACTGCGTATTCAGACCGATCACTCATTCAGGGAGCTACATACAATAGCAGTACACTGTAGATTTTGCTTCAAATCGGGGTAAAGTCGCCGCCACGACCATGCAGGTAGCAGATCTGCCGTATCAGTATGCGTATCGTACGTGCCGCACAATCTTAGACTTTGGAAAATCCAAGCCACATACACATAACCCTCGTGCAGCCATTCCCGTACACGAGTTAAAGTGCCAAAGATCATCACCATCAAACTTTCCGACTGGGTTCCTTCCAGAGGACCCGCCAACGCGATGGCAAAATAGCCGCTTCCCAGAAGCCCATTGGACGGAGATCTTGATCCCGCCAGATCGTGCAAGAAGCCAATAGGGGCCGTGACTGATAGGGCAGATGAGCTCAAAGTAGCATGGATAAGCGATTGCAGTCAAAGTGCCTACCTACTACGTGATGGCTGTCCTTGTTTGACGAGATACGGTACTGCGAATCCCGGGTCCCTCGTTATTGACCAATGACGGGCCCTGTTCCAGTTACCATACGTCAGTTTACTGTTACGTACTACTGACACTTCCCCAGGATCCACATGCATTACCGTACTCAAACACAACTATGTAGTACATACATAGTAGTATAAATTCCAAAAAGATTACAGCCGCATGCCTGAGAAAGCACAGACTATGATTGTACGCAATGCTTCTCTATGAGGAGGTTCATATTACTCGTCCTGCGTTGAAGCTTGCAGTTTCCTGTAGACTATCAGTACCATACTACGTGTTATCTTTATCTCCCTTCAAGGACTACATAGTAATCTCCCAAAAGTAAGCTTGTTCCCACACGCGATGGGGCACATGAAGAGAGGGCCTTAGGCACACTTGGCCTACTGGTCATGCGCCACCAACGCCGCGCAAGGTTACCAGAGTTTAGGAAGAAGAGATCCATCTGATGAAGCAAAGGACGCATCTGATCTCGATATTGGACGAGGCTTGCACTCGTAAAAAAGGCGTCTATGGCAATAAAAAGACAATAGAGGCCTCCTGGCTATGTAGACAGGAGTGTGTACTCAGGACTCACTGAATCGATCACGTTGTGGAGCTTGAAGGCTGGTGGAGTCCGAGTTCGCGGCACCACGTAGCGTCTAACCCAAAGGGGAAAGACTGAAATATATCCATCTGCCAGACTTCCTCCGCCCAAGGTCTGATCTTGAGACTTCACCTGATTAAAGTCATCCGAGAGCCTCGCTCCTAGGAAGCGACGCCAGAGTCTATGCGTCACAGCAACAGAGTTCGTTCTTTACGAAATACAAGCTTCCGGTTCTTGCGCACCGCATACTGTCTCATTGTCCCCCTTATCACTCTGTCTTATCTAGAGGCAGCAGAACATAAGAACCATCGGGGACCAGAACCTACGTGAAAGTCGCAAGGACGATCTGACAGCATTCGCCATTTCAAATTGCTGGTTCATTTTTCAGAACATCATACAAGAAGCTCAAACAACATCCTGCGAAAAGCCATCAGCTAGCTCTCGCAACTAGACGCCGCGAGGATTCGTCACGACTAGAGGAAACGTCAGCTACGTCGACATCGAGCGTCGCCTCGTTGCTTCGAGATACCCAGTCGAAACGCGATATGTACGGTTCCCAGCCTCCTCCGCATTACGCGGGGGGGTATCCGAACCCACCGCAGCCCGAATGGCGATCGAGTCAGCCTCCGCCTGCCGCTTCATACAACCCAAGCACATACGGTCCTATCCATCCCACCGCGCCTACAGCCTCACCGGCGCCGCCTGTGAGCCCTGGCCCAAATGTAGATACCACTAGCTGGGGCGTACGGTACAATCAACACATGGCGCAGGGGCCTCCCCCTCCTCCATTACCGGTATGATGTCCTCAAATCTCTAATATAGACATGACATTAATATGGTGATATCAACAGCCTCGAACTGACCTATACTCCGCACCATCCCCTCCGCCTCCGCCTCCTCCTCCCCGTCCAGCTTCAACGTCAGGTCCAGCACCTCCGCCGACCACTTGGGACTACAACAACAATACGTATCCACAGTCTACCCAATCCCCACCAGTACCCCCTCCAAGACCGCCTATACCGCCTGCTTATCAAAATGAAATGCAGCAAACTCCACAACAATGGCAGATCAATCAGCCGGGCTACGGACCTCAGTACTCTCATCATGCGCCATCGCATCGCTATGATCCGGGCGCGCAAACAGCACCTCCACCGCAGAGCTTCGCTTATGCACCCGTTGCTCCTGAACAGGCAGGCTTAAACTACTATCAACCAGGAGTTCCTCCTCTAGGAAGTCCACCGCCGGCCATGCCGACGTCAGCGCCGTCACAGCCGCCTCCAAATACTCTCCCCCCAACTAGCGACACGCAATGGGCAGCAGCACAGCCCAGTCATCCTCTGCCTGGAGCATCAATACTCGGGCATGGTGGTGTGTCAGATTGGGAACATTTGACTCCTACTCCTGGTGATGTAGATGATTTGTATCCAAGAAACCCTGCTCTCGGACAGCCTATGATGCAACAAAGTAATACAACATACACTCCGCAGGACTCTGTACATACTTCATCTCAACATCAACCTACCGTTTCTCATGTGATGAGCCCAAGCTCTCCAGTTCAGACGCAGTGGTCACCACCGGTTGACAATAAGCCTCCGAACACACAGGCTACGTCTCAGTCATCCCATCCCCCGAGGACTGATAGTACTCAGTCTCAAGAAAGTGCTGTATCTCCGCAGGAAAGGTCGGATACTATTGATGGTGTCATTCAGGCTTGGACCCAGAATCCCGTCTCTCCTATCATTAAAGCCCAGGATGAACCATATGCTCCAAGCCCGGCTCCTATATCGACGAAGCCCACTTCTCCCACAGCTGCGCAGCCTACTTCTCCACAAACAGTATCTGTCAAGCCACAGCCTCTTCAAGCACCTGCAGTTTCGGCATCCCGGAGTTCTTCCCCTGTAGCAAAAACTTCCAATAGTACCACTGGGGCACAAAGCGAGCAGGCCACTGCCCTGGCAGTAACGCCTGCCGCTGCTGAAATGGCTGCCTCCTCAGTCAAGATTGTTGATCCGTATGAGGATCTCGACCCATGGTCAAAGTCGTCTTTGTTTCGCTACGTGACCATGTTGCGCAAAGAGGCAGTTGCCGAGTCGGAAGAGGAGAAGTACAAGATCTTCACTGGGTTTGTCGCAAAGGAGGCCAGACTGCGAGAGGTATTGTACAGCATAGAAATTCCTGAGAAGGAGACCAAAGTCACCGAGCCTAGTGAAGAACTCAAGAAGACGGCCACTATTTCTATGTCTGTTGATTCTGGGCTTATTCCGGTACAATCTGAAGCGAGTGTTCAGAATCCGAATCAAAGTCGAAACGGGCCGGTGGATTCTGACGACATCCTTTACAGTCCTGGTGGACGACCATTGCTTGGTAAAGGCCCGACACAAAATTTCGCGAATGAGCAGGGCTCCCTTCAGCGGTCAGCATCGAATCCTCAAGGCAAAGGCGGTAATCATCATGGTGGTATTTTGGCAATTCACCATCAGAACGACCTTGCCTTTAGATCAACATCGGTACCACCATCTATGAATAGTTCGATCATACCACAACAAATCAATTCTCTGATCTCAGAACCTCCTCGGCCTGCTTACACGCCTTTTCGATACACCGAAGGTCCTCAGCGCGGTGGCGAAGAACTCAGTCTTATTCAGCCAGGCTATAAAGCGTACTCGGCTTTGCGTCAAGCATCTGCTGAAAGTGGACGTGCTATGGCGGTTCCAACGATACGCGCTCCAGAAAATTCAGGCTTGAGTGTCCAGAAACCCTCGACAAGCATACAAATGGACGAAACATTTCTCGGAATTATTAGAGAAAAGAGTGTTTCTTACAGAGGGAAGAATGCTCCACCTGTATTAGGAAGTGGTTTTGAAGAACTTGCTGCTTTGATCCCAGATCCGTTTCCAGTCGTGGAAGAGACTGTTGAGATCAGTAATATCAGGAAGAAGATGGAGGTGTACTCTGATGACTTTAGGTATATCTACGTGACTACAGAAAACTGGGAGCTGTCTGCCAGAGACCGTCGCGAAGCTATAGAAAAGGAACGTCTTCAACGTCAAGAAGCATCCGAGGCGCACATAGATGCTCTTTTCAACGAAAAGGAGATTGGTTACGCTGATATCAATCCTCTGGAGGAAGAGTTCCGACAGAAGGAAGCTCGAACCCAGCTTGAAGAAGAGCGTAAGGAGCTTGACAACTACATTCGGAGAGTCTTCAACGCGGTGGATACGCGGCTCAAGGAGGAGATTGTGGAACTCAAAGCATTGTATCAAAGAGCGCTGGATGAACTCAGCTATGACAAGATTCACTCAAACCCCAACTCCAAATACCAAATTTCGCTCACAATGAAGACGATTAACACGTTATCTGGTAAGTTGGAAGCCCGATACCAAACACGACTCAACCTTGGTCTAGATCGGGAACGACATCGGAAAAAGGCAGAACGACGACCTTTGGTATTCCTAGGAGATTCTCGAGCACTGAAGAAGCTGGATGCCGATTTCGAAAAGATGGAGAAGCAGAATATCGTGGAAGCTGCCAAAGACCGAGACGCGCGAGCGAACAAGTTGACCGATATATTTGACGAAGCAATTCTCCATGCTTTGGGTAATCATCAGAGTGTCCTTGATGAAATGGCAACGAAAACGCGTAAACTTGATGTGAGCATGGTTGAGCGGAGCAATTTTTCGGACGCGGATAAGGTGTTACTGCTACGGTCGATTTCTGCACTGACAAGGTTGCTTTCAGAAGACGCGGAGTCTATGTTGACGAGCTTCCGGGAGGCCGATAGTCGTTTAAACGAGGCAGATTATGATGTCTCTGTTGCTGAAGCTCAGTATGCAAAGGCGGACCCCGAAGTATTCCGTCGTCTAGAAGAAGAAAAGAAGAAGGAGGATGAGAAGATACAAGAAGACCACAGTTCGAAGCTGGAGAGCATCAGGAAAGCGCCTACCGAGATAACGACAAAGATTGACGCAATCTTGATCGCAATACATAAGGAACCCGGTGCAGGTTCTGGTCCATGGCGTCGACCCTCATCACTCGTCGACCAGCTTACTGTATCACTACAGCCGCAAACGCGCCCTCGTTCTCCGTCAGCAGCGTTACCAGAGCGCCACGATCCTCCGATTCAAGAAGAAGAGCCTCATCCGGCTGAAGCGTTAATGCCAGGACCGCCACCTCCTCGGCGATCATCTGCTGAAACAGAGCAGCAAGAACGACTTCGAAAGGCTCTGGAGGATGCGAAGAAACGCAATGCAGCGAAGAACTACACTACTTGATTTGCTACAGCTGGTCGTGTATATATCTGTAGGTAGTAGACATGTTTCGATGTTTATGATCGCAATGATTAACGGCCTACGATACCTTTTACTGGACCAGAGTGATACGATCAGGGCGTAAGTTAGACTAAATGTTGGTTTGGGCTTATCGCAGCAAACTCAGCCGCTCTTCGTCAATTACGTAGCCTCGATTCTGTTGACTAAAAAATCACGTGAAAAAGACTGTCACAACTAGTCATACAATCCGTCACAATATCGCCCCATTAAGGGGATCTCCTTTTTGGTAAAGCGGTATTTTCAGTCATCAGATTCTGCCAGTCACGTGTCAACGGGGACTAACGGACTAACCCGTTCCGTACTTGCTCGAGCGTAGCGAAGAGCGTCTGAAAAAATCCTGTCACCGCTTCTGTGGGATTTGGTGTTTTCAAATTGATGGGTTGACTTTACGCTCAGCGCTCGTATTTACAACGACTATGATCAAAATATGGCTTCACTGGAGTTGTAGAAAATTCAACGGGCTTTTTATTGAGCTATCTATATTCTACTCTTACGCTATTTCCAGTCTGCTGTCGCGTGTACCAAATATACCCTGTTTCAAAGATTTGGTGATTTGAGACCATCCCAGCACAGACAAACGCTCTCAACAACTGATCGACTTAAATCTATTTTACAACTATTCGAAATCACGATCTGATTGACCACGGAAGTTGCGGAAGCCGTGGAAGCCATAGAAGCAATAGAAGACATAGAAGATGTGAATATATATCAATCCATAAGAACATAATCTACTCATACAAATATCGTATATAGCCTCGCATAAATACCACCACGCCTCACAGTGATACTACTTCCAGATTGGCCGCATAAAGAGTATAAGACCTTGAAAGCATAAAAGCCATAGAAGGTGCGCAATGGCAAGCAGAAAAAGACGACGGCGCGTGGGAAGTACACCTTCAAAGCCAACCACACCATCTATGGATGCTATTCCTGTTAGGAAACGCCGGAGCTCAACCACGAACGCTTCTCCTAGGAGGCGTACTCCGTTAAAATCTTGTGACATAGAAAGGTCGCCCAGAAAGAAGCAGGATAAAGCGTCTGTTGACGCTACCCCTACCAGGAAATGCTAGAGCGAAGGTGTTGGTTGGATGTGATATATCGCATCAGATGTCAGGCGAAGAAGAACTGATTGGACAAAACTCAGGAATGTATATCCCTGTGAACACCACATTATCTTCCTGTCAAATATCGTATTGCAATATCCAGAGACACTGCTCTCGTAATTCTGCCTCTTCCGTAGCTAAACATGCTGTAGAGAGTCATAAACACTGTAATGTCTTGAATTGACGTTGCGATGTGGTGGTCGGGTTCAACTTTTAGTGTATAACGAACCAATGCCGACCGCAGAAGCAGGTTTATTGGTCGACTCTCTGATATAGCCACTATGATTGGTTACGGGACAAAAATTTGCTTAGATACGTTCGTCTTTGACACTGAGAAGGCTCATCTTTAACAAGTCGATAAAGCATCTAACGATATAGAAGAAGGTAAAGGTAAACCCTGACATCGCCGCCGAAGATATTGTCGACAGGGACGATAAAGGCAATATCATTGGTCGCTGGATTCTGTAGAAGTCGCGGGGACGGGAACAAAAGAAAACTGGCCAGCATTCTATCCCTTCCAAAATCAACAGGGAGGCTTCGAACCACGAAAATTTGACGACCGTCTCGCAACCTTGAGTAATATCTGAGACCAAAAGGACGATTCTGATTGACTACGGAAGATGTGGATCACGTCGAAGTAGAGAAACATGGGACTTCAGGACTTTCCAAGCGGCCAAAGTCGATTTATCGGATTCCGAATTCCCAATTATCCATCTGATTTTGGTGCGTTAGCTGCTGATAATTCCAATCTACGAGAATAAAAATCATACAACGCTATATTTAGTGCTTATGAATCCAGTTCACTAGCTATATGGTCTCATTTCCAGAGTGACCAAGTGATAATTCACCGGCAGGAATCCTTGACAACACCATCAACACGATGCTTACCGAGCAGGCCAATCAAAGAAGAAATGGCACCTACTATCGTACCAAACATAAACTTCAAAAGGCGTTGATTTATCTAGAGGACGAACTGAAATGGACACCCGAGGCTTTTATTGAAGCATTTGTTATGTTTGAAGGGGACCTGGACTTCCCGGAAGCGAAACGAAGTATTCGATATGAACATCAAACAGCAAGACGCCTTATTTTTTTATCAACATCCCAGTTGGTCGCCAGATCAAACGATAGAGCGTACCATAGATGTGCTGAATAACGAGTTGACCGGGCTTACAGAAAGCGAATTCTTTGGAAATTGGGACCTGACCACTGATATCACACAACTTGACTTCAACCACGTTCAGCAATATATTCAAGAGAAGGCACCACTCTGGAGTCGGATCAGTTATGCACTTTTAGAGCACGAACGGATCAGACCTAGCCATCAGAAAACCTTGAAGGAATATAGATAGAACAATATCTCAGCGTCAATACCTTGTTACATCGATCATCTCATTCTCAAAATAAAAAATCCGTTCAAGCGTTGCTCAAAACACCACCGGGTTCTATTTACACGGGCTAGGCACTAAGCGTCGGGCATTGGATTTTCTTTCTGCCTTCGGGGTCTGTCATAGTTATGCGCATATTGTAAAGAATGTCGAAGAACGTACAAAGTTGGAAAAAGGTAAGTGATGATCTTTAGCTATACAATATCAGTATATACGCTGATTGACTTCTAGTAGGCCCATCTAAAGGATTAGAAGCATGACCTGGATTATGTGATTGCATATAATACTATGACCTTCTTGGACACTAAGCGTGACGTGAATCTCCTAGAGATAAACCAACCTTCATCAACTTAACGACCGGGATTGCTGTTGAATATCCATAGATACCAGAATCTGGCCTCTGTCAGGATATGCATAATCCAAAAATCCCGCTAAACTGGCAACAAATATTATAGGCACCCAATATTGGACGTCTAGATGATGGTAAACGAAAGGAGATTATCCGATATCTTATTACTCAGAGTATCAGAGACAGTCCATTCAGATGCTTTAGAGGAGATATTTGCAAAAGAGAAAGCGTCTGAATCCTCAATGCCTTAGGTTCCAACGTCTCCCTATCTCAAAAACCGATTTCATATAGATCTCGGCTATTCATGAAAATGAGGGAACGATTCGTGATTTTAATTATAAAATTCGATTCATTTTATAGATAAATCAACTTGGAACAACTCCAGTGAAGTAAATTTTGGAAATAGAGGCTGTTTGTTGATAAAACGTAGATAGAAGACACTTGACTTGAAGTCTTGGTATTTTCTATATACAAATTGCTGACAGGAAATTCTTAGACTCTCCTGTGGAAAATTCGCTCAGCATATCGCCCAGTAAGTAGTCTGAGTGCCTGAGACAAGTTTGGGCTGGCATAGCGAGTCAGGCAATCTCCATTTCTGGCGAACCTGAACCCCCCCTTAATCAGTAATTTACACATCATGTAACGAAAATACACGTTTGTTTACCGGCTGTTCTTACCGTCCTCGCCCTTTTCCGCGGGCGATCTGGGCGTACCAGTACGTAATTCGAGCCAATATGTTCTCACGTAACGAAACGGAGTGCTCAAAGTTCGGTACCCTAACTCCTACAGTCCTTTAGCTTCCCTCTTTTTTTTTAGGACCAAACCCCTGAAAGTATGTAACTGATTATCAATATCCACCGTAAGCGAAAAATGCTAGCGCCTGACAGACGCAAAAAGCAGGGGTTTCTTTGTTTGCGTGTTGATCCATGCTTCTCCATCCTTGTTCGTTTTTGCGCGTGCTTTGGACCCTGAGGGAGCTTGTCGTGGGCTCGGAGATCAGAGGCCGAGAAATGTGGATTGCTTTGTGATTTGTGATTTGTGATCCATGAATATGGGCTGGAGGGGACATGGTACTGGGTCCGTGTACTTCGCTTTCATTTCGTTATTTCGTTGTTGGGAACTTCCGAGGTTGTCTACTTATACGATCTATCGATCACGCACGAAACATACCCACCAGTGCATCATTGATGACATTCGAGACTGATATATAATAATTGTGTTTGTGCTACTATTGAGGACTGTTGTATATCTGATGTCTATAGAGAGAACATCCAGCTAATTCAAGACTTATACAGAACCGGACCGAATAAAACGCTATGAAAACATGACTGAACATAAAACACATGAGAATGAAAATGAAACTATCGCGTCCGTTTGTGACTCCCACCAGCTTCCCCTGTCGCCGGCCTCTTCCCCCGAGGTTGGGTACTACGACTCGATTGCGCATCATGTATCAATGACTTCAACTTGAGCAGAAACGACGACGGAGCAGGTATTATCTCGACTTTTGCCAGGATATCGCACAGACTCGGGACATAAGACTCCAGCACGGATGCAGGCACTTCCTCCAGAACGTCTAGTATAAACAATCCACCACCAACACCGCCTTCCTCGTCTCCCATACCCTGGTCCTCGTCGCTTGCCTGTCCTATTAATTGCTCGTACAGATTCCGATCATCATCATCCTCACCGGGAGGCGCCACCCTTCCCCAAGTATTATTCTCGAACGCATCAATGTTTCGCGCACTCACTTCCTGCAACAATGCGATGAGCGCCTCTACCGCCCCTTTGGTTCCATACGGTATCCGTACCGCAATATTTTTCCGGATCTGAGCCACGTGCCGTCGCAATTCCCTAGCTACTTCGCTCACATTCTCCAGCGATGGGAGCACTCTTTCGTTACCACTACTGCTAGTAGGAGGCAGTCGTCCCGTTCGTCGATATTCGTCAAATTGCGTCAAGAGATTCCGGGACTTTTGATGGACCTTGTCGAAATAAATGGCTGCGCAGGCGCCGGCCGGCATCGCCTTGCGAATACTATTATAGACGTTGTCGTCGTGGACTGCAAGTCGGAAAATTGTTGCTTCAAAGTCGCCCTGCACAACGCATTGTTCTGGTGTACGCGGGGTTAATGTCGCGCTTGACTCTACCAAGTCCCTTCGAAAGTCCTCGGGGATTGTCACTTTGTTGAATGCGGACATGATGTCGCGGACCTGCTCTTGTCGGGATAACCCACCAGCAATCGTTTCTCCGCTACTGGCCATAGCGGTTGATCCATTCTCGGGGATAAAGGGCCATTCTAGATCATTCGCAAGGGCATCTAGGCGGCCCTGTAGAAGACTATGTAGAGGAGGTAGGGTGGGAGAGAACCCATTTCTAGATAGCGGTAATCCCGGAGGTGGAGTATGAGGCGAGATCCTGTCGTATACCTGGTCTACAAGCCACTAGGATATTGTTAGTGGTTCTTTCAGCTCGCACAAGACATTAGACTTACAAATATGTGCCGGCATGCGATGTCCGGCCGATTCCCGTACTCTGAGCATGTACAATCTGCTCCTTCATTCCGGATTTGGATGCGCGGACGCTCGATGAGCTGAAATTCGTAAACAGAGGATCTCTCCCGACAGTATACTACGTCAAAGCGACTTGTTAAACCAGCTAATGCTCGAACTCTCGATTCCGAATCCAGACTTTCAATGTCGTATACGATTCTTGACTTTTCAGCCAGAATCATGGACGCCATGTCGTCTGGACTGGTCGCGTCTTCCACTCCGTTATCATCGGAATTTTCCTCATCTTGGCTCTCGGCCTCTATTTCAACGTCGGACTCAGCTCTTTCGTCCTGGTATGATTTGCGGTTGTCGTTGTTGCCTCTTCTGTGCCGTCCCGGCCGTGCCTCCCCTTCCTGTCTCTGACTCGCACGAAAAGAATACCTCCGTCTTGACGCAGAGGTATTACGAGCCGCTGCGGAAACAGGAGCGGGAGGAGAAGACTGCTGAGGATGTCGGTGTCGTCGTGATCGGTGAGTCTGAGAGCGGGTTGTGGGCATATTCTCACCGAGAGACAGCTTTCCAAGCTGTCTCGTAGGGGATGGAGACATACAAAACACAGGACTAGACAAAGGATAGAAAAACCACCTTTCCAGCAGGACGACCCAACTAGGGAGAATTCGGATTATTCAAGATCGATTTTTTTTTCTTTATCGTTCTTTCTTTATGTGAGGTATAAAGTTCCTGCCCGGGCCACGGATAAGGTAAGAGTTGTGGGTTCACTCAGGTTTCTAAGGTTGTCTCTATTGTTATACCTTTTGTAATCCGTTCCTTTTTTTCCACTTCTACACCGACAGACGAAGTGACGATAATGATAATTTATGACAAGGTGGACTGGATTAAATGAGCCGCGGGAATTTCGTTCTTGCACGCCGCATTATGATGGACAGCAATTTCAAATTTTCGACCTCCTATTCTCCTATCAATTTATTCAGCTGGCGGTATGCATCGTGGAATAGATAGGCACGAAGACGAGGCACCGCATGTCAAGGTTCTGGAATTGCTTCGCCGCCGCAACGCTCCGAAATGGAGCCAAGCAGTCTCCTTTCTTTGACCAGCGCGACAATAAACGGCGGGAAGCTGACAAGCGGCACAGGCTCTTTCTGGCCTGTCCATTTTCCTGACCGGGCTTTTTTTTTTTTTTTTTTTTTTTTCCACTGGCGTACTGGCACGGAATGGATTGCGTCAGTTTTGAGCCCGAGGCCATGGCTTACGGCGTGGCATGGGGAACCGTGATAATGGAGTAAACGACAATGAGTGTTCATTGACGGCTTGATCGCTGCTGGACTTGAATTTTATTTTCTTCATTTCCGATGTTTATGTGTGTTGTTTTCGTTTTCGAGGCCAGATATCCAATTGTTCCTGGCGCGGCATTCCATAGACCAGTTTGACGGCGCTTAAATGATTGGGATGTTCGAAATGGAGACTATTTCCAAGGTGCTCAGGTCGGCAGTCAGCCCAGAAGGCTGACTGCGCCAATTTAATAGATTAGTAAATCAGCATGAATTAATAACTGAACTTATCAAGAGTATGAAGATCAGTTTTTGTTTGACAATTGGCGAGGAGGGTACGAGATCTTATATGAACGACAGCTGTTATACATCTCTATTAACTATGCATCGATTACTATAATTCTACCCAAAAATTGCGATGCAGCTAACCATGATGGAAATGTTAACCGAATACATGAATCACATAACCTTAAATAAAAAAAAGCCTCACATGAAGGGAAAACATATGAGTATCCGTACCGGAAATTGAGTATATGCATGGATACCATCACCGGGAAGACACTAAAGCACGCTAGGGCAAGGTTGCAGAGCTATAAGCATGAGGATGGGATGGGAAACAGATGCATAATCTCCACCTTGGTTTATTCCATTCTAAATTGCACATGTCTCAATGCGTTTAATTTGCTCCCTGGTGACGCATAGTTCAGCCTATGCGGCGCAGCAATGATCGAGACAGATTACTTGACGCCAAGGCATACAATGCTGCGATCAATAAGAAGCCTGATCGAGCAGTGTTCAAAAGAGGAGTTATATCCTGGCTCCGCACTCCATACCAGATAGACATGACTTCATCTAATTATGATGGGACTGTATAGAATCGTGGTTATTTACGGCATTTGATTGGCTTAGAGGGTGAAAGTGGCCGCGGCCTCGTGCAGGCCTCAGGCGATTAGGGCTCACTCCGGGAATGCCTTGCAAATCAGGCGTGAAGAAATAATCTTACACACGAGGCACAGTCAGCCTGATTTATGTAATATCCTCGCCTGAGTAACCGATTCCTTCAATGAAAAAAATAATACAAACCCAATCAATAAACGCCCAGGCTCCTTGTACAGCTAATCACCGCTTAGATCTACAGTAATCTCCGCGTCAAGATCATCTGCGGGGCATCAAAACTAAACATTCTCAAGCTACATTGCATACCTAGGTATCTGTTCATGTACATTTAGGATATGCAGGAATCTGGCCGGTCACGGATCCGGCCAACGGTAGTATCAATAGCTGCGCTCGATGTACTAGTCTGATCACGACAGATCAAGCACGACCCTTCCTTGCAACCTCCCCTGCGCCATCCGCTCGAAAATATCAGTCAAATTCTCCAGCTTATCGATCTCATAATGCGCCTTGATAATCCCTCGCTCGGCAAATTCCAGTGTTCGAATGGCTTCACCGCGATTGCCCACCGCCGATCCCGTGATGGTAAGTTGCTTGGCAGTGATGATGCCTGGATTCGCACCGCCAATATTCACATATTCACCTTCAGGGATACCCACACAGACCAAAGTTCCGCCGAATCGAAGGAGGTCGATGGCTTGTGCGTAAGCTGCATTGGCCGCCGTACAAACTACCGCAGCATGTGCACCCAATCCACCTGTTAGGGACTGGACATGTTTGGTAACACCTTCCTTATCGAGTTTGGTAAAATCAATAAAATGTTCAGCGCCGGAGTCGCGGGCAAGCGCCTCTTTGCTTCCGTGATCAATTGCTATCACCCGAAGACCCATTCCTCTACTTGCCAATTGACACGCGAGATGGCCCAGCCCTCCTACTCCAGAAATCACCACCCATTGCCCGGGAAGAGCTTTACTGCGGTTCAGCGCCGTGTAAACCGTGACGCCAGCACAGAGCATAGGTGCAGCATCTGCCGATGATAATCCGTCGGGAATCCTTGTCGCATAATTTGCAGGCGAGAGTGCAAATTGCTGAAAAGTGCCTGGCGTATAGTATCCACTGACCTTTTGATTCAGGCAAGTTCCGTCCAGACCCACGAGACAAGCAGGGCAATTCTGGCACGCACTCCACACCCACTTTATGCCTACACGGTCGCCAATCTTGAAGCCAGAGGGTTCTGTGCCGGGTCCAAGCTTGACGATTTTGCCGACACCTTCGTGGCCGCCGATTTGGCCTGGTTGGGTAGGGTAGGGGAGAGTATTCCACTAGCCACGTCAGCTTTGTTGAATCTAGCGAGGAATATAACTTACGGTGTTGGTCATGACGGCCATATCCGAATGGCAGACACCGGTGTGAGATCTAGATGACTGTCAGATATTACAGTACAAGTTTACGAGTGCAGCATACATAGTACTGACAAATTGACTAAGATCTCACCGGGACCAGGCTCCGGTACATCGACCTCCACTACTTGGGTGGAGATCTTGCCTGGCTGATCATAAACAGCAGCTTTCTGTTTCTGAGGGATAGAAACAGTTCCGTTCTCAGCCATGTCGTGTGTACAGATTATTGATATATTCGTTTATATTGCTTGCAATATAACAAATGAATGAATGAAAATTTCAGTTAAGGGAACGATCGGGGGAACCCTTGTTCCTTATTTTAAGGAACGGGTGTCACAACCACAAGGTCGTAATGTATTACCCCGTCTCCTCCCCAGATCACCGAGGCGCACGACCCCAGAATTTGTCAAGTACCGAGACTGCCGATACATACGCGATGATTGACCATGAATATACTACCTTCGGATCCAGTTTTGTAGCTAACAATTTCTCATTCTGTGAGATAGCTTGATTTCAGCACTCTGCAAGGGTTCTACATGCCAGTAAGTACAGCAATCGTTGATCCATCTCCAAGCCATATGCAACACAGCAACACAGCAACACAAATGATAACACAAAAATCATCTCATACTATTACAATCTGCCCCACATATTCCATCCACGAGCATCCCATCACTCCACAAAATGATACATCAGTCCCATAAATCACTATATCAGACGGAAGTCTAGTGTGATATAGTACTAATAGTATACATGATATTGCGGGGAGGGAAGCGGGGAGGAGACGAATGTATCAAACATACATACCCCGCACGCCAAAAACCTGAATTTGGCCGTATGGTACGGTATTGAAACGGAACACATTCCGTCTACCAGCCCCAACCCTAAGTCGGTTTGACGACTGTTAGGGTATCGCTCTTCGGGATAATGTATGCCGAGAAATCTCTACAACGGTTTATCAGGAATTGGTCGTCGTTGCGATGTAGGTCCACAATATGTGTAAAGAAGTCGGCTAGACAAGGTTCTAGAATAATTGCAAAGAAAAGTTGGCATAACAAGTAAGATACTAGACTGTCTTAACCTTGTCGATGCCAGAACGACCAGGCAAGAGCTTCAAGTCCCCTTAACCCCTCTCTGCCAGCACACCATCCACCCATTGGCTGGTTGTCAATCCTCTACCCAGAACAAAGACCTTTCAAGTCTCTGTTGATGGCATATTTGAAACACGAAAAGAAAGTACAAGATTTTGCCACCGGAATTTTTCCGTCTGGCAGTTCGATCGACGGATTAAAATGGCCATCCCAATCGTCGACTCACACATCCATCTCTGGACAGAAACGCAACTGGAAACACTCGCCTGGTACAACCCAAACAATTCACTAGGCTCTCAACACTCTGTTGAAGACTATATAGTATCTGCTACAGAGGAGGCATCCTCGAAATATCAATTGCGAGGATTCGTCTACCTCGAAGTAGATCGCATATCCTCCGTTGAAGAAGAGAACGATACGAAAGGATGGAGCCATGTCCTCGATGAAGTCTCCTTCCTGGCTCGGATAGCGCGCGGAACACCCGCGGATGGCGAAGGGCATGCCGAAGCTCATAAGTCGCTGATACTTGGGTTTGTGCCCTGGGCGCCTATTCCAGGTGGTTCAGCCGTGTTGGAGAGATATCTTTCTCTCGTCAAGGGTCGCATAGTTGCTTCAGCAGCCGGAGGTAATCACGATGAAAATGACGAGGTATGGAAGAAACTAAGAGGTTTCCGATACCTCGTCCAGGATAAGCCGGTGGGGACAATGCTTCAAAAGGACTTTGTCGAGGGGTTGAAATGGCTCGGTAGACAGCGGCTGGCATTTGACCTAGGTGTTGATGCTAGACAGGGCGGATTAGGACAATTGCGAGAAGCCGTTGATTTAATAAAGAGGGCGAATGATGGTGTGAGCCAGGAAGATAGGGTTGTTGTTATTATTAGTAAGTCTACAGCGCCATACGGGCTTTGGAATGACACTGACCGTAAAGATCATCTATGTAAACCAAACCTGCACATATCGCCGGATGAAGCCAATAGCCATCCTGATTTCCTCGAGTGGAAAAAATTGATCAATGCCATGGCAACACAGTCCACGACAACATACATGAAACTTTCCGGTCTATTCTCGGAATACCCTCAGCTATCTCACGACCTTATACAGGCAGACGAGGAGAATTCAATAGACTATCTTGTCGATCATGCTCGATCCTGGACAGACGCCGTCTTCGATGCTTTTGGTCCGCACAGGGTCATGTTTGGATCAGATTGGCCTGTCTGTACGGTTGGCACGGGGGCGACGGCCTCGAAAACTGGAGGAGGGCGAGCGGGAGCTTGGATTAGGTGGAGGCAGGTTGTTGAGAGGATTCTTGAGAAACGTGGTTTGAGTGAGGATGAAAAAAAGGATGTTTGGGGAGGGGCTGCTTCCAGGGCTTATAGATTGGATATCATCCTATGAGAGGTTGACAAGGAATGGATAGTAATTCTGTTGCAGTATTATCTAATGCTTATGATGTAGATGAGGGTTTCCTCGGTATCACGTCTACTTAATATACTCATATGAAAGCATGTCTTCGCTAAAACGCCAACCCAATCCAACAGGATCGCTGCAAATGCTAAAGAAACAGACCAAAAAAAGACTCCAACTTCTAATGCAAACATGGCACGCTAAAGACAATCACCAGCAAGCAAAGCCTTAAGAATGCCCGCCCCCGGTCCAGAAATCTGGCTTAAAATCTCCTTTTCAGACACAAAGCAAGCCAAGCCCTTCTCATCGCTTCCCCTGGAAGGAGTAGACGAAATGCTTCCACTTTTAGATGGCGTGCGCATGATGCCCGATCCACCGGCAATAGTACCACCGCGACCGCGACCTTGAAATTCTCCCACTAGGCCCAATGTCTCGAGACTACCCACAACATCTTTGAATTCAGTCGCGGTAAGAGGATGGAGGATATTGTCACTCCGGCATAACGAGCAATATGTGTCAAATAGCTCTCGCACAGTAGGTGCATTCACTCTGGACTTGGATGGCGTAGCATAAATCTCCATGTTACGTCGCTTTCGGTCGAGCGCCACTAGAGCACACAAGGCTGCCTTTTGTTGTAGATTCAGTCCCTGGAGGCGCTGTGTAGTGCCTTGACCAAAGACTGCAGCAGTTATCCGGGCAACGTGTGCGATCGATGCCCTTGGTGCTGTAAGAGCAGTATATGCGTTGGCCAGAGTTCGCTTGGAAGCAGGTGTCTTTGGCGGTGATGACAAATTGACATTTTCAGCAAGAGCATGCTTGGATGGGCTTTCGGGAATAGCATTTTCTTTGTCTAACTTGATTTGAGTCTCTTGCTCGATGACATCGATTGCCCGTTTCACCAAATCAAAGGCCTTGCGTAGATCGCCCGTCTGAGAAGCAACCTTCTTCGCACACAACTGGATAGCTGCAGGCTGAACAAAAGGAATAAAATCACTGCCCGCTTTGGCCTCGGTTTCAGGAATTAGCGATCGCAAGCGGGTGGAAATAACATTGGTGATTTGAGCTGCGCTGTAAGGCAAGAATGGAAGCAGTATGGGCTTCAGATTGTTCGCCTTGAGCCGGGGTAGGAATCGATCCGTAAGGTCTAATGCGTTGGCAATACCGATCAAAAGCAACTTCGACTTGCTATTTAGTGACCACTCAAAAAGAGAATAGAGAATTTCTGGATCTGTCGTAAGAAGATGATCGATCTCATCCAATGTCACCAGATACAAGTCTTCCGAATTCTTAGTAGGGACGAACATGCTCTTGAGCTTTTCCGTTTCGCTCATCGAAAAGACATCGTATTCACCGCATAGAGATTCAAGGAGCTTTCCATATATATCTCGCGCAGATCGCATACTGACGCAGTTGACATGCGCAGATTTGACAGCAGTGTTTACATTCAGATCCCGGCAGACTTCATCGATCGTAGCACTTTTGCCGGTTCCAGGAGGTCCACTAACGTATATACAACCTCCTTTCCGTGATTGCATGCCGTTTTCAATAAACTTCGAGAGCTCAGCGCGCTCATTTTCTCTTCCGATCAAACGTTCGGGATTTGCGCTTCGTGCAAACATTTTACGAGCCGATGTGTAGACAGTGGTAGAGCCTGCTGGAGTTCCAACATGACGAGGCGTGCGAGGTGTCATGGATTTCCCCACGACTTGAACGCGATGCCTGGGAGTGACGGGAGGAGAGTTGACGAGCGCATCGCGAAAGCGCTTCGACTGAGGAGTACGAAACTCAGAGACAACAACATTTTCGGCTTTTCAATTGGTAATTAGTAGGACAACCTCACGTAATAATAACAAGAAGAACATACTGTCTAGTGGTTTCGTGGGTTTAAGGTGCGTGTCGCTTTTTGAAGGTGACAAGGTTTCGTTGTTCTGAACAATACGTTTTGAACGACTATTACCGCTGGTGGAAACTTTGGTGGTAATCTGGTTCGCGTGTTGTGGTTCGCAGCTACCAACAACCCTAGATCTGAGGCGAAGAGAAGTCTGGGTGTTGCTATCTTCTTCGTGGATGCGAGGTGTACGTGCTCGGCGCTTGCTGCCAGAACGAAGAGGCAGAGAGTCTGGAATCACAAAATTAGTAAACAAGGAAGGAGTAGATTTGTTTAGTAAGAGCTTTTACCCTCGACGTCAATAGCAGTACGCTGTCGTTTTCCTAATACCGTAGCTGCCATTTTTGATGTTAGTCGTATTGTGCTTCGAAAAAGCGGCGATGAGTTTCTTGGAGGAGAGAAGGTACCGCCCGAGGGCAGGTACACAAGTTATATCCGAGACGCGTCGCGCATTCCCAAAACGTTAAGATTGAAAGGGCGCGCACCGCGTCTTAGCCGCGCCCGTGTGGCTTATCCCGGGTCATGTGATTTGCGCGCTTCAGTGGCACGGTGGTCGTGAAGAACCAAAAGTGCACCTTTACATCACAAAAGAATTATGCAAATCTGCACTTCCTGGGTTCTTGGCCACCGTAACTAGCATACATAGTAATTCATAGCAAGTCGGCTCGACTTGCCATAGCAGCGGAATGGAATAACATCCTCTCCGACTGCCCCACCAATATGGCTAGAGATGACGATAGCAGACATTTGTAGCTAGCAACTTCTGCTTAACTTTCAGCAGATGAGCTTTTTTCATTGTTTTTCCATTTTCATCTTGGTCCTTTCTTGTGGAAGATTAATTCTAAATCCAGCGGTTTTCATTTCGGTCAGTCAGGCCTGAGCAGCTAGTTTGCGTTCGTTCTGTTTGCCGCCTTCGTTGCTAGACAAGCTTGCCTTATTCCTTGGTCTGCCTTAAATCAGCTTCACATCCTTCACTTTCATCCCACCTAGCCCATCATGGAGGGTGACGTGGTATCTCAGTTTCAAGAGATTACAGGCTCTACCGCGGAGCTTGCCACTCAATATTTACAAGTTGCAGATTTCGATATTCAACAAGCGATGCAACTATACTTTGAGAATGGCGGGGCAGAATTAGGAGCGACACAACAACCCGCATCCGCCGCAGCGTCTCATCCTAGTGATCGTGTCGAAGATGCTATTCATATAGATTCGGACGATGAAGATATCACGATCGATGAAACCCGCTCGTCAGCTCCGTCGCGCCAACCTGCCGGATCCACATTTGAAGACGATGCCGCCATGGCTCGCCGGTTACAGGAAGAGATGTATGCTGGTGGTGCGGACGACGTGCGAGCCCCTATCGCCAGGACAACGGAGACACTTGTCGGTCCTGGGGCAGAAGCCTACGGAGATTTTGATCCTCTGGCCCAGTTTAGAATGCGACAAGGGGGCAGAAACAGTCAGTCGAATTTTGGCTACATAAATATTTTCACCTGATCTAACCATTCATTTCTTGTCTTGCAGATCGTCCAGGAATATTCAACCAACGTGACTCGTCTATCTGGGAAGAGAGCTCTGATAATGCAGCTGCAGCACAACGAAACGCTCTCGCCCGAGCCACTGGAGGTGCTTCAGAAACGTCGTCCAAATCAACCCTCTTAGCAGAGATGTACCGACCGCCATTCGATCTGATGTCTAGATTGCCTTGGGATGCAGCTCGCGAGGAGGGCAGAGAGAACGAAAGATGGTTGCTTATCAACATTCAAGACCCTTCCATATTCGACTGCCAAGTCTTAAATCGCGATCTTTGGAAGGATCCGGGCGTGAGGGACACGGTCAAGGAGAATTTCATATTCTTGCAATACAACAAGGATGACGAAAGGGGTATGCCCTACTTGCAATACTACTTTCAAGGAAGTGATCTGTCAGACAATTATCCGCACATCGCTATTGTTGATCCTCGCACCGGAGAACAAGTCAAAGTCTGGTCCGGGGCCCCAGTCATAAAGGCTCCGGATTTCCTCATGCAGCTCCATGAATTTTTAGACCGTTACAGTTTGAAACAGAACGCCCGCAACCCCGTCGCAAAACGAAAACCCGATGTTCCTCGAGAAAAGAAAATAGAGGCGATGACCGAAGAAGAAATGTTGGAGATGGCACTCAAGAATAGTCTCGAAGGAGCTGGTACTGCAGAGAGGCTAGCTGATCCGGATGAGCTGACCCGGAGCATTGGTGATCTTAAGGGTAAAAGAAAAGCCGAAGATAGCGAGGATATTTCAATGGCAGAAGAGGATGCAGGAGCAGCAGAGGATATTGGTGTTTCTGCCTTCCGATCTGTTCCTTCTGACCGCATTCACACGGAGCCACCTGCTGATCCAGCCACCACCACCCGCATCCAGTTCCGCCATCCTTCCGGTAGAGTTATTCGTCGCTTCGCTCTGGCAGATCCCGTACGACGCATATACGAATGGCTCAAGTCAGAGCCACCGCTTGAGGAAAAGTCAGGCGCTGTGTTTGAGCTGAATGCTATGGGTAAGAACCTCATTGACGAGCTCGACACGACCATCCAAGATGCTGGTCTTAAGAATGGTACAGTAATGATAGGGTACTTGGAAGACTAAGTCGAATCATATTACCCGCTTAATCGAATCTGCATACATTGAGGCGTTACGTGATCTATTTACAGATTTGATGAATTCGTCTACGCTTTTTATTCTGAAGTTCACGCCAGGTTCACGCCAGGTTTGCCATGAACGAGAATTTTATGACATGAGCCTGTCCATATTAGACTAGAGAGGGCTTGCAACACCCTTTTGTGTGTTAGAACTCATGACAGCTTTGACTACAATGATAATAACCTACCTGACTTAGATGTATTACAGCTTATTATATTGAGCCTAGAACTACTCATATCCTTATGATTGGCTCGGCGTAGTCTGTTTTGATAGTTGGCCTAACAGGATACAGCATAGCGTAATGGTAATAACACAGAATCTAAAAAACAAAAACAGAGTGGAGGTCAAACAACCAATTAAACCAGCCGTGTACCTGAAGGACCGAGCTGTTATACGTCACTCGCACGACTCGATGATGTATCAATACAAGGGTATATTACAACACAAACAACAACTGTACCCCGCCAATCGCACCTCCTCGGGTTGTTTACAACTTTACAAGCTTGCCGCCTTTTAGCCGCTATCACGGATGAGACGATGTGACCGGCTGAGGATTGTTGTTTATTTATTTATTTCTTGTTGTCACGATTGATGAATTTATGATGATGTCGACTTGCATTGCACGATTCAACTCACTAGAATGATGCTTATGAGAGAGTATCGAGAACCTACTCATACTACATCCAACAAAGTCATTGGGCACTTAGATCACCCAAAGTGAGTGGAATCAACACCGCAAAAAAAAAGACCGACCCGATTGAAGTGGCTAATGTAGGGATTATTGACAAAATTAGGACTATCATCGTCGTTTCAATTTTGACCAATTCGGCCGGATATCAAGTTCAGCATCAGTGACCGATTGAGATCAAAAGTCGGACGACACGCTCCTTTCTCCTGCGAATCTCTTCAACAGCCTCTAACCACTCCCTAAATCGACGGCATATTCCTGGCGAATATACGTAAATTGAATCTTGCCAACGTCTCGACCTGAATAGAAGCGCTAACCTTTCGAGTGCTCGTGGAAGTTAATCGCGGGTCCATTCAATACTCCTTGCTGGCGCCCTTGTTTACAAGGAGCTGAATATCTACACCTTAATTTACCAACGCATAAGCGCAAGTTCACAGACGCGCCGGAAAACTACGTATAATACGCTCTTTTCTCAAATCGCTTTTCGCCAAATCGTCCATCACATCTGTCGGATTAGGCCATTGGACTCGGCGCAAAATGCAGGCAGTTGCAGATCCAGAAACGCTTTACACCAAGCAGAATTGCCTTGGTACGTTACCAGTCAGACACATAAAGGACCGCTGCTCGCGTTGTTTATCGTACTAATGTCGCATTTCTAGGCGGTGGAAGCTTTGGTAAAGTCTACAAAGGGTATCTCGTGGCTGAACTTCTCATTCAACAATTGCATTCTGACTTTGTCTTTCATGTAGTGTCGACAAGCGCACCGGCCAATCTGTTGCTATTAAGATTATAGACGTTGAAAATGCCGAGGATGAGGTGGAAGACATCATCACCGAGATTTCCATCATGTCAACCATGAACTCGCCTTATGTAACGAAATATCTCGGCTCCTATCTCAAAGGCTCAGACCTTTGGATCGTGATGGAGTTTTGTGCTGGCGGAAGTTGCTCGGATCTTTTACGGCCAGGAATCATACCTGAAGACTACATCATGATCATTATAAGGGAGCTGCTGCTGGGACTGGACTACCTTCACAGTGACAAGAAACTACACCGGGATATCAAAGGTATGCTGTCCTTTGTCGACCGTCAATAGCATTGTGACTGACCTCGGTTACGTAGCTGCAAACATATTGCTAAGTGGAAATGGCCAAGTGAAATTGGCCGATTTTGGTGTCTCCGGTCAGCTTAGTGCTACTATGACGAAGAAGAATACATTTGTGGGAACACCTTTCTGGATGGCACCAGAGGTGATCAAACAATCTGGCTACGACTACAAAGCAGATATTTGGTCTCTCGGTATCACAGCAATTGAATTGGCGACTGGGCAACCACCTTATTCCGACATCCACCCGATGAAGGTATTGTTTTTGATTCCAAAGAATAACCCCCCGACCCTTCAAGGAAATTTTAGCAAAATTTTCAAGGACTTCGTGGGTTTGTGTCTTCGACGTGATCCCCGAGAGCGACCTACGGCAAAGGAGTTACTCAGGCATCCGTTTTTGAAGAAGGCCAAACGAACAACATACCTGACCGAGTTGATCGAAAGACACGAACGCTGGCAGGCAATCCACGGGCGTGGCACTCCAGATGACGATGACGATTGTGCGCAACAAGTGCCGCCATCAAAGCCTACTCCAGACGACGAAGATTTATGGGACTTTGGAACCGTTCGCCCAGCTGGCAGGAATGCTGGACTTCAAGCATTGAGTGGTGCAGCGGCAAACGTCCGCAATCAAAGCCATGACGCGTGGTCTTCAGACACCAATCGAGTAGTCAAGAGTGAAAGTGACGCCATTGAAAACACTCAAGAAACCCTCCGTATCAACTCTCCGCCGCAATCTTCTACAAAGCAGAAAGCTTCCATACCGAAACCTCTCGGGTCCCCTACAAAAACTCCTCTACCTCAATCTCCACAAAAACCGCAACAAGCTCGTGTTTTTCCTGGAACACCATCGCGTCTGGATAAATCTTCGATAGCAAACAAAGATAATGATAGCCCCTCTACAAAAGACTATGATAAAGCTCTTCAACAATCGCTTGCGTCTGACTTGACCTTTTTAAATCTTGCTGGCTCACCAAACTCTACTCCGTCTCGGCCGCAATCTCGACAGCAAGGAACCCCTACTCCCACTCAAACCGAGAACATAAGCCGCAAACCAGTGGGCAATCAAGTATCGACTTCTTACTTAAGACAAGAGCAGCCTTCTTCTAATGTCCCCCCGGCTGGGAATCCAATTGTCCAGCGTGTTGCTGGACTACCCGAGCAAAAAGCTCTTCCTGCATTCCAGCCCCTACCGTCGTTGTCAGCACCTCAACCATGTCGCCAATCGGATTCGTCAAGGAATCCCGAAAGCAGGAGGAGGAGTATCGACTCCCAGATATCAACAACTTCAACCTCGAGTAATCTCACGTCTTCTGCATCCAGTACCGGCGCGAATACTCTAAGCCGTGAAGTTATCATTCCAGCTCTCGACCATGCTCTTCAATGTCGAGCACGAGGTCTCAACAACACTCTAGCCGTGATGGCCCAAGATCCCCGTGGCATGTCAAAGGAAGCCACTCATCGTCACCAATATGCACACGATCGAATCAAAAGACTGGCACTCAAGGCTGCTGGTATCTTCAAAGAAATTGATAGACTTGACCAGGAAGCACCCGTCGACATGGAGATGGGCCAATCATCAACGACTGAAGCGTTTATTGATGCGCTTATGAGATACTGTGAGGTTGATACCGCCGATCCCGAGGCTGTCAACTAGTTCTTCAAACCCGAGTCTGAAAATTATACCTTACGCGTCTCATTTGCTTGTTTGCCCTGTTTTTGTCATCGTGTGTTAGATGTGTTATTACTGCTGCATTATTCCGTCTCGTTCCGTTCATTTATTCTCTTCAAGATAATGAGATTGATAACTTGGAGTCTTCCATTCTGTGTCACTGCTGCAGGTCGGGTTCTTTTTGTTTTAAAAACTTTGGGGGGTATCAAAGATTGAGGTTATTGAGTAGCCTCGCAGCAGAACGATACACATATTTGGTTTACATACATTATTTAACACACATTGCATGTTAAATTTTCCGACGAATTTTTGCACTAGAAGCGGAAAACACAGGAATGCCGAGTGAGCATTAAATCGATAATTTTTCAACAAATCAAAGACCTATCTAACCATGTGGCTGCGGAAATAACCAATCGGTCTCTGGGGTTGGCACCAAATAATTCGTAATATTAAATTCATTATTGCTCGCCACCGTCGTGAGGCCATGTATAGACATGGGATTGGTGGTGCTCAGACTATTATTGTTGGCGTTGTGAGGACCATTACCGTCAGGTGTAGTCATGCCCAGTGCTGATAATGGTGTTGGCATGTTTGGGACGCGCGGAACGTTGAAGAATCCGAATACATCGAGGTATTCAAAGTCGTTGTTCGTTAGGTTTCGGCTCATGGGGAGGGAACCGGCAGTGTCTGTGTTCTGTTTCGCTGCGGCGTCGGCGTTGGCAGACTGCAATGCCGCCAGGCCACTAGAGTCAGATACGGCGTTGTTATTATGAGGATGCTGTGGCTGCCGAGAGATCAAAAAGTCGAGGTCAAAGGCGCAGCGCCGCATATCTGCTAGTATCTTGACGGAAGATGGTGTAACGCGCTGGCTTTCGATGCCTGCCGTTTGCTCGTATTCGCCATATTCATCGAGGACGCGCTTTAGAATCGTGCTGTACCGTTCAGCAACTTTCCAGTAGTGGCCCATATGTGCTAGTGTGTCCACGAACAAATAAATATCTGGGCTCACTGTGTGGGCAATTGTTGATCCGTGAACGAGCAATAGTCGAGCTGAAACCCATAGCGAGAAAGCGAATGGGGGCCCGAGTTTGTCAAGCATGTTGTTCTCGGCAACGAATCGAGTCAATGTCAGGATGTTGTCGACCGCTACTAGACAGCGCTGACTGGCACTATAGGAGGGTGTGAATATGGGAGATCGTGTGGTAGGATATGCGGCGGAAGAATGGAGGCGAATCACGGTGCTTCTAACGTCAGTATCCGATTTTAGTCGTACTCGAGAAAGAGTACTCACGTTTGATATGTAGCGTGAAGCATCACCCAGTCACATTGAAAACCCTTTTTTGTTTTCGAGGTCTGGAACAGACGAGATGCATTCTCAAGAGCATATTCTGTTGGCAGATTGAACTCCCACGCTGAAAGCTCACTGTCCAGCCTTCGATATGTCGCTTGCCATTCTTCAACGTCCGAAAGCGCTCCAATATCCACAGGCCGTTTGAGGAAAATATGTATGCGCGACAGTATGCCTAGGATCTCAATATAGAATCCAAAAGAGCCTACATTATCACCGTGGCTAGTGTATTCGCCTCGATCTCCAGCGGTACGGAACCACCTTGTTTCAACTGGCTGGTTTCTGATGAAGTATTCCTCTCGGCAAGGCAATTTCCGGTCGATTTCCTTCTCATCCAAAGCAAAGTCAAATGCGGTCGCGATTGTTGAGTATCGATCCAGTAAATAAACCATCCAGAACAAGCGCCTGCGACTCTCATCTTCAATCCATGTCTCGGAATCAGGCAAAACATTTGCTCGTAGAGTATAGATGGATGGATAGAGTGATGCATCGATAGCCGAATTCCTTTCCACGGCCAAGCCTAGTTGAACGACCGAACGAGCTATCAAAGCTAGGAGCTTCCAACCTGGAGGTCCGTTTGAGGAACCAACAAAATCCAATGACAGAATAACCAATGCTTGAATAGCTTTAACCGAAGAGTTTTCCAGGCCGTAAAGGAGAACTCTTTGTTTCGATGCCTCGTGGTACCGTTTTCGGTTGACGGCATTCAATCGCGGATCGACCGAGAAACGTAAAGTCGTTGCAACAATAGCGTGTAGAACCACTCGATCCGCTTCTTCTAATGGAGATGGCCCGAACAAAGTATCCAAGGTAGATCTGCGATGTAGGATGGGACACCAACTATTGACGTGCTCAAAGTAAAGGTCCACTAGTGCATAAAGTAAATCATAGGGTGGCAAGTCGAGTTCGGAATTTGATAAAGATTGTTGTTGATTACTGAAAAGACTAACAGGAATGGTCAATGAAGAATCATTGTGAGAAAAGTCGGTGCCGATTCGGTCAGGTAACGATGGAATTGATGGAACCTGGGAGTGTGGAGTAGAGTGAGAAACACCGTTAGAGAGCATGGAGTTGTTGTGTATCTTATTGGATGTTGCTGTTGGGCTTTCTACTATCGCGTTGCGTTGATTGACAGTTGGATCGGCCAGCCTTTGTGTAAGCGGATATGCATGCGGTTCGCCAGCAAACACTGAAGTCTGAGGACTCGGCCCTGTCGCCGTTGAGGGCTCCGATGGCGAGCCATGTGAGACGTAGGAGGAAAGGCGCACGTTCTGACGTCGGTCATGGTCTGGTTGCGGTTGAAGGTTGCGTATGATGTGATTCTCAATCAACCGAGCTTGTGTCTGCATAATCTCTTCGAGCCGGTCTGTTGGTTGAGAGTAGTCAGTTATTGATGCAATCAGAGTTCGGTAGATGTCCGACCGAGTCTTTGTTCCAGTTCCTTTCCATAGCCTGCTCGCAAGCCTGGCTTCTTGCGCTCTTTATATTCGCAAACCTGGCCATTACGCGCGCACCACCCACAGCTAGGTTGAGCTCGGTCTACGAGCTGGGATTAGCAATGGACAAGCGAGAAAGGCTCGTCTACCTACCGCACTTGACCTTTCTCTGTTTACACAACTCGCATCTAGAGCCATCAGTCTACTGCTGAACTAGGAACGCGAGGGAACTGCAATGTGAAGACAAAGGCAAGGACAAACTTACGACACCATCAAGGGACGCTTTCTTTTAGTCCCGCGCAATGCTTGAGAGCCATTTGAGCTCATGAAGTGATCGTTATCGGACTCTGCAGCGGATGAATCCACTTCAGGACTCTGCCCTTGCTCATAGTCATGCACGTGCCTGTCCCCATTCTGTGGGGAAGACCTGCCAACAGCCTCCATGATTCACACCTTGTTCGGGATATTGCGTATTATAAGGTACATGCAGGGGATCTGAAACGGCCACTGTATGCGCACGAAGAAAATTGGCCGTAAGAATATCGGTCCCATACGGATCCGCTTCTCGGCAGATCACTCGGTGATCAAAGCATGATGTTGGCGATCAGAAGAAAAGGAGAGAAAGAGCAGTCTGTTGCAGCTCTGTCAAAGATGGGACAAGCAGAAATCCGGAGACGGCAACATGCTTGGGAAGGAGCAAGGGTGGTCGGTCGCGCTTGCCTCTCTGGAAAAAGCGTGATTGGCCAGACCGCGCAACAGCCCCAGTGCTTAGTCAGAGTTGCAGCCAATAATGGCAGATTTTCCCCAGATTCTTTCTCGGCATTGCACTAGGCCGTTTCGGGCAGAATTACTAGAACGCTTCTGTGCCTGACGAAGCTGGCGCTCATCGGAAAATTCTCGCTCTCTACTCTGTACTCCGTAGTCATGAGGAGCACAGAATTCGCCATTTGTACAGAAATAATTTCCCGCTCATCAGGCTCTTCCTCACCGGCGCTCTGATCCAAGTCTGGACTAGACGCCCCGTCAACAGCCAATCGGGATTTTTCGCGATATTCTCGGCATCGCGGGGTTGGAGAAGCTCGGGTTGCTTTACCCCGAGACCGACCGCCATGACGCCTGCCCTGCACGGCCTTCTGCCTTGCGCGCGTCCGGACTGTTGTCCGAGGCGTAGGTTCGTATTCGTTCTTAAGCTCTTCTTTATCTTCACGAGGGTCATTTCTCATTTCATCCTTCCTTCTATCTCCTTTGTCCTTGTATTTGTCGTCTTTCGTGTGTGATTGAACACATGTACGTCCCGACAACATGGCTTCAGTATCTTCGTTCCCCACCATCAAGCACGTGCGCTCATTTATCATTCAGGGTGTTGGTTCTGGAGGCGACTATCACAATGTAAGGTTCTCGTGTTTATCGTTGCGATAGTCATGCGACATGCTAACAACGTCGAAATCTAGGTGAAAGGTGGTCACTGGCTCGTGGACAGCTCGATATCGACACCAATGGCAAAATGGGAACAGTATCGTGCATCGAGAACCAGCTGGGGTATCAATGTTTTGGGTTCGTTCTGTGTCGAGATTGAGTCGAGTGATGGCACCAAGGGATTTGCTACTGGATTCGGAGGACCACCAGCATGCTGGCTTGTACACCAACACTTTGAGCGCTTTTTAATCGGAAGCGGTACGTTCTGAGCATTACATTTTTGACCTCTGACACGGAACACCAAGCTAATGGAGATGGAGGATGACAGACCCCCGTGATATCAACGATATGTTCGAGAAAATGTACCGCGGCTCCATGTTCTACGGTCGTAAGGGTATCGCAACTGCTGTCATATCGGTCATTGATTTGGCCTTGTGGGATCTTTTGGGTAAAATTCGCAAAGAGCCAGTTTACAAAATGATTGGCGGTGCCACTCGCAAGAGACTACACTTTTACTGCACCGGACCTCAGCCCGCAATTGCAAAGGAAGCCGGTTTTATTGGCGCCAAGGTTGCTCTTCCTTACGGACCAGATGAAGGTATTGATGGTTTGAAACGAAATATTGAGTACCTTCGCAAACATCGGGAAGCTGTTGGCCCTGATTTTCCTCTCCGCGTGGACTGCTACATGTCGTTAAACGTGCCCTACACGATCGAGCTCGTCAAGCGCGCCGAGGCAGAGGGATTGCACATTGACTGGTGGGAGGAGTGCCTTAGCCCTGACGACTTTGACGGCCACGCTCTTCTTAAGCAAGCTCACCCAACCGTCAAATTCACCACTGGCGAACACGAATACTCCAGATACGGATTTAGAAAGTTGATTGAGGGACGCAACTTGGACATCATCCAGCCCGACGTCATGTGGCTCGGTGGTCTTACTGAGTTGCTCAAAGTCTCTGCCATGGCAGCTGCCTACGATATCCCGGTCGTTCCCCACGCCTCCGGATCCTACTCCTACCACTTCGTCGTATCTCAACCCAACACTCCTTTTCAAGAATATCTCGCCAATTCCCCTGATGGCAAGACCGTGGAACCTGTGTTTGGAAACCTGTTTTTAAATGAACCAATCCCGACCAAGGGTTATCTTGACCTCACTGAACTTGACAAGCCCGGTTTTGGTCTTGAGTTGAACCCAGCTGCTCCGTTGATTCCTGCTTCCGCGCTTCTCAGCCCTGCGCCCACGAAGAGTCTGCCAGCTCCGACCACGGAGGAGCCATCTCAAGAGCAGGCCAACGGCATTTAAACATCATAGTAAATCTAGCTTTATATTATGGTATTTAGATTATTACATATGTATTTATCACGTTAAACGATACTATACGAATTGAATATCTAGTCGACTAGATTAGCCCTTCAACTGTCTACATGTAGCCTTTCTACCATGCGAGTACGTAACACCTAAAAAGCTCGCTTAATCCAAATAGCTAAACGTTTTAGCCTTTTGTATGTGTGAGAGACAATCCCAACAGGAGACCCTCAAACAATGTAACTTCACGCTCCGGCAAAATATCCTCACACAATTTCCGGACTCGGGACAGACATACCCCGAATTACCGAGCTATAGTGTCGGATTGTGGGGTACGACCAGAAAAAAATCCCATACAATCGACTTTTGTAGGACGTTTTTATGGAGACATGGTTGGGATGTTTGCTGAAAAGAACATTGTAGATATTCAGAAAGGGGAAGATATACCGATACGTGTGAGCTGGCAATAACAGCATCGAACGACATATTGATCATACCCCCAATTTAAGCCTCAACATTGGAGAGCAGAACAGACATCCTCTATTCCACGAAGACATCGAATTTCAACATATTATAGAAGAGAGAAGATATGGCAACTCCCCAGCTCTTAGTAGGCAAAATCTGCGGTATAACAGGTGGTTTGACTGGTATCGGAAGAGTACATATGCCTCTCCATCTCTCATCATTTTCGATCATACTCACAATGATAACAGGCAATAGCACTAGACTACCTCCGCCACGGCGCCAAAGTCGCCGTCAACCATCTCGGCGGACCAAACGATGAGTCGCTCGTGGAAGCATTCCACAAGGATGCGCAGGCCGTGATCAGCGAGCTCAACATCACCTCAACAGAGAAACAGTTCATCACCGTGGCAGGCGACATTTCCAAACCCGAGACCGGGGCGGATTTTGTGGCCAAGATTGTCGAGGCGTTTGGACGGCTGGACGTATTTGTTAGTAACGCTGGTGTTTGCCAGTTTGCCGAATTCTTAGAGTACGCCCCCTCTCCCCTACACTCTCTCCTACACTCTCTCCTACACTCTATCCGTGAACAGTGGGTGGGATGATGCTAACGAAAACAGGCTTGAGCCCTCACTCCTCTCTCAAACAGTGAGCATCAATCTCTGCGGCGCATTCTACGCCACCCAAGCCGCAGGCCGACAAATGGCACTGCACCAAACACCAGCGGGCGGCTCAATAATCGGCATAAGTTCCATCTCAGCCCTAGTCGGCGGCGGGCAACAGTGCCACTACTGTCCTACAAAGGCCGGCGTTTTGTCGCTTATGCAATCCACGGCAGTCGCGTTGGGCAAGTATAATATTAGATGTAATGCGTTGTTACCAGGCACGATTAGAACGCAGTTAAATGATGCGGACATGGCGGATGAGAAAAAGAGGACGTATATGGAAGGGAGGATACCGTTGGGAAGATTGGGGCAGCCGAAGGATTTGGCGGGTCCGGCGGTGTTTTTGGCTGCGGAGGAGTTGAGTGGTTATGTTGTAAGTTCTATTTGTCGTTGCTCTTAGGGGTGCATTGGCTGACTTGGTTAGACTGGTGCACAAATATTGGTTGACGGAGGCTTATTTGTAAATTTGCAATGAGCGATTGGTATCTGCACCACCTGAATATTTCACTGTTGATATTAGAATCCGAATGCACAGCTAAGCTGATTTATATCCCAAGCATCAGTTCTTATGTACCATACTCATGCTAATCGATCGACATATCCGAGGCATCATCATCGCTCTCCTCTTCTTCTTCCCCATATGAGGTCTCCGTATCAGTATCCTCTCCCGAATCTTCTGCATCAGATTTTTCACTCGAAGTCTCATAAAACCCTTCCCGCTCTGCTAAGCAATACTGGCACCATATTTCCCCAGGCTCATAGTCGAATCGCCATACTCCTCCTCTGCAATAGAATTCTTCCAACACCCATGGTGAATCGCCTTTGCGTTCACATGGTCTGACATCTTCCTCACAGGTATCACGGTTGTGAAATTGTCTCTTATCGAGATACATGCCACCCTCCTTCAGCATGAAACAAATGCATTCATTTGATTTTATCTTATATTTGAGCTCTTCCCACCAAGGATCTACAAATACGGCCCAATCGACTTCTTCGTTGCCATAGAGGCCATGTTCCTCGCACTCCAGTGACGCGTGCAAGTCTCCTGACTCTACCGTGTAATGCCGAGTTTCACACAGTTTTAAGCTGAAAAGGGTTCGAAGAGCAGAGGCATGCCAACCAGACCGCTCTAGCATGCATGCGGTCATTGTTTCGGGTTTGATAAAGTCGTCAAGCTCTTGATATATGTTTTGTAGATGATCAAGCCAGCGTAAGAATGTATAAGAAAAATAAAGAGATACTGATGTGGGAGTTTCGCCACAGTATATAGCATGAATATCTGCTCCGTTGTCCAAAAGAATTCGCAGTATGTCCGTCCTAGTCTGAGGCATATCAACAACATCGAAGATCAAAGGTTGTTTTAGCGAATGTAAGTTTTTCGTTGAAAGAATATTTTTAAAAGGGCCTGTTTGAGGATCGATATCTAAGAGCAACTGGAGGCTCTCAGCAAACGACGCAGTGATTGACCACGATGTTACATATCGAATTGGCGGTTCATAAAAACCACCGTCGATTATGCTCATTTGGTACTTCTGGAGAAAGAAAGAGATAAAGCTGGTTATCACATGCTCTTCAGAATCTACCTGATCTTGTGAGATAAAATCAAAAATTTCCCACCCTTGAGAGTCTGGCTCGGATAAATCAATACAATCATCAAACAGTCGCAGTAATTCCATGGCTTCGCCTTTCGATGGTATTAGCAGAGCAGGGGGCCAACTGCTTACACATTAACTCGAGTCAACAATGATATCAGCAAGGAACTCACTTATCGTAGTACGTGCTTGCTGCCCTATCTGCACCTTGTACTATGAGGAATTTGACCAAGTCAAGATGCCCCCACTGCGTAGCAATCTAGATTAAGTACAGCACAAGGCATTAGCTCATTTGTTCTGAGACAGGCCACAGGAAGACCAGAAACTGTACGAGTGAAAGTGACGCTAATATGTGCTTCATGGTAAACAGGTGAGGTACCACTTACATGTAAAGGCCAAAGGCCATTTCTATCGACATCCAAAACAGACGCATCTCCTCTTCCAAAAAGCTCACGAACAGCATCTACATTACCAAGCTTGCATAGATCGAAAATCAGGGCGTCATCCGCCACAGCACGAACTGGAAGTAGGTAATATTGCCATCCAGATTGGGAGCTAGTAATCATGGCTTCCAATCCATATTTGAATCCTATTTTGATAAGCCAAGACGCAGGATGGAAAATGAACGACGTTGTTGTCTTGTAATGCGTGCAGCTTTCGCCGTCTTGTACTGGTCTTATAGTCTCTCTGTCGACCCGTATCCGAGAGACTATCTTGCCGAATTTAGTATCATAATGCGATACACGATAGGATTCTATTCCTTGGGATCTATGTAAAAAATTTGAATTATTTTTCGCTGCTTGAGTAAGCCCCGAGACCAAGACGCTTTTGATCAAAGGGTTTGCTATATTGCCCTTGACCCGGTGCAGCTCCTTTTGAAGTGCACTCAAATGATGCTCCATGTCGCTAATGTGAGGGGCTATCGAACTGATGTCCCATCGGTAGTCATGCTGAGCAGCCGAAGATCCATCTAAGGAAGTCGATGCGGGCCGTTCTGAACTCTCATCAATCACGCCGACCTCGAAAGCGGGGCCTTCATCTCCAAAAAATGAAAACACATTCCTTTGCATGCCTTTTTGTAGAATTTCAATAAAGGCTTTGCAGCAAGACGCGGCAGTCGCAGCGGCATACTGTTGCCACATCTTATTCTTGTGGCTATCCGCGTAGTCACAAATACCCTTGATGACAAGGCAACGTAGGCTATCAGCCACACCTGCCCCTTCCATCTCAAAACCAATAATTTGTGCTGTCTTGGCCAACTCATCGCGATGTTCTCCTGACTTCATCACAGTGTCTCCAGAGCCCAGAGTCCCGAAGTGTATTTGGGGAGAGTGATCAAACGAAGACAGGCGGCTCCGATGAAGTAGCACTCCGTTGCAACCAAGCTTGCTGCAATCACTTTCGAGCGCCTCATCGCAGATAGGATCTTGGTTCATCTGAGATGTGTCACAAATACAGTTCGTTCCGGAGCCTGAGTTGTGGTGCTTGTGGCGATAGGTTGCTTCATATAGTCTATCATGTTCGGCACCTGGATAGTTCCATCTTCGATCCAATCCTTGAAGACTCACAAGGTACGCTGACAGCTTTCTCTGAAACTCACTCAGTAATCGAGATGTTTTCAGGGCCGCCAAAAGTGACCGAATATGTCGATCTCGTCCATAGTGTCTATCGACCCGGGTTTCGACTGAAATTTATCAGGGTATTGCTTTCCGAAGTCATATTCGACAATGCTGGAACTGATAATAACGTCCCCCAGTATGAGCTCCGTCCTCCCTGTCTTTGATAATGAATACGGCACACCGCCGCAAATGCCAACCAGTAGACTCAAATAGATGTTCGTGAAAGTGCATTGTAGACTCGATGCGACACTAGCGGCGCTTCGTTTTCCCATTTCTGGTAAGCATGACAGTACAACATTGTGTTGATGGATTCTCCCGGTCCGATAAAAGTTTGCGTCTCCATGTTGCTTTTCATAAGCTGCAGAGTCATAATGCTCATCGAATACAGCCTCCACAGCGTCGAACTTGACAGGTAAGGCGCAAATGATTGCAATGTCAAAGTCTGCGGACGACCTTGGGATCATGTTAAGCCGCTTCAGTCACTATCCGTTTGATATCAATGATATGGAGCGAAGGTGCGAAGAGAAGAAAAGTTGGTGTAGTTGTAGTTAGGAGAAAGTAGTAGAAGATGGAAGAGTGTCAAAACAGAGTGATCCTGTGCCATATGCAGGCAGGCAGACTAGCGGCTATGGTCATTGAATACATGTATTTACCGCTCATTTGGCCGCAGAGGGAGGTTATTATGCATATATTTGACTCAGCTGTACACGTAATTACAGACAAGAAGACAGGCGTATTTGACAAGGCTGAGGAACGGAGGCTGTGTCGATTGAGAGGAACTAGCTAGTCACGTGGACTATATGAATATCAAATACGTGTTTTCACACTTCTCTACGACCTAAACACAATTTCACGGAAATCAAGAAGCCATTGAATTTGACAGTTATTTAAGAAGAACTGGGAGATGATCCACCACACCCTAGTCTCGTGCTATCTCACCATTAAAGATGACACGAAAAAGACCGTTACCAATATCTCCATAAACATCTAATCATTTGGACAACCATTCATTACGCAAAATTTTGACCTTGGTCCAATCCAAAGTGACTCCATCATACTTGGCAGGATCAGCTGACCGTTCTGTGCACCAAAATGGTAATGCAGTTGACGTCTCCGGTGCAGGCTCCATCAACAAAGTCTCGTCATTCGGCCCCAGATTTCCCCTGGATAATGGCAAGCCCAAGGCAGTAACATCAGTAGAAGCTCTTGAGCCAGAATCATCCCATAGCCACTGAACATCAAGGCTGGTGTTGACCGACTTCTCAAGCTTGACTTTCATATCCTTGTGGAATACGGCCAAGGAGTTCAAGTTTGTAAGCTCCTGTTGGCCATATGCTAAGGGTTCAAAGATGTCTCCCAGTGGGCTGTCTGGTCCTGAAGAGGCTTATTCACATCGAGTCCTAGCCCAAGAGTACCACCTGACTGTATGATTTTCGTGTAGTCAGCTTTCAACTGAGCCTCATTCTATGGTTGATAGTAAGGTCTCCAAAATGTCGGAACCGGCGGAGTCGAGTTACCAGTCATGGTTACACGTCCTGTCCAGGTAGTATTTGTCTGAGTAGCAGCAACTACGCCAGGGCATGGGCAAGTCCCATGATACCGAGAAGGTCGAGATTGGGGTTTGCGCGCACGGCATAAGTATAGCTCTGTCCACGGAATGCGTATCTCATGCTAGCTCCCTGGGCAAAAAGTTGACACACGGAGCCAGCCTTTGGGGACATCTGGATAGGCCACAGACATGTCATGCTTCGCGTCACTACCGGTATCACAATAGTATGGCTTGAGTGGTACCTTGATAGCGAGCACAGTGCAGTGATCAACTGGAGCTTGTGCATCGATAAGTGCCCTAGCCGCCTTTTTTACTAGACTGCGTTTCGACACTGTAACAGGTTTTCCGGCGGCGTCTTTACCCTGCTCAACTCTCAGGTCTGCGGGTACGGACTCTTCGATGGGTCGAAGCTTGTAGTTGATGAGAGCCGGGTTAGTATGCAGACTCCGACGCCATGAATTCACACTCTCTCTGTTATCTGTAGCAGTACCACCATTGGTATGTGTATTGACAGCCTGCACACTTTCAAAGAGCTTTTGGCTTTTTTATCAGTAGACGAAGTGCCAGCATCGACACTGCCAGCATCCCCTCCTTTAGCATCTTTGAATTTCGCCTAGAAGGACAGTGCATTAGTCTATTGGAAAGGCAGAACAGAAAGAAGATCAACATGCCTTTACTTCAATGGCTGTAGACATCTCGGTCTCTGTGAAGTCATCACGCGTGTCGAGAGAGGAAGCAAGAATCCGCGAACCACTAATCGTAGCCTTGACGGTGTAGTGAGTCCCGAAGGACGCAACAATCTTTTCCGGAGTCCAAGTCTTCATCGCCGTAAGAGCATCGTTAGACAGATATTTGGAGGCACTGTCCTCAGCTGTGAAAAAACAACCTCCTGATTATATCTGGCCATATACTTCTTGAAAGTTTCTCCCGTCCTGGTCTCGTCAAAAGTGCGCTCAAACTCGCCTCCGAAGCCCAAAACGTCTCCACCAAAATCGAGCTTTGTGCTGAGCTTGTTCGTGAACTCTTTCTTTGATTGTCCAACAATGGAAAACGAGGTCGATTCGGATCCCCGGTCATTGTCAAGTAGGAAGGGATTGTGAACTTCACGTTCCTACCGTCCACATAACAACTATATGTGTCTCCATTGGTACTGGTCACATTGAAAAGGTTCCCTTTGAATCCTTCTCGCGAAAACGCCGCACAGGAAGCATCAATTCCGCTTTGAAATTTGGGTGACAGTTGAAGATTCTTGCCATCATCGTCACCGCCATCGTCTACATAATTAAAAGCAAGCAAATCTTCCATCTCCTGTTCTAATTCTGCCTCCTCTGCATCATCACCGTCAACAGAACGCAGCGTTGTTCTGCCATATATCGGTAGTAGGATCCTTGAAGCAAAAAACACCATATATCTCCATGCAGGTATCGGGCCCATATCATACCCAAACAACGAGGAAGTGTCATGTTGTTGTTGTTCGGTCCAAGGACTGGGCAGTTTCATACCACCACTTAAGCTTTAGAATAAGTATGTGTTTATTTTTGGCTTTCTTCTTTAGAAAGTCTTTTTGGTTTTTTCATCAGTGAAATTTTCTGAGTGGCTACTCGGAGTATATTTTCCATGCATCTGAGATCCAAAATGTTCTGCATTTGCGTCAATTCGGTTCTGGTCATTTTGTATAAGGCCTTGAGTTGCATTTCGATTGACAAATACACCATTCTGGGCAATCCTTGGCCATCTGAAGATGGCATCGGCCAGATAGCCGGCGACAACGCCGGACGATACAAATGAAGCAGAAGAACTTGACTCTGTGTATAGTCTACGCAAGCCCTAATTTTCGACAAGCCGCTCAGTCAAGAATTTTGGTCATGAGCAACTCGACCATAAATTCAGCTGTCAATTCAGCTAGCCATTATATAAAACAAACTCTGACGGGTTGCAGATAAGTTGAAGTGAGCTGCTCAGGCCGTCTTCATTGCAGATATGTCTGGCCATCGTGGAATATACTTCCGGTGGCTTGAACACGATCAGAAAGTCCGTCAGGTTTGAATGAGTTGTCACTTGGCATTAGTTTCGTAAAATACACGTGCAAGGTATTCCTCGAATTGAAGAATGTATGTGGTGAGCGAAGCATGGTTCTTTTTCTGACTCTGATTGATTACCGTCAGACATTATAAAAATTGGGGAAAGGACAAAAGTAGCCAGTAGTTTATCGAATGATCCGTTGAAAGTGGTATTATTCCACAAAAGTAAAGAAAAAAGTGAGATACCATTGAGCGCAGTGAATATGCTTTGTATAGAAGAGAACTTGGATCGGGGCTTGCGTTAGCACAGAATAGACATCTGGATCGCAGAATCTCCTACCCATTCATCCATCATGATTCAAATCCGAGAAGTCCCTAGATCAAACAAAACTCGGCATTATACGGTAAGAAGTAATCACAGCATCCAGTCTGTTCAAGTAATCTAGCTCATAATCAACGGCAAGGTCATCCTGGGCCCATATCTGCTGGAGAATGCTCCGTAGCTCATGCAAGCCCCTCAAACTCGAGGTTCTCATTGCTCTCTCAATATGTTGCAAGATTTTTATTCTTTGCTCATCTGTCCGAGTCTCGCACCCAATAATCAGCAATGGAAAGGCTGGATTGAAAGACCCCAAGCCGTCGAGAAGTACATACGCCCTCTCGACCATTGCGTCGATCTGAGGAGATGGTCCAGAAAAGTTCCGCGATGCTCTCTTCAAGTAGATCAAAGCAGCTAGTTTGAAAAGTTCTATTGTAGCCTCCCAGGTTGTGCTCATAGTATCCGATACGGCTTCTGGTGTCGACGGGACAATATTCGTTATCCTGCGTTCGAGGCAACGCAAGGTACTTTCGTATTCATCGTTATGGTATTGTTGATCTGTCGGTTGACGTATCATCTCGAACATGAAATAAAGGCATTGAAGGATCTCATGTGAGCAGTGCGATACATCTTTGATCTATCTCGTGTTATATCAATGAAGGTGCAAACATGGGATATTCGGCCTAACCTTTTGTAACTGGCAGCTACCCTGGTCCGCAGGTACGGAAGTTTTGATCCCTTTAGTAGAGTTTTCAGTTACATACCAGTGTCGGATGGTAAACTGACTCATAACCATATGATACTCTACCCAGCCTAGAAGTCCGGAAAATTGGCGCTCAATATACTGGCTTTCAACACCTGCATTGTCGATTAGATATTTAGCTTCGCTTAAATGACCTAGAAGGAAAGTCAATTTAGCACTATCTTTGAAGAAGCACGGTGGCAGTAGAAACAAGTAGAGCAAGTACAACTTACAGAACCACAGAGACACAGTATTCGGCATCCCAAGCATCTGACGTTGGCAAGAACTTAGTACTCATCAAAGCACAAATCTGTAGACTCCAGCTCAAACATACCTCGAGGTGACAAAGTATCATACTAGCCGCAATATGCTGAACTATCGTGAGAACTTCAATACTGGGCGTACAAGATGTAATCAGTGTACGGAGGGCGCGCGCTCTGAACCGAAAGACGCCTGCTTGCAGACCATGTCGATGGAACGACGAGAGCGCCAACGCCGATTGTAGCACAGCCATTGAAGACGGTGAACTATTTGAAAGAGCGAGACGCACTAACAGACTCACGATTTCGTGCTTGTCGGGTTCGAAAGTGGCTAGTGTTGAAGGCGCCGTGCATATAACTACAAGTATTAGCTTGGTCAGACTATACGAAGTCTTAGTACCGTTCTCACAATAATCAAGAAGTTCTCTTTCTTCATAAACCAGGTCGGTTGAGAGCCATGATAACGCCATGGGTAAATCAAGCCCTTGAAGGGCAAATCCCTCATGGCTCTCAAGTCCTGTTTCCAAAGAATCAGTCGGGAGGAAGATAGCCAAACAATGAATTGAGCCAACCATGCTTCATCCGTAGGTAATAGTGGAGCTGGATATCCCTTGATGTCGTATTCAGAAAGCTTGCTTGCGAGGAGACCTTGTTTGTAGTCCCAAAACCATGCTTGACAGAATGGGTCAAGCTTCGCTTTGCGTTGGTAGGCTTTGGCCACGACAGTCGCAGTCCATACTGACATGGTCTATTGTATTTGAAACACCTGGAACAGCGCGGGCGTGCGCGGTTACAAGTAGATCTAGAGTCTGTAATTGCTTGGGTAAGCTACACTCTCATTCGGACGTCAGAGACGGCGGAGAGTACCTTTGCAATGCCAGCACTCATTCGTATGCATTGTAGATAGATCTTTAGACTGTATAATTTGATAAAAATATCAAGCATCTACAAGAAAGTTGCCATTTTTCCATTCTTGGATGCGCTGTGTGGTGGGGGAGAGCAATGGTACTTAACAAAAACATTTCTGATTATTAATGCACCCCTGTCTTTCTGCTTTGAGAAAAAAGGCAACTTTTTTGTATCTTAGCAATTTGAAGCTCATGCCAGATTTGAAATCATGAAAGAAAAAAAAAAAGCCAACAAATAAAACACGAAATTTCGATATAAATATGTGTATCATGACCGCTCTTTTAGCTCATCAACTATCAGAGCATTCTCAGACTTCACATACCATATACCTTCCAGCTCATAAATCATCACAATGTCTTCCTGGGTGATTACCGGAGTTTCGCGTGGCCTTGGTGTACGTCCTTATTCTTTTTACTGTTGTTTCATGTACTAGAAAGTTGTAACTAATACACATACTTCATCATCTAGTTCGAGTTCGTCCGCCAGATCTCCCAAAACCCATCGAATGCTGTCTTCGGACTCGTCCGCGACAAAGCAGCTGTCGATTCCAAGGTTGCTGCTGAAATCGGCCGCAACAACATTCACATCATTCAGGCTGATACCACAGATCCATTAGCAATAGAGGTATGTTAACTAACCGACACATTGGGAAATCGTATCAGACACTAACGAAAATTTATAGAAGGCAGTTCAGTATGTCTCTGAGAGAACTAACGGTACCCTTGACTACATCGTAGCCAATGCCGCGCTTCAAGCCAAGACTGCATTGGTCGGCTTTGATACTCTGTAATTTCTACATACTATCAAACCTCTCATGATTCAGGACTAAATCCAGCACAGAAGCTACGACCCCAAAGCCCTCGAAAAAGACGTAATTGACCACTTCCGCGTCAACACCATCGGCGCAATCCACGTATTCAACGCTTTCATACCTCTGATCTTGAAAGGACGCGCGAAGAAAGTAATCGCCATATCCACGGGCATGTCGGATCCAGAGATGACACTCAAAGCAGATATATACCAAGCCGCGTCCTATGCAATGAGTAAGGCAGCTCTGAATATGGCAGTGGCCAAGTTCAGCGCTCTGTATCGCGAGAAAGGCGTGCTTTGCATGGCTATTTGCCCTGGTGCTGTGGATACCGGCAGTCTTAATATTGGTATGGAGCCCGGTCCTAAGTCCTCAAATCTAATGTGATTGTTTCACTGACGTACTGGAAAGAAACCGAGGAGGAGGGACAATTAGCCATGGCTATGTTTGGGAAGTTCAAGCAATATTCACCCACGTTCCAAGGGCCTATGAAGCCCGAGGACAGCGCCAAGTCGGTCTTGGCTCTCGTAGACAAGGCTACTGTTGACGGTGGTTATGCAGGCGTCTTTCTGTCTCATACGGAATCGAAGCCGTACCTTTGAGCTTTGTACGGGAGGCTTACAGGGCAATGTTAATAGTGAATTGTTCTTGTATTCCATCGGAAGATATTGGAAGATACGTAACTTGATTGAAAATGCATCCATCCTTGATCAGTTTGTTTCCGGAGGTGTCCTGAAAAGAAGCGGCCTAGTTACATGTATGCCTTCTCAACGCACTTCAGCACCATCAGCACAAGCGTTTGCAAGCACTACTTATTACCCCTTTTCTCTGAATGTGATTAGGGCTCAGCGTTAGCCGTACTATTCCTATTATGTATTAGCGCAATAGACACCTAGTTTGTCCTCAGGTGTTTCTTTACAACACATGGCTTCAACTTCATCACTCATTGTTTATTTCGAAGATTAAACAACATCTGTACATAGATACATATCTCATGCCACCAAGGGAAACAAACATGAAGCCGGGGAAAAAAAAAAATCAAAATTAAAATGACAAGAGTACAAAACAAAAGAAAAGAGAACTGAACGCAATCACAACAAAGGAAAACAAGATATATGTATACAAAAGTATCACACTGTCCATAGGTTTATTAGAGCCCATCTGTTTAGGGATCAAGCAAAGTTTTCCATTGGCTTATCTTCTAATGTGACACCCTTCAGTTCCCCATCAGTGACGACACTTGCTCGCTTGTTGACAAGATCGGTTGGAGGATGGCTGCCGCCTGCACGACGAACGTGTCGACCACGGGTCAGTGAGTCCCGTTTCTCGATGGTAGCCACACTGGCGGTGGGAGTAGGCGAGCCTTCCGAGCTGTTATTGTTGTTGGTGGTCTGTTCTTCGGCGTCAACGTCGGCGGAAGGAACGGGAGCAGGATCGCTGAAATCAGTAATAGTAGCCGAGACTTCTGGTGCGGCCTTTTCGTTGATCTCTTCGGCGGAACCGTTGGGAGCATCCTTATCTTCAGCTAATTTGGCTGGATCGGTGACAATGTGCAGGTCAGTTGAAGACGGGACGTCGAGACTCTGACGAGGGTTGCGACGCTCTGATCCATGTGGGCTGCCGACGTTGATAGGGAAACGACCTGATCCCTGTGACCCGTCAGTTGACCGGTCACGACGGTGTCGAGCGCCTGGAGCTGGGCTGGTGGCTCGACTGCGGCTTGCGATAGCACGGTTGCGAGCCTCTACGGCAGCTCTCCGGTTGCTTTCGTCGGTGCTGATTGCACGTGGGCGAGCAGCGCCAGCACCAGCGCCCAGGGTACTGCTAGCGCTGGACTGGCGTTTGAGCTCGCCAAAGATAGCATCCTTGTGATCAAACAGGTCTCGAATCAAGCGGTAGCTGTGACGTTCATTGAGTGTCAGTGTGTTCTCGAGGCGAGGTCGCAGAACACATGGTGCCAGAGTCTGAGCAAGAGCGGCCACATAGGTCTCATCAGCGGATGTCAAGTCTATTAACCGTGTAAAGTGCGTCATGAGAGCATCAAGCGTGGCTATGTTGTTGAGTCGGAGTTGGCCAAGTGTGCTTTGCAACACTTTGATTCTGCCTTCCTCGGAAGTTTCGCTGGCCGTGGTCGAGTAAATGGTTTTAATGATTTCGTAAACTTGCGATGAAACAAGGGAGTCTGCCAGAGCCGATTAGCATATGGTCTCTTTGCTGAAATAAAAAATAAAATAAACAAACTTACCGGGAAGTTCAAGGAGGTATAACTTTAGAACGCTAGCAACAATGGGTATCTCATATTTTTCAAGAATGGCACGAGGATCTCCGGCACTGTTATTTAGGGCTTGTCGGAGGTGGTGAGTGGCAGCAAGAGGAACGTCATGCAACCAGATAGCTCGTCGGGCTTCATCGCCTTCAAGATCTGGATAGTCTGTTCTAAATTAGCAAGACTTCACAAGCCGATGCAATCTTGATGGTCCTTACGATTGTCGAGGAATGTCAAAATGTTAGTCACAATAACAGGGACCCGCTTTCGATCAGCTCTAGCCCTAGCCTCTAAGTCGACACCAAATATTTGATCTGGAAAAGAGCTAAGTATAAAATATATAGATTCAAAATTAGGTTACTCACCTCCGACAGAACCGTAGTAGTTCTCATAGGGCTGCACCTTTGGCGCAAACCCTCCGGTGCGGTAATTTTCGAGCAAATATCTCAAATCTCCCAACGGCTGAATGGTCTCTTGGTACAGCATCATATGATCAACCGTGCTTTGCAAGCCGGGGATAACATTGCTAATGGCGCCGGAGAAATCAAGCACTACAGACTTAATGGCCTTTAGACGATCAAGCTCGCATCGCTCCATGAACCGCAAGTGATCAATAATCTCCTCTTCAAGGATGCATCGTATTTGATCCAGCTTGATGACAGCAGCTTTGTAGCGTTCATCTGCCTCGCGCGCTTCACGATGAAGCTTTTCGGCAGGGGTCTCGTCCGGATAAGGGTTGTTCAGGGGGTTCCAGCCCGAAAGCATTTCCGAAACACTTGAGATTGTTGGCGACGCAGTGGCTTCGTCATTGGACATGAGCGAAGTCATGCGAAGTAGGGGCTTCTTATTTTCGGGCATTCCAGTGAGTTGGAATACCTTTGACCTCCACTGATAGTTCATACGGCTGCTGTTGGCAAAGGTGCTTCCCATATTTCCGATCAATCGCAAGAATCCAAGGTCCACCATATCCTGACCAATTCGCTCGGCGTAGCTGATACTGGGGGCTTCCAATTTCTTCTGCAGATAGTCGACTATATCGGTACCCGTCGAAGTATTCTGATATGTACCGAGAATGGGCACTTTGACTTCACCAATTTTGATAGTATTGAGCATGTCGGACAAGATATTCTTGATTTCATCTTCACTGTAGGACTTGTCTCCCAAATCAAAGATCTCGGGCTCGTCGGACTCTTGTGGATCCGTCAAGACGATCTTTGGTGCTGGCGGTTTTACTTTGGGACTAGAGGAAGCCTCCGGGCTCTGGAACGCAAGCTTATTTTCCTCCTCCAAGTCCTCGACAAGGCGGCACTTGTTGAAGTATTGACTCCGCAGTTTCTTCACCAGCTCCGTCTGTTTCATGTGATCCTTAATACGTGCTTGTAGATCATCGTGCGAATTCTGGACTCGAGCCGCGTGCTGATCGCACCATCGACCAAAAGGGTTGACGACGAGTTCGCGAATGTTGGATGAAATCTTTTGGTGGTTTTTGGACGCCTCGATCATTTCGCCGCGAATTCCATCGTATGCCTAAAAAGAAATAGATAATGGCATTAGCTTCTTACTATTCAACAACCGCTTTCCGAATCTGTTTCATTGATATACCTTCCTCACACTAGCACCCTCATCTTTTGAAAAGCCCGTGGTTATGCGATCCACGGCAGGAGTAATGTCTCCAAGCCTCGAGCTGTAAACGTCTTCTGCGTCGGCTCGCAAACTAGCAACGGTGAGAATCTGTCTGTTCTCAGCAATGCCTTGCTGAAGCTTTGTATACAGAATTCCCAAGCCGGAGGCATAGTCGGGCGTCCAAAATGAGTCCGCAAAGCCGGGCATTTTGACGAAAGATCGGCGGGGAACGTTGATTCAATCCTCAGCTTCGCAATCAAGTGAAGACGCCGGAAAAAGTAGAAACGGGGGAGAGAGCGTATTGGCGAGGTAGCTGAATCGAAGCGGCTGGCTTTTGACGATCCCGCCCAAATCAAATGAGCAAAAGTCGCAAGAAAGATCAACAAAGAGAATGGCGTTGCGCTCGGGAGAGACGCAGATGCATATGTCCAGGATGTGGCTGTGCAGTGTGTATCAAGAGAGTAGTCTACTGAAGATGAACTGAACACAGATCTTTCCCTAGCAACTTGACCCAGGCTAACCCAAAGTTGAGCCGGGTTGATTGGTGGTGCTACGTCAACGGCTTGGCCTCAGCTTCAGATTACCTAATCGGGCCTCTGGAGAACGATGATTGGTCGGCATGGGTCTCATACACGTGCGACTCTATTATTAGCTTCTAGACATCTCTTCTCGCCATAATACAAGCTCATGGTTCATTTAGAGCCTCTCATAAAGGCATACATTTCCTATAATGTAAGATTGGAGGCCTTTGTTTCGAACTACCTGCCTGTCTTGCCCAAGTCACGCACGACGCACTTGACATGCCCGAGATTATGCGGTTGTTGGAGACTCGTATGTGCTCCAACTTGAATGACAGTCGGCGAGCAAGTGGATGAGCAGGCCTATTTTCCCAAACACAAACATGCCGAGCTCAAATGCATAGGTAAAGTAATATAGAGTGGACAGGCCAGCATGCCGGTCGCTAAACAAAATTGTTACTGGCTCGCATGCGTGCCACTTAACAGCCAAGCGCACCCAGTAATAAATCTTGGAAGCTACTACTTGACAACCACGTAACTATGTATACTTTGCATGTATCTGGTAAGCAGGCTCTGTACGCGTTATGAACAGATTACACTATGTACATATTATGGTTGGCTACCTATTTAGGAATGGCAATTCTTGATTGCATATACAATTCGGTCTACGTATGTGGTTCCGTCCGCCGCCCAAAAGTAGCGAGAAGAGACAGCTTGTTTCTTTTAACACAAATGAATGTGAGAATGTTGACATTTTCATATAAATGACATGACCGTAGTTCATTGTTATTATTGATGCTTACTTAACATTATATCTACCTGGCTGGCAATGCAATGCAACATCGTCATGCTGAGCGCTGAGAAAGATACGAGACACGGTACATCTAACAGAACCAGTGGTAGAATTTCTTCCAGGCAGGCCATTTGGCCTGTTCGGCTCGCTCTTCCTCGATCAGTTCTCGAATATCGAGGTCACGGCGACCGGTGTTCAGGTCCATATCATGAGTCTTGATGAAGGGAGTGCGGTACCAGATCTTGTAAGGAATATAGAAAGCAATGACAATGGGTGCCGCGAGATATGCAGAGAAGAAGTTTTTCACGAGTTCGGATGCGGACATTTCACTGTATCCGACAGGCGCGAAACCAACCCAGAACTGAGCAATAAGGACGAGAATATTAAAAGCAAACCCCACCCAGGATCCGTAAACACCGACTTGAGACTTGAAAGGTAGTTCGTCCAGGGTATGGCCCTGGGCCTTCCAGCCTGAGCGGAAGCGAATATGAGCTAGACAAATAGAGCCCCATGTGAAGATAGATGACAGACCAGAAATGGCTAGCATCCATGTAAAGGCATCACCTTCCTTGCTCGAGGCGGCAAGAAACGCCAGGAACCCGAGAACAGACGCAACCATAATGGCAAAGAGCGGACGTCCTTGACGATCAATGTACGCCAAAAATTTGGGTGCTTGTCCCTGCTCCGCAAGAGCGGCGAGCGTACGGGAGGATCCGTAGACGGAAGAGTTGCCGACAGATAAGACAGCAATCATAATCACGACATTCATGACAGAAGGAAGACCACTAATTCCGGCATTCACGATAGCAATGACAAAAGGAGACGCCCTTGCATCAGCAGAAGATGTTCCTTCCAAACGCTTGTCGGTATAAGGCACCAACATTCCGACGATGGTCAAAGCCACAATGTAAAAGAGGGCAATACGCCAGAAAACTTGCTTGATGGCGGTGGGAAGCGATTTGCGGGGGTTTGCGGTTTCAGCAGCGGCCAAACCAACAAGCTCTGTACCAGCGAAGGCAAAAGCAGCATTGACAAAGACACTGCAGAGTCCCTTGAAACCATTATTAAAGGCTCCTGGATCATACCAGTACTTCGCACCAATGTAACCGCCTTCGGGACCACCGCCACAGTTCAGGATGATTCCAAGGATACTGTTGGACGGAAAGTTATTAGAAAAGAAGCAGCCGACATATCGGGAGAAGGACAAAACTCACATGAAACCAATGACAGCGGTGACCTTAATGATCGCAAACACAAATTCAGCCTCGCCGTATCCTCGGACACCAAAGAAGTTGATTGCAATAATCAGAACCAAGAAGATTGAAACCCAGGCAGCAGGGGAGATGCCGCTATTCCAGTACTGAATGGTGATTGATGCGGCGACAATCTCTAGGGGTAAGACAACAAGCCATTGCAGGGCATAATTCCAGCCCATAGCAAAGCCCCAAGCGGGGTCAAGGAAACGAGTCGAGTAAGCAGAGAATGAGCCGGCGACCGGGTACAAAACTGCCATTTCTCCCAAAGCGTGGACCGTGCAGTACAACATAGCACCAATCAGGATGTAGGCAATGACCAGGGAAGCCGGGCCTCCGGCGGCCAGCACGTTCCCAGATGCGACGAACAGACCAGTACCTACAGTAGTCAAATCACTTTAGCCCATCTACTACGTAGCCTTTAAAAAGTACGGGGGCGTTGACCCCAGGGTTCAAGAGATTGCGCTTACCGATTGAACCGCCAATGGCGATCATCTGCAGGTGGCGGCCCTTCAGCTTGCGCTGCAGGGGCGAATTGGCCGTGTTCTGCGCGGCTGTTTCGAGATCAAAGACATTGCCGTCGGCGCCAACCTGGCCGGCTTTGGTCACATGGGCATTGGGATCGCGCTTGAAGCTGTCGATGAAGCGCTGGCGGAAGCTGCCAGCGGGCTGGGTTTCACCATAGGATGGCGGCTCCTCGGATGAGATAGTATGAGCGGCGCCGCCACCAATCTCCTTGGATTCGTATGATTTGTCCATGGTGGTGAAGAGATAAGAAAACGAGGCTTGAGCCTTAATGTAGCACTCTGCCGAAGCCTAGTGTTGTTTAGCAGCCACTGATAACGGCGAACTGCTCGCTGTGGCGTCTATTCCCAGTGATACGTAGTACGTATGTAGGTATGATAGGCACAACGTCCGCTAGCCTTATCAGCAGACGGGCACTGGTCACTGATTGAGGGCGGGCAGATGAAAGAAGAGGAAATAGAGACGAAGAACAAAGTAAGGATGGAGGTGGCTTTCCCTTTAAACATATACTATGCGGAAAAGGGCAAACGCGATCGGGGCGACCACTGACAAAACAGTCCGACTCTGGCAGCAGGTAGCAGAAGACAAGGCACACCTTCCCTCATATACTTTTTCACCTGCCTCCTTCTGCCTTTCAAATTGGCCCATTTGTTGCAGCAGACAGAGCTCGGGATTAGTCTGGAGTAATCCTATCAGGGAGGAATGCTGAGCTCCACCAAGTCCACTTGGATTTTCTTGGTTAACAACTGAACGGGGCCACGCTTTGCTCTGGTGGAGAACGCTCTAGGACTTCGTATCACACATACAACGCCAAACGATACCTACTGCGACGTAGCTACGCGCTACTCTTCGCGCCAATGACTACTACGTACTTTCTGCTCCTTATACTATTGTGAGTACGTACAACTAACCCTCCTACTCATGTTAGCCGGAGTGCTGCGTACAAAGGTCAAGACCAGGCTAAATTCGTGGGTGGTGGCAACGGCGCATGATTGGGTCGTGGGAGAAGGGCCGTTTCCGGCAGGTAGTTTGCTCTTTCCAGTGAGGCTCCGGCCTGGCAAGTTGGCAGTGGGTTGGCATTAGACGGTCAGCCAATGGCTTCGGAGCAAAACACGTACAGACAGATCAACCTGAGTTCAGACTCGGAGATGTTCGTTTCGAAAGCAGTGATGCGTACACAGTAAGGACTGACGGCTGATAAGCCGGCCTGGATTAACGTTTTTGCCAAGAGACCGGAGCAAATCACCTGACTCCACTGTGTTTCTTGTCTTATGATCCTTATCTCAAGTCTCCATATTATATATCCATCCATGTTGCTGCGTACGTTCTCCGGAAGGATGAAACTGCCCCATGCCCCATAGATAAAGCTAATCCACTAGTAAATCCCTAGGTCAGAAAGCAGATAAACTTCATAAACATGACAGCAGACAATTGTCAATTCTTTCTCCCTGGCATAAGCGCAGCTCTTCCGTCGGTGCGGGAATGGTCGCGTAGTTTAACCTAGGTACAAAGCAACGGCGATTGGCTTCTTGGGCTTACTGAAGTGACTAACCAAGTTTGAAGCAAACACTTTGACCTATTAATAATAACTTGTCCCTTCCATGTAATTTCCCAGAACCCTTTTCACCTTTGTGACTTGACACGCAACCCCTTTGTCTGATTGTATTGAGGTGTGCCGTCGCCTGCCGCCCGGATAGAAGGGATCTGGAAAAGGACTCAGATCTCGCCGCGCCCCTTGTGGTGCGGCATTTTCTGTTCCCAAGGCTGAGCCGGCAATGTGCCTTCCCATCATGTACAGAAGGATATCGACGGAGTCACGGAGATGGGAATACGAGACGACTAAATCATGCTCACACGTACCATGTACGTTCGTAGCGCTCTCAGCATTACATAGTAAGTCTTAGGGTTACTTCGTCTTGGCTTGGAAGTATGGGGTAAAAAGCCGTGAGATAAGTAAGGGTGGAGTCTTTGGAGGATGTGTCTTGATCCACTCTGAATGCGATTTCGCAGTGACTAAGCAGACATCTAGCCAATAGCACGTGCCTCAAGACATGAATTGAGTTGTCATTACTGTGCCTTGTGACTCAAAAGGTTACTTCTGAGCTGCCAGCCCGTATGGTAATCTCGGTACTAGCGCCGCGTACTAGCGGTCTTTTACTCGCACTCACCCGTGGGTCCGAACGCCTCTAATGCAACGCCATTATTCCTAATCGGGAGATGGTGAACGCCGATCAGGATTCAGGCGCCAAGGCCTAAGAGCCCAGGCGTATTTTGCCCGAAGAGGCAGTGTGTGTGATACATCATATCACATCGAGATGGAGTCTCCATGAGGCCGAGCTGTTACGTACAATTTTGCACATAAATATGGGATGAGCTCCATCCTCGAGCTTGGAAACCTGGGGTAAACAGATTCCAGGTATCAATTATGTAATGATGTGCTTAGCGCGCTTCAAATGTGAGCTGACGGACGCAAGTACTGATATTTTATTTACCCAATAAAATATATGCCTCTGGGATGAACTGTGGTCAAGCAGGGGGGGCAAGAGGCCAAAAAAGCCTCCGAATGACAGCCAGATGTTGCCGCACTAGCTCCTTCCTCGATTTGCTGAAGCAGCACTGAGAATGGTAGCAAAAATAGACACAGACCCCTTCCCGGCTGGCTCCGTCTGGGGAAGCGACGCTGTGCTGACGACCTCCTCTCATCGCATCACACCGGCCCGGTATATCGATCCTGCCGGTTGCGGGGTAGCAGGGAGAGGGCAGCTAGCCTTGCAGTGTGAAGTTCGGATTAACAATATGGAAAATCTGGAGTCAGGACTAGATCAGCGTCAATCCACTGTGGAGATATCAAACTCCATGTTTTGGCTTCTAGAATAGTGAATGGCCGTGTCGATGAGAGATGTTTTGACATTGATTTTTGACCTCTTGCCCTGATAAACGTTATCGGATCCTGACAGATGGCGTTCTCCTTTCTATTTGGCAATTTGACTTTGTTATCATCAATGCGTATCTACCAAGGCATGTAGAATTGGAACGGTTAGAATCGTCTTCCATCGGACCTGACATTTGCCCTTTGCTCTTGAGGCGAAAAGAGCGCAATTCAGTGAACAGTCAATTCTTCTACTCAAACCGCTGTTGTCGACAGAATGCAATTGCTTCAAATTCAGCGCCGGGTATTTTGAACACTACTCAAGCTCAATTGCACGCTTGAGCAATGTACCAAGCCGCAGCTACAATCCATAACCTAGGCTAAAAAGCGCGGTCTTGAGCTACAATCCATCTGCGCACAGTAGTGCTTCTCACCTTCTAGAAGGTTTCTGTACATGGATCGTTGCAATAACCTGAATAACGACGGCGCATACCGGAACATACGAACCGAACGCATATTCTCAAGGCAGACGATCTGGTGGCTTGCCGACTGCTACAAGCGTACGCCGTCTTGTACCTACGTAGATCCCTCTGACAGGGCGAAAGATAACGATGCAAGAACTGATAAGATGGCAGGAAAACGACATTCCCCTAGTCTCGACTGGGAATAGGTGAACCTCCTATGATAAGAATAAACCAGTGCCATTCGTCGCTTGATATGGACCATGGCATTGGCCGATGGGGCATCAACGATTCAACAATAGAAGCGAAAGAATTGCCGTCAACGTATCATTCACTTTTGATTCATTAAGTAAGTAGCTAGGTAGCTTGACACATGAAATTCGTAAAGCTTCTTTGCTCTTTCTATGAGCTGCCCATAGGCCCTTCACCGCCTGGAATCAACTATTTGCAGAAAATCGTCAGTGTGTCGAAATACATGCGCTATCGGTATTCCGGGACTCACCATGCAGACATTGTTGCCGTTTAGAAGAATCTTAGGGAGCTTCTCTTGGTTTCCGGCGTAGTCACTGTGGTTGCGATTGTTAGAGACGTTATTTTGCGGCTTTTTTGGATGAGACATACAACTCTGTCACATCTTCCAAGACCATATCTATCGTTCTGTCAGCACTCTGAACGAAAGGTTTCAGCTTCAGGGATATATACGTACTGACGTAATCATCGAATCCGAGAAGAGTACCGGAAAATTCTATAAGCAGTAGTCAGCACAAAAGCAGCCCTTGCGTGGTCTTTAAGCTTGAACAGGTTCCGTATGCGATACCTTTGTCACCTTTCATCACCACCCAGATCTTGGAGCCAACACACTTGTCAATCAATTCTATTTTGATTTCGTTAGTGGCACTGGACAATTATAATTCTCATACATCGCACAGAGCTGTTTCTTACCGAGCGGTAAGAGTTGCGAAGCCATTGTGTGTGAAGTTTTTCTAGTAGGTTTTGGCAGAGAAGTGATTCGACAGACAACAAGATCAGAGAGGACGTGCAAGATTATACTTTTCACACGAATTTTTTAAATCAAGTAGAGTGTCTCGTATGGAACTTGATGTAAGACAGAAAGCGTTGACGGCGTACAGGCCGGGACTAGATTTGATATTAGATCTGCGCTAGCCACTTCAGGACTAGTTCTATTAACCCCCGTAAATTGTAAACTTTTAATGATCTATTTGAGCTCCCGACTCATCAGCTCCGTTCTTTAATTCAATCTCCTGCATTCCAAGACGCTGTCATTAGCATTTTCGACAATCTGATTATACTGTCTTTACCTTCCGTGACTGACGTATTCGACAAGGATGGTTCTTTCCAATGCGCAAAAGCTTCAAACCAGTAGCAGTTTGGCCCTCCAATGGCACTGCTTACCCACCGAGAGCTCGCAGTTTCCCAGATAGCGTCAACTTGCGCAGTCCATTAGGACCACAATGCTCAACTCAGCAGAGCGGATTACATACACCGATAGTTCGTCATGGGCGATATATTGCCACCATCTCCTCTCGAACTTGCCCTCTTCGCAAACTCGATCAGCTACTCAAAATAGGAGGTGGCACGCGCCAGTTCTCCGCTTGCCCACCTAAACGATACGATGACTTCGAGGGTTTCGATGAGGAAGAGGAAGAAGATACCGATACCAACAGCTCTGACATGAGTCGTATGGTTCGCGAAAGAGGAAAAAGGCTCGAAGCACAGGCTCGGCAGAAGAGAGAAAAAGAGCAAGCATTGATGCGACAGAGGAAAGAGCTACAAATCCAGGCTGACCAGTACGCCAACGAGCTACGGAATGCAAGTCTCCTGTTGCAAAAACTCAAACAAAGTCTGGAATTGGTCCGACGCTTTGCAGAGGAACAAAGAGGGGCCTATGAAAAGTGGATGAGACGCTACGAACAAGTGATTACGAGTAGTGCGCCTTCGGTCAACATCGCAAGCCAGGTATTCGAGGAATATTTTCTCATCAGGTATCCTATAGCCAGTAAGGTCGGCTCATACATCAACAAGAATGTCATGTTCATCCAAGATGGCGAAGCTGAAGTATCGAAATGCAGCCAAGCTCTCAGACGGATCGAACTAGGATCTCAAAGAATTGACTTGGAAACGCGATTGAATCAGCTTGAAGCATCACTTGTCTCAACTGTTGAGGGTCTCTCCGATGATCATGTCACGCCTGCTGCTTCGGCCAAAAGAAACATTGAGAAGATTCTTGAGCCACTCATTCTGTTCCTGTCTCAGTATGTAGAGCTACAGGAAGTGGGCTACAGAATCAGAAAGTCAAGCCGTGGAATCTTGATTGCTTGCAAAAATTTAGGCGAATATCGATTCAAGAGATTAGGGGAGAACATAATGGATGGGGCCCTCAATATAGGCCAATCGCTTCACGGGTATCGAGCAATGCGGCGTTCGCTGCGATGGGGCGGTCCTCTGGGGAAATCTCACATTCTCAGCATAGTTCAAAATTATTTCGATCTCCAAGTCATCCGCATGCTTGCATCTGACATTGAAATGGATCCGGATCTTCTTGCTGATGAGATCAATACTCGTGGAATGTCATCGCTCATGGCCCACTGGTATTTCTATCGATGGAAAGAAGGTGCTCCGCGCAGTGTTGATCTCGATATAGCTTGGAAACATTTCGATATTTACTACCCATTCTATATGCTTTACGTATCTTCCCGAAATCTAGCCAGTGAAGTCCTGAGACTTGAAAAGATCTCGGAAGTGATGGGATATTCTACGTCGGAAGCCCGCTTTAAAGAATGGAAGACAGAGTTTGATCTTGACCGTCAAAATTTTTTAAGTCAGCTTGAAGAAACCAGTTACCACACATGGTTAAGGTTGGAAACCGAGGACAAAGTCAGCAGGCTCGGTGGAGTGCCTGACACCATTGCCAAAGGCTTGTTCACTCCCAAAGACCCTCCCAGTTCTGACCCACGCCGTTTTTTTCTTTGTATTGATGCAATTTGTGACGGTCTCTCCCGATCTATGAATCTCGACGAGGCTACTCTTGAGTTCGACGATTTTCTAGACCACACGATGTCTGATGTGATTGAGCTCCTGGACTATATACCTTCCCACAAACGAGGAATATACGGATATCGAGCTCGGGCACTCGGAAAAGGAACCAAACAGGAAGCAAACGCGATAAAATCACGCATGCAAGTTGGTTCAACGCGTCTATTGCAACGGTCGATGCCACCAACAAGTCGTAGGTATTGCACAGATTCCAAAGCTTCTATGAATGATAATGGGCACCAGTGCGGGGTATCCGAGCCGGAAATAGCGTTGATCAAAAAGGACCAGATAGTGAAATCGGCAAACAAAGATACAGCGATATCTTCAGTCTCCGATGCAGAGCGTCTAGGCATAATGTCGTCTCATGAAGTACTTGATAAGTCCGATGAACGTCCTGCGACCGCAACTGACGACACCAAACCTCAGTTCTGGAGCTATAATCAGTACAAAACGCCGGACGGAGGAAAGATCGGCATTCATTACTGCAAAAACCTCGAGCATGCCGAGCGTGCGGCTGCCTTGTTCTCTGATAGTAAGGTATTAGGCTTCGATATTGAGTGGAAACCTCAAGCTCAGATATCAGCTGGTATCAAGAGCAACGTGTCCCTAATCCAGATCGCCAATAGGGAACGTATAGCCCTATTTCATATTGCGCTCTTTAAGGGCAATGAAATTCAAAACTTAGTTCCGCCGTCACTGAAACAATTACTCGAGTCTACCAATACCGTCAAAGTAGGTGTGTCCATCAAAGCAGATTGTTCGCGCGTCCGGAGACATCTGGACATTGACACAAAAGGTCAATTTGAACTCAGCCATTTATACAAACTCGTCAAGTACGGCTCAACGCAGCCAAAACTGGTTGATCGGCGCGCCGTCAATCTGGCTCAACAGGTTGAGGAGTTGTTAGGGCTGCCGTTGAGGAAAGACAGTGACGTGCGAAAGAGTGATTGGACCAAACCCTTGGATTATGCTCAAGTTCAGTGTGAGTCCCACGCATCCCTTTTGGCTCAAACAAGACTGACTTATTTGATTAGATGCCGCGTCGGATGCCTATGCATGCATATGTCTTTATCGCACATTAGAAGCGAAGAGAAAAGCATTAAACCCCATTCCTCCATTGCCGGCCTTCGCCGAACTTAACCTCCCTATTCTTTTGGCTGAGGAGGACAAAGTCGAGGTAGAGGACAAAATAGCTGAACTCAGCGTGCGCATGAAGGAGTCGTTGGAGGTGGTGGACGCGGGGGAGGAGGATGTTGTCAAGGTCAACGATGAGGCTAAAGATACAGATCCGGCGTGATTTGACAGCATATTTGGCATCTGAATGTCTTCAGACGAGCAATCTACCAAAAGGCACTTATTTTTATACATATCGCCCCTCACTTGTCATGATCTACTTGGAGCGCATTTCTTTGGCATTGTCTAGCGGCGTTCTACATTTTCATGTTCTTAGCATCAAGTAAAATGCATACTCTCCAGCTCCAATAACCTTAGATAAATGGCACTATGATATCACATAAATTACGGTATATATACACATAAAATACCCCAGCCCCGCAGAACAAATGCCATCGTGCACAATCCACCACCGGAAATTAACCGCGTACAGGCAAAATCTTCGAAGGAAGCACCTCCTGCCTACACAACGGACACTCCGGCTTTTCTCTGACCCAGTCCCTAATACAGGTCCAGCAAAACACATGCCCACAAGTAGTCACACTAGGATCCTTGAACGGTTCAAGACACAGTGTACACTTTTGATGTTGCCCCTCTGGTATCCAGGCGATCGCCTGTGGATTTTCGGCCAGATCATAACGCGCCATATTGGCGGTCAGAGTGGGTATTGATATCGGATTCTGGATGGAGGATAATGGTGCGTCTCCTTTTGAAGTTGCCGACACATCTGCAATCTTCTCTGTCTGTGCTGAGGGCTGCTGTAGAGTCTCGCGCACGTGGACTATGCCTTGAATGGTCATTTGTAGGACCAAAAGAACACCGAGGACTTCATAGCCAACTCGTTGTTCGCTCTCGCCGATTTGTTTTGTGAAGATGTATCGAAGGCCCCAGAGGCGTTTTGACAGATGATAATATGCACCCGTGAAATAGAATGTAGCCAGACTCAGAGCATAAACGTGCGAAGGCGACGTTAATGAATCAAGATGTTCGAGGATATATTCTTGAATGCGCAACGGATTGAATATCGACTGGCTCTTCTTTTTTGTCGAACTGTTGTTCTGTAAAAATGTGCTCTTTAATGCCGCCCTTGCCCGTTGTCTGGCTATACTTCGTTCTAGCCGTGCTCGAAATCTTGCTCGAATCGAAGGTAGTGATCGACCCAGCACCCAAGGTATTATAATACTGCTGAAAATATATCCGCACCGCTGTAAGATGGAAGGTAATTGTAGTGTATCCGTTTCGAGCTGCACGATATCGCAATATTCCTCGCCCAGCGTTCTATTACCGATAATCGTTGTGAGAGAGAAATAGAGGAGTTCCGTCAGGTTCTTGATTGTGTCCGCATTGCCGTGGGCGTATCGCGCTCCCTTGATTGAGCGGATGATTGATTGTGATTGGTTTGTAAGAGTCGAGACAATGTAAGCGTCTTTTTCGTGAGAGCGGATTATATCTGGAGATGTTGCGAAGGGGTAAAAATGGTATGTTGGTGCGGAGTTGGATGTGTTGGCGGGCGATTGTTCGGAGGGCGTGCCGGAGCTCTCTGACGTCTTGTCGGCCATTATGAATTTGGACGTATGCTGCGTGATCTCATGGACGACATCAATATGCAAAATAAAAAGGCAGAATGGTAAGAACACAAGTAAAATCTACCGTTTATCGCGGAACTAGAAGGTATGGAGTTTGTTCAATGCTGCCGATATACTTCATCTTTCCGGCCGAGGCTCTCCTCGGCATGGCCCACGTGACTAGGCCGGGAGCTTATTTCCTTTCTCGGCCACTGAAATGTTATGCAGTCATGTGACTTTACCCTGTCGATCATCTTCAACTTCGAGTCGACCTCCAAAGTCTAAAGCAATAATACAACGCTTCTATCCTCGCTATTAACCTGACTGTGCAGTTGAGCAGATTCTATTGCATGCCTGTTAGTGGGATATTTGTCTATATTCCATATCCAATGCCTCTATCATGATTGTTTCTGCCTGACCGAGACGCCTGTCCCTCCCTATTTCTCGTCTCGATCAGCATCGACTTCCGCGGCTCTTTTCTTCTTCTGAATACAAGTTTGCGCCAACCTATTTGCCATGGCCGATAGCGGCGGAATCCAGCCTACAGAAGAGTTAGACGGCTTTGGCAACTTCTTCCCTCTTCCGTTTCGTGTAGCAATTCTTCTTGTGGCAGGTAAGCACGAGCCTCAAATCAAGCGGTTGCTTTAGTCGCTAATGAGAGTGTTACACGGCGCTAGGCTTCTGGGGATGGGGTATAAATCTTCACTACTTGTCGTTGGCGAAAATAGTAAGTTGACTGGATTTTCATATGTAATGTTTAGCTATGCTAATGTAATGCGCAGGATGTTCCAGCCCTAATTCGATATCCTTCACGCTCCTCGCCGCATCAACTAACGCATCATCAATCTACTTACCGCCTGGCAACACTTCTCTCGATTCCGCTTGGAGTCTTCCTGCTCCTGTTTTGGATGATAACCCGTGGCTCGACAGAAAGGGTACTTGCGTGGGAAATTATTCCACAAAGTTACATCATCCTATTCTTGGCCATACTACTATTCCCATTCCACCGCCTTTCACGCAATGGACGCAGTAGATTTTTCGCTTCTCTACGACGAATTAGTGTAGGCGGTTTAGCAGAAGCGCAAGATGGGAAGTTCGGAGATGTGCTACTTGCTGATGCCCTGACGAGTTATTCCAAGGTGCTCGCGGAGATTTATATCAATTATTGCATGTTTTTCTCTTCCGGCAAGTCGAGCACAGGGAAGCCAGATCGGATGTGTGGAGGGAGAATTATAGCTCCCTTGCTCATTGCAATTCCGTATGCGATACGATTCAGGCAGTGTCTGATTGAGTTCTTTCGTGTGCGACGAGGCGGACATAGGAATGATGGATGGGGTGGACAGCATTTGGCCAACGCGATCAAATACTCTACAGCATTTCCCGTGATTATATTCAGCAACTTGGAGCGCAACTACAGTCAAGAAACGACCCATGGACTCAGCGAAGTTACCGTTTCACGTCTATGGTATGTCGACTTCCACTGTCTTTTCAGTCAACTCGTTCTAACTGATGTAGGGCCCTCTTTTGCTTCATAAACTCCGCTTACTCCTTCTACTGGGATGTCACAAAAGATTGGGACCTGACCCTCCTCTCACCCACCACCCGCACCTGGCATCGAGAGTACCCATTCGGCCTCCGTCCGCGGCGCATCTTCCTGCGCGACGAAATGTACTATGGCGTTGTTGCAATCGATCTGGTGTTGCGATTTACATGGCTATCCCGCCTTTCGCCTCATTTGGATAAAGTGAATAATCTTGAAAGTGGGATTTTCCTGCTTATGTTTTTGGAGATTGCTAGACGATGGATTTGGATCTTCTTTCGAGTTGAGACTGAATGGGGTGAGTCTATCTGTACCACTTGCATATTGGGAAATTGCTAATATTGATTGTCGTAGTCCGGAGTAATCGCGGCCCTGCTCTTGACGATGTATTGTTGAGCGATTTCAGTGGGAAGTTCGACGAAGACTAGACATGTAGACATGAATGGTGATCTATAGACGTTTTGAGTATGGTGTTTAGTGGTCAATTATATATATATATACCCCATGATTTAGCAATTGATTTGATAGACTTGCAACTTCTTGCTATCCTGTATATTTACAATTTGTAAAGTTATAGCGAATCCTCGACATTTGGGCATGATTATGACATAAATTTGCATTATTACATATCCCGGAAACTATATAGTTATAAATATCTCAGACACGCAAAATCTACATCCCAACAGCGAAACAAGAGCAGCAATAACAAACGCCAATTGCCCGACACGCCAAAGTGACATGTACATCATGAAGGAAGATGTCGACTCAATAAACAGAAAGAGTAAAAGAAACGAAGAGACATAGAGAGACAAGTTGCGTTGGTGTTATGTATGTATATAGACACAGATGACAAAGTCAAAACCCAGTATTAGATGCATGCATTTTTCCTTTTTGTCTTTTCAGTCAAAACAACAGGGGGAAAAAAGATCATTAGGAGTGCGGGTGATTTACTGCCCGTTGGGGCGAGTTGGTGGATGGCTGTCGAATAGATCCTCGAGATAAGCACTTGGCACTCTTCCCTGAGGCGGCGCATTCAGGTTCAATGAACTAGTTGATGGAGCTAAATGATGCGTTGAGCGGTTGAAAGGGGCATCGAAGCCACGGCTTGGGGGCGAAGTAGGTGTTCCCGGCGGGCTTCGTCCAAGATTGACCTGACTATGACTTCCCATCGCTGTATTACCGGCTGCATAATAACCAGCAGGCAAAAATGTGGATGTTCTATTGATAGATTGATGGCTTCCGGCGCCTGCAGTTGGCGAAAAGAACAGACTGCTTTGCGTGGCAGGGGTCTTGGTGGATACGTGACTCTGCCGATCAGACCTGGACAGTTTCTCCATGTTCATCGATATACCGCGGGTTTCGCGACGGGAACGACGACGACCACTAGTACCAGAACGACGGCTCGATTTGCGTCTACTGCTTCGTCGTAGGACGGCGGCAGCCTTGATATCGGATTTAGTCTGCTGGTAGGCGGCTTTGCGGACGGAGCGGTTGATGGACCATGCCACCATCGCCCGCCATACCAGAACTGATAATCCGATTAGTCCTAGGGCGCCTCCGACGGCGATGAAGACGGTGCCTTCTGGCAGATTGGATTGCTGCATATAAGGGGCATTAGACGTTGGTGGTACCGTAGCGGTAGGAATATTTGTGAGAGTGCTGGAAGTTGATGTTAATGATGGAAGAGCTGTGCCCGTCGACGTCGTTGCTGTATCTGTTCCTGTCGTTGTTGATGTGGATGTAGTTGACGTCGAAGTCTCGGTAGCCGTGCTGAGTCGAGGGAGACCGGTATCTGTATCTGTAGCTCCATGGACTTGACTGAGTAGTAGGAGGGTCGCTAGTAAAACAAGAGAAAGAGAAGTTGGCTTCGAAGCCATTCGGTTGCGAAGGATGTTCATCATGATTGTGATTATGTATAGAGGTTGGCGTACAAGGTACGGTAGAATGTTCCAGGAATGGAATGTTGATCGATCAATGGTCGCAAGTCTCGGGCATCGATCAAAAAGTCATTTCCCGATTTCGTCTTTTGTTTGTAAAAATTCCAATGTAGAAACCAAAAGTGACTCGTTAATAGCCAGTATTGCAGTCCGTCAAACGCCCGAGTCAGAGCGCCAGCAAACAATCACCAGGATGTCAATGGCCGGTGACTGGGTTGAAACGAGCGATTCCGAAAAAAGAAAGAGTGTCGTCAATATCAAGCGATGGGTGTCTGAACGAATGGAAAGGAATCAAGATTGAGTCTGAAACGAGTTTGGATGTTGTAGGTAGAGGGGCGATGAAGCGCTGGTCTCTATTTAGTCCATCCTTATTTCTTTCCTTGGCGCCCCTGTCGAATAATCACGTGGATTTCTATCCGTAAACTTAGACCAGTGTCTCAGAAACAAGAACCCAGTTTCTGATGCTACAATTAGGAGTTTGTCCAATTATCTCTTTTTGTCCGATACCATAGTTGCACAAATTCTTTAGATGACGCCTGTTACGCCAGAATAACGATACAAAAAGTGAAATCGTTGGGATCCCAACAAGACGGTATACAAGTCAAGTAACAAAAATGCTGATAGCGAAACACATGGACAGAACCAGGCCGTCATGACAATGATTCATTGCTGCTTCTTCTGGGAATTAGGCGATGTTTCCTTTTCAAAAGCAGCGTACGGGACCTCAAGGCCGACCAGCGCAGAAATACCGACGTACAAAATCGCAATAAGGACGAATGCAACAACGAACCCCATGAAGATACCTAATTGCTATGTCAGAGGCATAGTCTCGCCAAAAGATGACGATTTTGTAGCATACCTGGACTCAGGAATTGGTATTTCTGAAACAGTGATCTGTTATCATCCGTGTCATCCTGTCGAGACTCTGCGAAGTCACGTTTCAAATCTTGATGGATTGATTCTTGAAGATTATCTTCAGAATTGTAGTTAATAGAGCTCAAATCGTCATCTTCGTACTCGCGGGGAGTGGTGACGTAGATGAGCGTATATTTCGAGGATGGAATGTGGTCGAGAACATCTGCAAGCAAGGCATCTATACAGGTTAAGTCAGCACCATTTTTTACGAAAATGAGAAGGACAAAATACCATTTCGGGACAGTTCTTGCAGGCGCAACTCATGCAAAGATGGAGCTGGAAATGTAATGTCTATAATTCTTGGTCCACCTTCAAACTCGAGAGATGTGCTACTTGCGCTTCCATCTATCGTAGTCACTTGTGCACCGCACTCCTGTTCCAAACCATTTCGAATAGATGTTGGGTCAAAAAGACCTACGACTTCTGTGACTGTTATATTGGAGCGAATAGTTTTGTCCTTTCCTAGCACCTTCTCTCGAAGGCGCGGTGTTGCCTTCTGAGTTGAATAGTCGGTGGCGTGGACACCGAATTGTGTCGCAATGATATAATAGTCCGAGGGACAAGTCTTCAAGCCACTCCAGACATCACTGAGAAGGGAAGTTGCGGGTAGGACGTTCGCAGAAGAAGAGGAGGCAAGCAAGCTAGGTATCATTCTGTTAGCAATGGTCGCTCCAACAGGACAGGATAGGCTTACTCCGAAGTTGAGAGAAGAATGAAAGGAGAGGTGTCTCTGAGAGCCTCAACGATGCCAGCTCCGAGAGCTACTACCAAGAATTTCCTGGGAATTATCATGTTGGTTATTTGCGATGTCCATGTAGAATGGTTGCAGTTCTGATGTTGATTGAGCGGGCAGATTGGAGCTACGAACTGGACGGTAGGCCCCGAGGCTTGGCATGGTGAGCTTCCCGCTGCCCGCAAAGGATTTTCCGCAATTTATTTTGGCGGTATCACTCCGGTTTGATTTTTAAACCATATTGTACTTGCCTTCATACATTGCCGCGAAAAAAAATATATGGAACATGGCACCACAGTTGAAACGACGAAAGCTCGAGAATGCAGTCGAAGAAATCAGTTTCGATCCAGACGCCAGACATGAATTCTTGACGGGTTTTCACAAGCGCAAAGTGCAAAGAATAAAATTGGCACAAGAACATGCAGAGAAGAGAGCACGTGAAGAGAAAAGAGAAGAACGAAGAAAGGTACAAAAATTTGTATTGCACTCGGCTTTTGAATCTCACTAACATTCGTACTGCAGATCCGCGAACAACGAGCAGCGGAAATCGAACAAGCTCTCAATGAGTCCAAGAGAATGCTAGAACAAATTCGCGGCGATGCCTCGTCTCAGGATAGTGGCTCTGATTCGGATTCCGAGGAATGGGAAGGGTTCGAGGAGCCTGCTCCGGTAGACTACGAGGAAGAATATATCGACGAAGACAAATACACTACCGTGACGGTTGAAGAAATGGGACTTTCCAAGGAAGAGCTCCACAAGCAATATAAATCATCTGATGATGATGATGAAGACGACAACAAAAAACACAAAGCGAAGGTGGAGGTAGCGCAAAAACCCAAAGCACCAAAGAAATATGGTTCGAAATTGGGCGCTCCCAAGAAGAAGAAGAAACAATTCCGTTATGAGTCGAAAGAGGATCGCAAGATTACGAGGAGAAAAGAACGAACAGGGAGTAAGAAGAAAGCCAGCGCCAGAAAGGAGCGCTGATAAATGTCGGTCTCAAGTGGACTCTGCTAGTTCATGTATAACTACGTGTGTACTGGAACGTGTGGGAAACTTTGATTAAATTATCCTTTATTTACCAGATAAAACACCGCGGAAGGATAGCACACGGAGGCAAAGAAAGCTGCAAGAAACAACCAGGAATCTGGTGACAACGACACGCCTCAAATCAAAAGAGAATCCCTTCCGACATAGTGGTACACTGTTCCATCGACGAGGGACCCGAACACGGTTCTGCGGAGATCGGAAAAACCACACCGGAAAACAGGTCGTCAACAGTCTGAAGCGGGTAACAGGAGGGCACACTGTTGTATTTATGATGAAGATGAGGATATAGGTCGCTATTTAAACATTGCTGATTGAAACCTCCAACTCGTGCAACTCCTTCTGCAGATCGGAGTATTTCTTGGCCATCTCCTCATACTTGGTTTCCCACTGGCTGTTGGAAACTTCGAGTGCCTGAACCTTTCGCTCGTAGTGGCCAGCCTTGACGTCGGTCTGGCGGAGTCTTTATTCTTTAATTAGCCACGATTCACTTTCAGGGTCCATATCCGATAGTTTGAACATACTTCTCGTTGGTCTCACGCAGGTTCTTGTCGGCTTCCTCGGCCTCCTCCTCGAGTAGCTGGAGACGTCTCTGCAAGGCTTCATTCTGGGTATCGTGCTGAGCGCTAACATCGGCTTTGTCCTTGTATTCCTTCATGTTTCCCTCGATCTTCTCAATTTCTCCTTCGAGGAGCTGGTTGCGGTGTGTTAAGGAAGTGATTTCTTGCTCCTTTGCCAAGTTCTCCTGTTCCAAAGCTTTGATCTTGGTCTTGAGCTCCTCGACCTGCGATTGAGCCTCGTCCGCCTCGACGCGGAGCGCGGCCATTCTCTGTAAATAGGAAAACCATGATCAGTATGCCGTAATAAATTCACTTCCATGAATTTGTAGAGTCTCGTTGTTCTGCTGATGCTGCTGTTGGCAGACAACAACAATAACATAAGCTACCCCGCCATCAGGGGGGAGAATCATAGGGGAGGGGTTTCTTAGACATACCTCTCGGATCTTGTCCATTTTGAATAGTGATTCGAGGTGGTGAGGGTTGAGAAGGTGTTTGTGAAAGTAGCGAGATTGTCCGCTCAGCGAATTTCAGCAAGGTTGTGATTTAAAGAAAATTGTATGAAGTTGGAAGGCAGTCGAATTGTTGAGTTGTCTGGCGTGTGTTTTGCCAGCTGGAGACGGCTAAGCCTGGCTAAGGAGTCAAGCCACTCCCTTCCCGGTCCCGTGGTTGGGTGCCTTGGTGCCTTCACTGGTCTTTCTTAAGGGGCTAGCCGTTTCCCGATCGGGATGCGCCAACTTGTCTGGGTTAGCGAGGTCGTGGGGCAGAGGGAAGGTGAGACGCGTCTCCACGGGCAACCGCCAAATCAACAAAAGAACGGCAATTGCCGCCTTTGTCTCCAGCCCACTCCATCTACGTCAACTAACTGCTTATGACCTCCATTAAAGATCATCGACCTAGATCCATTGACTGATGGTTTGAACAACACTCAACCAACACTGTGCCGCCAGCATGCTCGCTCGACGAGATCAGGAGAATCTGGTGCACTCGCACCAGATGACTGCGGCCTCTAAGCCCTTGAATCAAGGCGTCCGACCGCTACAACAGAAGACTCCCGGCAATAGAGCCCCGAAGACGCCGTTTAAGGTCCCACTACATGACGAAAATGAACCACTGGCGTTTGGAAAGAACACTGTGAAAGGCAATGGGGGGGGGCTGGGTGGAAAGGCTTTGCAGTCTGGCAAGGAAGCTTTCGTCACGCCACTGGGTAGGACATGACCGTGACTTTTCAGAGTGATTGAAGCGCTTATATATGATAGGTCCTCGAAATCGCGCCCCTCTGGGAGCGAAGACTACAAATGCGAAAGCAGCGTTCAAGACTCCCGGTTTGCAGGCCGACTCTCTAAAGACACAGAAAACCAAGCACAGAGGCTCCAGCATCAGGAAGCCAAAGAAAGCGGAAATTGAGGTTCATCAGGCCCAGCCACAGGCCATTGACGCGTCTGATGTTGATGATGTTCCTGATGTCGAATATGCGCCACCCAGACCGAAAGGTAATCTATGTCCTGGCCCTACGAAAGAAACGCTTTTATCAAATACTGATATCACGCGGTTAGAACTACCTGATTATCCAGAGGATATTACCTACGACACCACGTTTCCTCAATTCAAAGGAGCCAACATGACTCGGGGCTGGCAGAAAATTTACTACCATGGTGATGTTGGAGAAGACGGCCTCACTGATCGTCAGCGCAAATTCCAAGAGCAGATGATTGCTTCCGAGAAGAAGATCGATGAAATTATTCAGAAGCAGGTTGATGACATCGACTTGAAGGAGCTTCTTCTAGAGGACAAGGACGAACCTCTTCTTGAAGCTAGCTCCAGAAAGGCATGCAAAAAAGAACACGCTCGCAGTTCCTCGGCCATGTTACCAACACGAGCGAGTACTCTAAAAGCACGCAATGCTGCGGCTGCTCTCTCCCGACCTGGATCCTCGGCAACAGTTCGCAGCGACATTGTCAGATCTTCTTCCGCAGCAGTTAAAGCCAGAAAGACTCCTACTTCTCAGGCCAATATGTCGAATACACGACATGCTGTCGCTACAGCCAGCTCGCGCACTACCGTGGGCTACTCCAGAGGCCGATCAGTATCATCTGCTCTTCCAAACAAGCCAACGGCAGCCGGAAAGAAACCCTCCCAGCCGAAAGCAATTGTGAGCCCGGAAACGTACGTGCAACTCTACGGCGCCCCTCCGGTGGGCAGTGAGATGTGGGCGCGCTGCGAAGAAGCAGGTTGTCTCCCTGAGGAAGAGGTCGTCCCTATTTCCGACGAAGACATTGGTCTTCCCCTTTTCGAAGAGGATGAAGAGACACTGAACTTCCAGCTCACCTTGTAAATCTTATGGCATGGAAACGGCGGGGTGTGGGTTTAACGTACAGGATGGCGCGAGAATGGCTATTTTTACTTTTGACTTTCTCATCACTTTTCTCAAAGACAGAATGGACTGGCTTCGTCGGATTGTAAGTATAATTCGGCGTTATCGAGGTATTATCATCTATGCATTGGTCTTGAATGGCTCGGGGTGTTTTCTCAATTGATATGTACAAATAATTCACGCATAAAATCAGACCGTCTGGTGGGACTAACATATGATTCGGCCCGTGTTCGTCAATTGGCATATGCTAGTAGCGACTGGTGTACGCAATCATACCATATTAAATCTAAACAATTAATCATATATTCATCGTAGTCAACTGTACTAGGCAGCATCTTTCAGCGGTGTACATTACAGCGTACGTAAAGCTGGAACGCCCAAGCTCTGGAGTGGGCACGAGCTCGGGCTGCTTGGCGTGGATGGGTCTGAGAGATCCCCTAGCCGATTATTATTGCTCTCCCAGACACATCCCGCTCTTTTTTGCCCAAAACATCTCCTTGCCTTTGTTTCAACGCACACAGTCAGCGCGATCAACACTCAATTGACTGTGAAAATATGGCCAGAACCCATTCAGAGTCCTCCGAGGACTTTGAGTTCATCGAGACTCCTCCTGCGCGCGCATCTCCAGCCCCTGAGGACTGTGGAGTGAGGACAACGTCGGTACGGACCCTGAAAGCTTGAACGTGGCCTTGTTGAACGTTCCCCCGACTGACTCCAATTGCAATACAGTACCCTGCTATCAAAAATGCCCCCCTCCCAGCAGACTCTGCCGGCAGTGACAGCTTCTCCAATGTCCTCTTGATCATCCTTTTGATCGGCGTGCCGTTCTACATTGCTCGCCAGTTCCGCGGTGGCTTCTACACCACAATCTTCTTCGCCATCTTCACTACAATCCCGATCTTGATGGTCTTCTGGACCGTCGCGTCTGGAGCTTCCCCTCGCAAGAATGAAAAAGCTAAATACCCTGGTCGTCCCGTCGAGCACTATTTGGAGTTCCACAGCGAGCATGATCGTGTCAAATACCACGGCAAGAGCAAGATTCCCATGACAACTTTCTTCGAGAAGTACTTTGATGGAGATGTTGACTTCAAGGGCGATGCTTTGGATATTCTTGAGTACCGACATGACTGGGCCAGCTTCCGTTTCACCTGGCAATTGTACAAGCATTTCTTGACTGGTTTCCTTCCGGAGATGCTTATCCACTCCCGCTCTCAGGGTAAGCTACTCTGACTTATTACTTAGGTCTTGAAAATCATGAATAACAATTTTACAGACGAGGAACAGGTTCGTGATCACTACGACCGTGGTGACGACTTTTACGCTTGGTTCTTGGGTCCTCGTATGATCTACACCTCCGGTATAATCAGCGACATCAACAAGGAAGAGACACTTGAGGAGCTTCAGGACAACAAGTTGTCTGTTGTCTGCGAGAAGATTGGCCTCAAGCCCGGTGACACTGTCCTAGATCTCGGCTGTGGCTGGGGTACCTTGGCCAAGTTCGCTTCTGTCCACTATGATGCTCACGTTACTGGAATCACCCTCGGCCGCAACCAGACCAAATGGGGAAACAACGGTCTTCGTAAAGCTGGTATTGAAGAGTCTCAAAGCAAGATTCTGTGCATGGACTACCGTGATGCTCCCTCCGTCACTGGTGGCTACAAGAAAATCACATGTTTAGAGATGGCTGAGCACGTCGGTGTCCGCCATTTCGGCTCTTTCCTTTCTCAGGTATATGACATGCTTGATGATGATGGTGTTTTCTTCCTTCAGATCGCTGGTCTCCGAAAATCATGGCAGTACGAGGATCTGATCTGGGGTCTTTTCATGAACAAGTACATCTTCCCCGGTGCCGACGCTTCTACTCCTCTTGGTTTCGTCGTCGACTCTCTTGAAGGTGCTGGATTTGAAATCAAGAGCATTGACACCGTTGGTGTTCACTACTCTGCTACATTGTGGCGCTGGTACCGCAACTGGATGGCCAACCGCGACAAAGTTGAGGCCAAGTATGGCAAGAGATGGTTTAGAGTAAGCCTTGTCCTGATTTTCTTAATGCACAAATTTACTGACAGGACAACAGATCTGGGAGTACTTCTTGGCTTCCTCTACCATCACCTCTCGTCAGGGTGGAGCTACTTGCTGGCAAATCACTCTGGTCAAGAATATCAACTCCACTCACCGTGTGGAGGGTATTCCCTCCCAGTACGGCCTCGCGGGAGCTCGCCAGGCTGCTATTGACCGTGTCGGTCATGGCAAGGTCCCTAGCGCTTACGTTCCTACCAAGGCGTAGATTTTTCAGCCTAAACAGTCCTCTGCACATACACACAGGCTGATCTACTAGACCTGGCGCTCAACGGTCTTTTCATCTGTTTAATCACGAACGAGTTTCATTACGTATTCGTTAACGAACTGTCTATTCAAACTCTTCAAGGTTTCTATCCACCACGTTGCGCTATGAAAAGAAGGGAATGAAAGAACATGACCACAAATCATGACGTCGAGTTTTTTGTTTCTCTCTATGCATAGATACATTGGTTTTCGCCGAGGCTTTGGTGCTTTGTAATGACTTTCAAAAATGGCTGCAATTCTGTATTACGGAAAGGAGGGGATGAAGGAATTGATGGGGATTCTTTTCTAAGTTTGTTTCATCTTAGGCTTTGACAGAAATAATGATATAGATTTCATATTTTGTCATTTGATGACAATTTATACTCGGGCAAGATTCATATGTGATATTGTCGCTATATGCATTGTTCTTGAATCAAGATTCCACTCATAATCAATCGCTCAAAGCGCCGAAGACAACTATCCAAACCTTAGTACGTATCACCAAACTAGAGCCTTTATATAAAAACCTAGTCTACCCTCTTGTACAACTTGGCCTTATCCCTGCTGGAGCCTGTGCAGCACGAAGCAGCAGCATCGCTATGCAGAGTAGATTTGTTGAACGACTGCACGGAAGGAGGCACATCCAGAGCCGGGTTCTTAGTAAAGAAGCCATCGGGCTTGAGCATAACGCTCACTTTCTCGACTGGCATGACGGGGAAATCCTCAATACGGGGGTTGTGCGTGAGGCCGAATGCTGTACCGCCGCGTTAGTCCAATGAGATCTTGTGTTAGGGATAAAAGGGAGACGTACTATGCCACAGAACAAGATCCTCGTCCTCCACCGTCTCATTTCTTGCAACCCACTTCTCAACACCCTCCGACTGCCGACTCTGATTCGTAAACTCCCCCGCAGCATACAGCTCCTCTTCTTGAAATTTCGTAACCCAGATGGGTTTCGAAGCAAACTCTGCGCGACGATAATTGAATGATTTGGGACCCATGAGAAGCATTTGAGCGGGCGATGTTTGCAGTTTGTATGCAACGGGTTTGTAAGTAATCGGGTTTATGACGCTGTCGTTACGAATTTTAAAGACGCGGTGGCGTTCGACAGAGGTTTGTGCTGTGCCTGATTTCTTAAGGATGGTCTCTTGGGAGATGTAGCCGCAGCCGTAAGGGTTGTTGTCGTCTTCGGACATAGCGACGCTGTCTTCGTAGATGACGGTGTTTTTGAAGCCGTCGATGGCAGGATCGATGCGGAAGGAAAACATGTGTTGATGGTTTGCAGCTACCACGCCAGGACCGACGTTTGTTCCCCATGGAACAGTCTGGCCGTTCTCGTTCTCCAAGGGGGAAGTGGACAGGATACCGGTGGCGCGGACCTCGAGCTCAATGCCGGCGGCTTGGTCGAAGATGTAGGCAAAGATGTATTCGTAGTTTGCCACAGTGCAGATCATCTGGACAACCAATTGGCGGTTGCGTACGACCGTGGCGGAGTTTGTGCGGTAGTTGGTGTGTTTGTGTTGGAGGCCGTTGTCTTGCTCGTGCAGGCAGATTACATTCTCCAAGAACACCGGCTCGCCTTTGCTGTCTGTTCGCCAGCCGTTGAAGTACTTGATATGGCCTAGACAGTCGCATCCGAGAGATAGCTGGTTGGCGGTGATGCCGAAGCCGACATCGCCGACATCGAAGGCTTGCTTGCGATGAAATGGTTTGCGGGGGTCTATAATTTTAGCCACGGATAATCACAGCTCGAAAGAGGAAATGCGTACCTCCATATGGCACTGTCATCTCGCAAAGCGACAGCCTATAGAACAAGTTACGACCATCATACGTGACATTGTTAATCACCAATCCGTCACGGGTATTGAAGCCAACCCTGAATCGCCACTTTTGCCAGGTAACCAGGTTGCCGTCTACATTGAATGAAGGTCCTTCGGGTTGCTGTACGATGTATGGCTTCAAATCCGTCCTTAGCGGTTCGTCAAGTAGTTCATGTGCATACTGAATGGTTTTGACGGGCTTCCATGGAGCAGTAGCCATAGTAGAATGGTCAATACCGGCCGGAAGATAATCCATCCGAACCAGCTCATGCGTGAGGCCGTCAAATACAGGCGAGAATTTGACCGGTGTTGAGTAATGGTTGTTCTGTGGGTGGTCGACTTCCACTATGTACATATAACACTGGAACAGACGACGACTTTCCTCCGGGTCGTCTGTGCCGTAGATCCATGGATCGTTGCATACTGTCACGCCTGCGGGAAGTTGAAGCTTTTCAATCTCCTTTTGAACTTCGGGATGTTCAAGACATAGCTGTTCAATGGCTATCATTTCATCCACATCAATAGGGCCCTACAGTGGCAACAAATTAGCCCATTAATCATGGCGACTGTCCTAATGTGAAATACAAACCTGAACATGCTTTGGCATTTCTTTGGCGTAGATAACAGACTTGGTATCTGCGTTGATTAAGGCCTTGTAAAAAGCGCCATTATCAAGTCGATGGAAAAGAGTATGCAGTACACGGGCCGGCTTGGGAGGAAGACTTTGGCCTAGCCTTTCGGCCTCGATATACGGAATAACATCTTTTTTGAGAGGTTCTTGCACATCTATACGCTTGAACCTCAATTGGACGCCTGAGAATGTGCCTTCCAAGATCTTGACAGCCAGTTTGATTTCTAAAGGCGTAAGAGGGTCGAATGGATGCAGCTGAGCGGAGCTCGTCTGTGAAACTGCTTGTGTAATGGCCGACATTGTGTGGAAATATGACCCGGAACCGAGTATATGCGACGTATACAGGCTCTGTTAGGAATAATGATAGAATGAGAAGGGAAACTTCAAAGGTAAAATAAGCAGATGGCAAATGATAAGAGTATAAGTACCTGGTGCCTGAGGCTGTGATGGAAACCAATTTATCGGATGGACTTACCGCTTTGGGAAGGAGTCGCGCCGCCTTATCGTCACTTATCGATCCATGATAACGCAGACGCCTCGGTATCTTGGTATCTTGCTACAATGAGTGTTCATTACTGTAGAAAAATACAACTGGGTTATCAGTGCCAATAGCAATTGAATTTGAACGGTCATATAGCTTGGATAAAAGTATGTACAGCATTGATAAGTCTGGTGTGAGATGTTTTCGTTATCGCTCCGATAAGCTCGGCGCATGTCTTTCTGTATTTGGTTTAGCGTATCTTTTCCCCTCTTATTTTCAGTCTCTCAGTCAACTTCGCAAACAGATTCCAGACCATCTCTCCTTTCCCTTTGCAACACGGGAATGGAATTGGTTTCTAATTGTGGGTTGATAGGAGTACTGTGGCGCAAGTTTGTCCCAATTCAGTCATGAATCGATAATCGCGTCTATTGCAACACCCGCAACAGACACATGCCCAGAGGCGTATGCAAGCGAATCCCGTCCCATCAATCAAGGATCGGATCATTTTATATTCTCTGCACTAGCAAACCTCATGTATTGACGAATGGCAACCTCGCCTACCCCGTCGGAGATCTCATTGGCAGGACTGTCACCATCCGGGAGCGGGTCGCCCCTCCGGATCAGAGGTACTTGGAGCCGTTCTGGATGTGTGACCTGTAAGAAGAGGAGGAAGAAGTGTGATGAACAGAAGCCAAAGTGAGTTCAGATATAAATCGTAGCTATTATAGAGACTAAGAAGGAACAGATGTGGAAATTGTATCAGATTAGGACGTGATTGTGAAGGATATCCGAATCTATGGATCACACCCATGAGTACAACTACAACAACTTTTCAACAGCACAGAGTATCAGAAACAAAACGCAGAAAAGTTTCAAAATCCTGCCGGGCTGATGGTATTTCTCATTCTCTCTCTTCGGCGTCAACTGCAACGTCTAGGCCGAGCGAACAGCTTTGCTGGACAAGCAAAACACCGGAGTCAATCACTACCCCGGATGCATCAGGAATACACGAAAACGAAGACACCTACAAAGCGATGACCATCACTTCCAACCATGAACCAATATTCGGAAATAACATAACCCGCTCACTCACATTATTTCAACCCCTTGAGGCATTTTACATCCAATATCACGTCGAGCGAGGATCTCACTTGGTACTCAACGTCCAAATGGAACGGAATCCATTCAATGAAGTACTAATTCCAAGAGCATTGTCGTCACCTCTACTTCTAAACGCTCTTTGCACCCTTTCGGCGGGGCACATGTCGAGCTGGGAATCACCAAACGGCGACGCATTGCGAAAAGCTGAAATGACATATTACGGCAAAACGTTGTCTGGTATTCGGAATGCGTTGACGGACTTGTCGCAATTGGTTTTTATGAGTCCGGCGTACGTTACCTTGCTTGAAGAGTTGGTTGCTACTGTTGCGTCGGTGTGCAAGTATGAAGCTGTCAGGGGCTCGGTTAGATCTTGGAGAGGGCATTTGGAAGCTTTGCAGAGGCTTGTCATTTCTTGCGGGGGGTTGGTCTATCTCAATCGAGAGTTTGCCGATTGGCTTTCTGGCTTGTAAGTCTTGTGAAATTTCACCTTCCGCGGTACGATGAATCTAATCCTCTTGTTAGATTGACATATTGGCAATATATGGCCAATCTCATGACCCCAACTCTCGAGCCACGGTTGATCTGCGACAGCCTTTACACCACTCCCAAAATAGACATATACCTTGGATGCAGCGAGCAAATAGTAAAAGTCTGTTCGCGCATTGCAGATCTTCGCAGAGTGGATGATTTTGATTTTTTGACCCGAGAAATCTCTGATATGTACGGTTGTCTTCGTATCAAATGTTGGAAGGCCCTCGTGAACTGACCATTTACAGAAATGAATACCTCACCAGCTGGTCTTGCAGAGAGCAATCATTTATCATCCCAGAGGGCATCACAGTAGCAACAATCGACCGACTAGAAATGGTAGCAAACTGTTTCCGCTACGCTGCATTCATATTTCTCCATTCGAGTCTTGAGAGAATGGCATGGCCTACCTCCACCACCACCGTGACAAATATCAACGTATGGGATAAACTACGCTCTCAAATTTCCCACTCAAAGTCTCAAGCATTACGAATGATCATCACCTTGCTCCACTCCCACCCTCCAGATACCCATACCGAGTTCTCAGCACTGACTTTCCCACTATTCATAGCCGGATGTGAATGTGAAGGCAAAGAAGAGCAATTATCCCTGATCCTTGGCGCATTGAAGACGCTGGAACTCAACTTTGGGATTCGAAATACGATCCGAGCTCAGGAAATGATTGAGCTTTATTGGGAGTCGAATCCTCTGAGGCAGAGGAGGCACTGGCTGGATCTTTTACAGGATATGGACTGGGATTTACTTTTGGTTTGATCCAACTGAAAAATCAATAGTAAATAGGACAGATATATAAAAAGGGACGCTAGAAGGCTGCGAATAATGTACATGGATTCATACATGTATTAATAAGATACCCAATGACTTAAAGCTTGGCCTTTGGCTTCTCGTCCTCCTTCTTGGCCTGATCCTTGAGCACTCGTCGCAGAATTTTACCACTAACACTCTTGGGAATAGCATCCACAAAGCGAACACCGCCTCTCAGTCTTTTGTGTTGAGCGACTTTGTCATGGATCCAAGCAACAATCTTTGCTGCCTCGTCAGCATCACTGACGCCAGAGGCTTTACTAGCTGCACTTCGGACAACGTATGCCCTCGGAACCTCGCAGCCGTGTTCCTCACTATAGACACCAATCACGGCAACGTCATCGATCGACTCGTTATCCAGGAGAATGCCTTCCAGCTCAGCCGGCGCAACCTGGAAACCCTTATACTTGATAAGCTCCTTGATACGATCCGTAATAAAAAACTTGCCATCCTTATCCTGATATCCAACATCGCCAGTCATGAACCAACCATCAGGAGTCAAACAGCCATCAGTCGCCTTCTGATTCTTGTGATATCCCATAAAGACATTCGGACCCCGCATCCAGAGTTCACCCACTTGGCCGACGGGGACTTCTTGAGGCGCCGAATCGTCCTCCGGCGTGGTCATGTATTTGGCTTCCATATTTGGGTGCAGTTGGCCCACGGAACCGATGTCCTTGTCCCAATCTTCCCAGATTTGGGTATGCGTCGTGGGACTGGTTTCGGTGAGTCCGTAACCTTGTTTGATGGGGACTTTGATTCGTGCCGATGCGGTTTGGACGAGTTCGCGGGTGAGTGGTGCTGCGCCGGAATTCAGCATTCTCAGGGAGGACAAATCGTATTTGTCGACGACGGGGTGTTTGCCTAGAAGAAGGATGACTGGTGGGGCGACGAAGATGAATGTGATTTTGTAGTTTTGTACGTGGGAGCAGAATTTCTCGATTTCGAATTTTGGCATGACGTACACGGCATATCCAGCGTGTACGCTGACATGAAGGATACACGTGAGGCCTGGGATAGTCAGAAGCCGTTCCTAGAAATGATACCGAATCGACTCACCATAAATGTGGAAGAATGGCAAAAGTCCTAGCATGCGATCTCCTTTCCCATCTGCATTGCCGTTCCAAGAAAGATATCTTCCTTCAGTATACTTGCACTGCAAAATATTGGCAACCACATTCCTGTGCGAGAGCATGACCCCCTTCGGCAACCCTGTCGTTCCAGACGAGTATACCAGATAAGCAACATCCTTCTTCGCATCCACGCGCTGCCGACGAAACCTCGTCGTCCCAGATATATTCCGAATAGACGTAAAATGCTTCACCACGCCACTTGGGTCTCGCTCATCGCCAATCAATATAATCCGGTCTTCAGACAGACCCACTTTCTTCGCAGCTTCGCGCGCAATAGGAAGTAAAGCGCGCTGCGTTGCAAGGGCTTTTGCCCCAGAATTACCTAGCTGAAATGCCAATTCGTCCACGGTATATGTTGGGTTTGCGGGGGAGATGACGCCGCCGGTCCAGGCGACGCCGTACATGAGGGTTGGAGTGTCGACGCAATTGGGCGAGAAAATAACAAGGACATCGCCCTTTTTCCAGTTCCATGTTGCTTTGAGGCCGTGGGCAAATGTCACTGCGCTGTCGCGGAGTTGGCCAAAGGTGTATGACCTTTGAGTATTGGCGTCGACAAAGATTTCTACGAATGTTAGTTTGAACCCTACCTTAATTTCGTATGTTTTGTATCGGGATAGGTTTACCTTTGTCCTCCGGGAAGGGCCGGTCATTCCGTTCAAACAGGAACGACCAGATGTCGGTATCAGGGACCTCGAAGTCCGGATAAGGCGACTTGACAGGCATTGTGAATGTAGTGAGTGCTGATTGATCCCTGGGAAGTATATATATTGATGTTGTATACTCAAATATTGGAGAGAACAAGAAGCTCAAGAATAATAACGGGAGTAAGAGCGACAGGATAGCATCGAGCTGCCCGTTAAGTACTTCGTAGTTGGCAGGTCACTGGACTTTCGTACCTACTAAGCAGGGCGACCCACTCTCGGAAATCCGGGGATAAAGCGCGCCAACCGAGCCTCTTATTGGCTGGTACTGGCTAACGATAAGAGAAATGCCGAGGCTTGACGGCTAATGATTACTATACGTTTACAGAGTACTTGTTACACACAGCCATATGGCATGCTGTACAACCATCTTCGATAGAAGAACGAGGTCAAGTACTGCGTCTTAAGGAGAGGAGCGCTACATCGTCTGGCGAATACCCATCCCCTATCTGGGTTACGAAAAGCGGAGACGGAGACGGAGACACACACGACACAAAAGGCCGTCGGATATAGACGCCAGACTCGATAAAATTAAAAAACCCTGAATAACCCTATCCTGAATGGTGATTAGGGTTGGCGGCAGTCACGTTCTCACTTTGGTGGGGTGCGTGGCTTTCGATTTATTACCCCTCAGCTTCCTTTTCATTTCTTCGGTTTGTGCTTCTGTTTCTGCATTGCTTTATCATTGCCCGTGGTCTTGATTTCTGGTTGCAAACTACATATACTTGTTGTCACTGCGCCGATATAAAATGAGCGTTGGATCGAACACGGGCATAGTATGTAGGAGAAACTTCTACAGGTTTATGTTTGGATATTTTCTGCTCACCCATTGTCGATGCGCCACTTTGCGTTGCATATCACTTCGAATGCTATCAGCTTTCTTTCCTTTTTTCTTCTATTTCCCCGTTTCTACGTCGTTTAACGTTTCTCATCACCCACCGACCAGACAATCTCGTAAGCGACAATTTCGACGTTCCTTTGTGGCCTCAGGCCTCCTTCCCCTTTGCCGGCCACTAACCCAAGCGATCCAATCACCTTTCCTTTTCGCAGCCAACCCTTCCTATCCGCTCCCATATAGACCGTTCATTTCTTATTCCTTATGCCTTCGGGCATTTGGTCAATTTGAAACGATACAGAGAAGATTAGCATGGCCCCTGCACTAAGGATGACACGCTCAATCAAAGAGAAGCTACCAGTTTTTTTTTTCTTTCTTGCAAGCATTTTGGAGGTAGGAGTGTTTTTGTCGGCGTTGGTGGTAAGTTCGATTCCGCGTAGGAACGAATTCTGAAAATTATTTTATTCCTTATTTTCGTTAGTGCCTTAGATATCAGGCGCCTACTTGCCACTACAGCAACAACAATACTGGCCGCGTATCCGGCCAGTACCTACTGATTTACAGATCACATATCAAACGAATAGAATGCATTACTATCGCATATTACTGTATTGATCCTTCTAAAACCATACGCCGCCTTTCACCATCCAGAATGACATCGCTTAACCTTCTCCATATACAAAACACGTAAATAACCTAGGACTCAGAGCATTCGTAAAGATGGCACGGATAACGCCCTATTCTAGATATCCATATCGTCATCAAAGCCATCAAGTTCAACGAAAAGCAGACGAGTGCCATTACCGGTGATTTGCCAGACCTGGTCTTTGTTAGTAGATAGTCACGGTGGCATAAAAGTCTATCGATATCACTTACGTCCAGTTCTTGGTATTCTTGAATAGTCTTCGTGAGCTGATCCTCAGTGAAGCCCTTGGCAAGGACTCGCTGACGAACTCGGCGAAGACTGAGCTCTCCCTCTTGTCCATCCTCAGCCGCCGCAGCACCACTCTCCCGCATACCACGGATAAGGTTGTAGATCTTGCTGCTTGGTGTGTGGTCTCCCTCCCCGCCCTGTTCATTATCCAGAGAGGCTTTGCTAACCTCGACAAGTCGGAGTGCCTCGTCAACGTCATCGGTGACAACAGTATCGCTGAAACGTAAACGCGCCAAAGCTTGTGAAATACGTATAACACCGAGGAGGGTACGGGGAGTGACGTGTGAGAACTGGCGTTTGTTTGCTTCGTCCTTCTTTTGCTGTCTACGCATTCGTACGTAGGCACCAACCATGTATTCCGATACTTCTCTGGGTACTATTGGGCGATAGGTACGAGCACGCGCCACGAATTGACGAACTTCGTTCGGGCTGAAAATAACTGCAGTATCGCCAGTCTCTGGGTGTTTGTTGTGCATGTGTACGTACGTGACGTGTTGAGCTAGCTCCTCGTCGGCCTCCCTAGATGGGACGTCGAGCATAAGAAACATAACGTCAAAACGTGAGAGAAGAGCGGCAGGAAGGTTGATGTTTTCAACAGGGGAAATGCGGGGATTGTAGCGACCATACAGAGGATTGGCTGCGGCCAGAATGGACGTCCTGGCATTGAGGGTCGTGGTGATGCCGGCCTTGGAGATAGAAATGGTCTGTTGTTCCATCACCTCGTGAATGGCTGTTCGGTCCGAGTCATCCATCTTATCGAATTCATCGATACAGCAAATACCGTTATCAGCAAGCACAAGAGCACCACCTTCCAGCACCATCTCGTCGGTGACCGGGTCTCGCATAACAGCAGCTGTGAGACCAACACCACTGCTACCGCGACCAGTAGTGTAGATACCACGAGGGGCAACTTTGCAAATGTATCGGAGTAACTGAGATTTGGCCACACCAGGATCACCCATAAGACAAATGTTGATATCTCCACGGATGTGCATACCATCGGCCATATCCTTGTTCACACCGCCAATCAAAAGCAACAATAAGGCCTTCTTTACATCAAGATGACCGTAAATCTCGGGAGCGATAGAACGGGCAAGATATTCGTACAGTTGGCCCGAATTCTTGTACTGCTCCATTCTCTTAATTGTACGACTGTCCATAATCATGGTGTCGTAAGTCTTCTTGTGTTGAGTAATGTGTTGCGCTTCAAGGTATGTGTCTGTCAACAGACCAGCGCGGATAGCCCTGAATCCGGTATAAGGAGTGGGGAGAAAGATCCCGGCAATATCAACAACGTCTCCGGGATTAAGTTGACGTGTAAGAGTGCCATTGCAGTGCACAGTCAAGGTTCTTGGAATGTGTCCAACTGGAACCTGATCTGCCATTTCTTGAATCTTGACCTCCTGGAAAGGAACGAATTTTGAAGCGCGAGTGGAAAGGAATAGTTGTCCTTTACTGTTGTTGGCAACGCAGTCATCGGAAGGACATTCAGTCATAGGCAAGAACGACTTGCTTGTGATAGGCTGGAACACTTCACTACCACATCGATCGCAAGTATAAGCGTTTATTTTGACAGCTGGCTTGACATCGGATACTCGTGTCACGATACCACGAACAGTAATCAAACGACCGAGATGCTCGCCTCGCACATGACGAACGGCCAGCGCTTTCGATCCTTGTCCACTACTAGACTCAGATACCGTCAAAGGCTTGAAGTTCAATGTGTATCGCCGCGTCAATTCTGCAGGAAAGATCGCTTGCGGCGGACTAGCATCCATCTCTGCCTCAGCAGCCATCCGCATTGTCTCGTTTCGCTTGTCACGTTGCGACATGATGACATCAATAACGTCGTCTTTGAAGCTGATTATGGTCAGCAAGTCGGTTGCTGATGCTGTAATGATTTCAACTCACGATATCTCTTTCGTCTCTTTAGGCATGACGGCGTCCACAGCCTCTGAGAAAACTTCGACATAGCGCTTGGTATTAGATTGACAGGATTCTACCAGCTTGAGATCGGCGTCTTCAGGAAGAGATTTTTCATACTATTAAGGGCAGGTCAGTCATCAACCTCGATGCACATGACATAATTGTTAGACATACTGTTGCTAGATCATCCAACTCGATCAGAATATTGTTGCTATCCCTGTTTGCGACATCTTCGAGTATCCGCATGTATTTCGTCTTGGGATCACGACGTACACCCCCTTCGGTCTCAACGTCATCCATAAAATCGTATTCGTCATCGGTACGGTCGCCATCAATGCGCAATCCTTGGATAGCCTCTGTCGCAGCAGCTTCTGATGCGGACTCGAAGCTCTTGAAGCCTTTCAAGAAGTCCTTGAATGCCTCCCGTTGGGCGGCATAGTCCACCGGGGCAGGATATTGAAGAAGAGCCATATTGGCGCTGGAAAGACAAGACAGTAGATACTCGTCTGTATGCGACCCGGATAATTGTATCAGTGAGAAGATGTGTATTCTTATCTGCCCGGCATACAAGGGTTCGAGTGATATTATCGGAGAAACTGGAGGTTGGTGGATGCCAAACTTGGGCATCGGCGCTAACCCGAAACTCGCCAAAGCGAAAGATCAAATCGACGCGTCGCGCGACACGAGGAACGCGTCGGACATTCCTATATTGACCGCTAGTCTGGAATGGGAACGAGGCATAAGTCACGTGCACCGGCGCGGATTAACCCTCGGTTCGGCGGTCGGCCACGCCTTCCCCAGGGCGGCTTATGTTGTAGACCGTGGAGAAGCTGAAGCCGAACGCTTGTCGCATACAGTATTTAACTTAGTTGCCGGCGAACAACTATGCGGACTACAAATATCGATCCTATTCTTCGTCTTTTACTCCTCTGACCCGCTTACAGGGAGCCTATATTCTGAAATTGCATGCGGGCACAGATCTGTTTTTTGCGCCATGGCTCCCAGCAGAAAGACTGCCACGACTGCCGAAGTCGCTTTGGTTCCCCTCAAGTCATGTCTCGTGAACTTGCCAACCCCGGTCGTTTCGCTGCTGGTGAATGCTAATGCAGTAAGAGCGCATACTCACGGAATTAGAAGACATTTGGGTATTCTAAATTGACTATTTTAGGCTGCCCAAAACGTCATCGTGGAACTACAGTATCGAGCGTCGAATTCGCAGTCCGCTGCTCAAAAGTCGTCTTACCTAGGATGGACGGGCATGCCGAGCAAGCGGAGGCTGGCGCCGGTAGTTGGCAGAGATGGAATCAATGCGAACACTTCTGCTAGAGAACAAGAGATTCCATCTATTGAAATCGATACCACCTTTGCCAGGGTATTGGGTCTAACCGAGGGCCAGAAGGTTGGTGATTGTCGCACCAAATCAAAACGGACTCGGCACTGATTTTGCAGGTCGGATTATTCTTACACCTCGACAATCCGATTGCGCAGACTGTCAACATCGAACCATTGACACCAGCTGATTGGGAGAGTATGTATGACCACTACGCCCTTCTGGAATACGTCCTCACAAGATTTAGTTATCGAATTACACGCTTCTTTCCTGGAATTGAATCTGCTGCATCAAATCCGAGCTCTTCCTAACCCCGGCTATACCAGCCCAGGTTCGAATCCAACGAACCATTTACACCCACTTACCTTACACCTTTCGCCCACCTCTACCGCAAATATCGTTGTTACTTCATTGACCCCCGCTCCTCCTACGACATCGCCTTTTGCTAAAATTGCGCCTGATGCGGAAGTCATAGTGGCGCCAAAAGTTCGACCGAAATCTGGTAGAGCCAATAGAGGGGAGAATCGAAGCACGACAAGTAATAGTCGCAAAAGCGTCGGTGAAAAAAGTAGCAGCAGCACGGTGCGGCCTAAAAGTCGTGGTTCCGAGTCCGATGAACACGCAGTCTATCTTCGTGGCGTGGACCGGCAACATGTCAGAGATTGGTTTGATGAAGACACTCCCGGCAATAGCAATGATGGTCTGAAATTATGGGCTGATCGTAGTGTACTTTCAAGTCATGAGCTCCGCGGGAATCAATGGGTAGCTGTTTCTGTCATTCAACCAGCAGGACTACGACCTCCAGTCGACCCGCAGCAACAGTTGCAGCAGAAAGAACAAGAATCGGGTGAAGCTGGACGGTTGTCAACTAAAATCGTGGCCAAAATCCAACCATGGGACGATGCTCCTGATCCCAAGCACGTTGCTATCTCGTCACGTCTCTGCGAAGCTCTGAATTGCTCAGGGATCATGGGAGGTATTATTCGTGTGGAAACTCCCCCCGCACAGCTAAGCACTTCGTCGGTTAAAGCGATAAAAATATACCCTTTCGTTTCAGACATTTCCAAAAAGCGAGATGGACTCAAATTCGGAGGAGAAACAGTTGCATCTCGTACCGCACTGGCCGAGCGAATCAAGTTCATTTATGGCAGTACTGGTTCAGATTCTGGTCTCATGTCAGGGCCTCTTACGGACGGAATGCTAATCCCAGCAGTTGATAATCAGTTTTCTGCGGGTGCTTTTGACGGGGGTATACTGCGTTTTGACCCACCTTTGAAAAATGCCGAGGGAGTATCTTTGTCCGGCTGGATTCTAGGATCAGAGAGCAAATTCGTCATTGATGTACAGCCGGATATACCAAAACCGATAGACACTACATTGTCGAGTGTGGCTACAGACGAGCGAATACCTCTAATACCACCGAATATGGTTGGGATTGACACACTTATCAATCAGAGCCTTACAAACTTGTCGAGGGGATCATCCATTTTGTTGACTGGTGGTCTTGGGTCTGGCAAGACATCGCTGTGCCAGTTGCTGGCAGCTCGTCTACGGGAAGAGCAACTCTGCCATGTATCTTATTTTCCTTGCCGCAAGCTGGTCACAGATGAAACTCGCGTGTCTACTATCAAGGAGACCTTGAACCGGCAATTTATGTCTGCATCTTGGTGCGCTCGCTTCGGTGGTACAGCCCTTGTCATTCTTGACGACTTGGACAAACTCTGCCCTGTAGAGACGGAACTTCAAGTCGGCGGTGAAAATGGACGAAGTCGTCAGGTCAGCGAAATCATATGCTCAATTGTTCGCCAGTATTGCACGACGACATCTTCGGTGGTATTCTTAGCCACAGCACAGTCAAAAGAGTCCTTGAACAATATCATCGTTGGAGGTCATGTTGTGCGAGAAATCTTGACCTTAAAGGCACCGGGTAAGGAAGGTCGACGGAAAGTTCTGGACAAGCTCATGAGTCAAGATAAGGAAGATCACGCACTCAGAGGTCACCAACGCAACGAAAGTGGATCAACCGAAGACTCCTGGCTCGACCCCTCGAATCCTGGAAGCCGACCAGGTTCGTCTGGAGCAGACGGCTTTGTGCTGGCACGCGACTTGGATCTTCTGGACTTAGCTGGCAAGACAGACGGCTATATGCCTGGAGATCTTGTGTTATTAGTATCTCGAGCTAGAAATGAAGCTTTGATACGATCGGTGCAAGACACGAGTGCAGATCCCACGAAAATCACATTGATGATGGACGATTTTGAGCGAGCCTTGAAAGGGTTTACCCCGGCATCTCTTCGCAACGTCACATTAACATCTTCTTCAACTACATTTTCTTCGATAGGTGGTCTTCACGCCACACGACAAACTCTTTTAGAGACCTTGGAATACCCTACAAAATACGCCCCTATCTTCGCACAATGCCCCCTCCGCCTACGATCAGGTCTGTTGTTGTATGGCTTTCCTGGTTGTGGTAAGACATTACTTGCCAGTGCAGTGGCTGGTGAATGTGGCCTGAACTTCATCAGTGTGAAGGGTCCAGAAATCTTGAATAAATATATCGGAGCAAGTGAGAAAAGTGTTCGTGACCTTTTCGAACGCGCCGAGGCTGCGCGGCCTTGTATTTTATTTTTCGACGAATTCGACAGTATCGCACCAAAGCGTGGACATGACTCTACTGGTGTTACTGATCGAGTAGTGAATCAGCTGTTGACGCAGATGGATGGTGCTGAGGGTCTTTCTGGGGTTTATGTATTAGCAGCAACGTCAAGACCAGATTTGATCGATCCGGCTCTGCTGCGTCCCGGTCGCCTCGACAAGAGTCTTTTGTGCGATATGCCCTCACATGATGACCGAATTGATATTTTACAAGCCGTGAGCAAGAAACTCAACCTCAGTCCGGACGTTCAATCCCGTGTCGGAGAAATCGCCTCTCGGACAGAAGGATACTCTGGAGCTGATATCCAAGCTGTTATCTATAATGCCCACCTTGAGGCAATTCATGATCTTCTGGGAGATCGCTCAACATCAGCGTCAGGTTATACAACCAAGAGGACAAACGGCGCACAGACCAACGGATCCGACACATCAAGCAAATCATTCATACAATTTCTCTACTCTGAGCAGGAAGCAGATAAATCGAGCGTTGGCGTTGACGCCAAACTCGACCCACCAGCAGTTATCGCCGCAAGATTGGCGGCCCTGAAACAGGCCCGACGCCGTCAGCGACAGGTCGAACATGGTACACACGAGACCGCCGACGGCCAAGAACAGCAACGAGCCAATGGCACAGGGACGGATAATGCCAGCGATGAAGTTATCATTCAATGGCAGCATGTTGAGCGGTCATTGTCAACGACTCGCTGCTCTCTGAGTGATCGGGAAAGGCGACGTCTAGAGGCGATCTACCGCGAGTTTGTGGTTGGACGAAATGGAGAGATGCCGAACGGCGAAGGCGCGAGAGAAGTTGGTGGAAGGACAAGCCTGATGTGATGATCTCTATAGACTATGTATATACGGACCTACTGCGCCTGTTGATATTGTACATTTTAATTGTATACAGCGATTTCAATGCGTATATTGGATGCTTGCAAATAGTTCAAGCATAACACATCCTGCATACCTCAATAGAACGAATTTATCTCACTTAGTCCTAATGAGAAGGCTGTTTGCCTGGGTTAAGATGAGGATACAGCCTCGCAGCCATCAAAGTGTCTGTTCAAATGAATTTTGAATAGTCATTTTTAAATTTTTCTCTTGGAAATCTGGTGGCCCTGGCGATGTAGCAGAAACTCTGCCGTGTTTCATCGAATAAATGCCTTGCCCTAACGTTGGAAATTCGAAATCCGGATATTGCTGGATTAGGAGTAAGAGTGTCGCCCCTCAACAACAAATCACCACGTCAAGAAACTGACTCTTATCACTCTTCTACTCCGTGAGTGAAAGCGACGGGGTCCAGTAGACTCCGCCCGAACTACCTAGCCCTAATCAGAGTCAAGACGTGGGTAGATTCAGGCCTAAATGAAATGCAGCGTAGCCTTGGCGTGAAATCGCCTAGCCTCACGGCCATAGCTTAAGTTGAAAAATCTCTTCCTTTACGGTAGATTTTCCGTACCATTAAGTGCCGATAACTCAAATAAAGCTTATCTGTCAGATAATGGAGTGCGTGGCTGTCGGAGACTCAAACCCTGATATTGCCGGTTTAGGAGTAAGCACAAAAACTGCCCCTCTATACTGTTTCGTCGAGACAACCGAAGAAGCTAATTGAAGATGGGATCCTCACTAGATCATCCTTTCATTTGTGATTCAAGCTGGATCCTCATTTGTGTTGTCTGTATGGTCTGCCTGGATTGATGGAAGTCTCAAGGCTGTTCTCCGTCTTTACTTTCCACATTTGAAATACAGAGATGACACCCTCGATGCTCATTTCAGCCAGAAAGCGAGAGATGTGTTATCCATACCGCATCAATTGCAGAAACTGTATATTGGGAAAATATCAGAAACCATTAGCGATGTGCAAACATTAAACGGTGAGAAATATTTTCGCTCTTACCTGCAGCTGAAATACATGACTGATTTGACCAGGTATATCGCTGCTGATTGGCGCTATGGCTCAATACAAGAGCTTGAATCTCTATCAATTCCACATTATCTATGACATAGTAAACCTAACTGGGTAGGTTGTCCTCGGAGGTCCTCGATGGCGAATCCGCTTCCAAGTTAGATATGGCTGATATGATTCTTCCTTCTCTAGCATTTCAGTATGCGCTGCTCTGATCAACGTAATTGGCAACAAAAATGCACACAACAGTGACCGTTCTGTGCTGGTTCTTTTCTTCCTCTGTCTATACTCCGCGTTCGTCATCATGTTCGGACTCAAATTACAGACCTGGGACGAGAATATACCCGGACAATGTTACTCTGCAAATCGTATCTCGACGCCAACATCCTTGCATCCCCTGGGCGATGATATATATCTCGCAATGACCAGTATCTATTTCTTCACCAGCATGGCAGCTTGTGGACTAGTCGCAGTCAACACGAACCCACAGTTACAACGATATCTGGCAATAGGGTATCTGGTTTCCGATCGAAACAGCAGCCCCATAACCATATTTGACTTCTTCTTGGGCATTGTCTCGGGTGTGGTCAACCTATTCAATGCAGAGAAGTTGAGTTTGAAGGATCTAGGCAGTCTTATAACACAGCAATTGCAGAGGTATTTTGCGTTGGTTCCGCATGATGAGGGGCCCAAGCTTATGGTTCTGACGCTAGCAATGCTACAATATCCGCTACACATATATATGATATTTGCATTACGCGCTGGAAATGAGCACCGCCTGAATGGTGATTCTGAAAATCATTGGGGTTTTGGTCAGATTGTTGCTTTGGTGTTGTTGGCATCCTCAGTCCTGCAGGGACTTCGAGCTATTCTAGGTAGGCTTTCATGCGTTATCATGGTCTCTATTTTCTCTTTGTTTGTCTTCACTAACACAAATCTGATAGACTATCGCAAAACGTTGAAAGAGAAGTGGTTGAGTTCCCTGCCTACCAGGAGAGCTAGCATTTAGTTTCGATGATTTCGTCTTCGACTATTATATACCTGCAAAGGCCATATCCATAAGTTGAACCATATAGACTCATAATATGCTGTCTAGCTACTCAAGCGTAAGCCATAATAGGCGGCTCAACAGCCGTCCAACTCTCAAATCCCAACAAGTTCACTAACGCAAGCAATAGAAGCCCTTCAGTCCCCAATAGATCACCCAACAACAACCCCTCTACTAAATACGTCGAGCACACAGTATCTAAGTCTAGCCGCGAAATATCACCGGGACCATCATGTGTCAGCGCATCGATAGCTAATGCCTATGACAATGGGTTATATAGCATACCTTCATGGGTATATACACCCCCCCGCAACTTGGCCGGCACAAACCTCCTGCGTCCACGCATTTGTAACGCCCACATCACGCGCGTCAAGCATATACGCCGATGCCGACGTCCCACTCTGAGGCTCCACGATCTCATCAAAACTCGAATACAACACCGTCGTAGGCACAAACGCCGAATCCGCACCCTTAGCGCGCAGCGTAGCCACAAAATTAGACGTGTACTCCTGCTGCACAACAGAAGGCGTACTCGTCAACAATGGGAACCCAGGACATATGAAGTACGCCAAATCAGTACCATGGAAATCCGAGCTTATGGGGATAAAGCCCTGAACGACGGAGCGGGTTGATGGCCAGTATTTAAGAGCCCATTGTGTGTCGAGGCCGCCCCGGGACCAGGAAATGACACCTATCTTGGATGAGGACGATATTCCAGATATGTAATTAATTGCGTACGCGACGAGTTCAGCGTTGATTTGCGCATCGCCTAGTGAGTCGCCGGGTACGTTTGCCCAGACGGGGTCGACGTTTGCGGATCGAAGCGTGTGTTCGTCGACGGAGTAAGAGGCATCATCCGCTGATTTCGAGGGGCATATTGTTATCTCGGGGTCTAGAGCATTGCTGTTCGAGACGGAATTTAGTGTGAAGTCAGTGAAGCCATCGAGTAAGTTGAGAATTTCACCGGCTAGCAAGCCTGTTGGTAGCAAAAGGTCAACCGAGATAGCCAGGTCTGCAGGACGGGTGCTGAAGATGGCTGAAATGATGTCTGCGGCTGATTCGATTGAGCTTGAGTTAGTCGACTCGCTATTGGAAAATGATAGTAAGCTCTCGACTTTGGAGTTTATTGATGCCGCTTGTTGAGAGAGGTATGGGTTTGATGAGGTCAGGTTCTTGGATGCAGTTGACAGCAGTCCTGAAATACTGGAGCGGGAGACATGATGGATGCGAAAAATCGTGTTCTATGGGATCGTCTGTTCCAACAGATACGGGCTTGGCCACTGCGCAAGCGACAAGGCTTGTCGCAACAGAGAAGATCGGTCGCATTTTGCCCTGATCTATTCAGCACCTGAATTTTGGGTTGGCCGGATGGCAGCGCAAGTGAGTATATAAGCCGGACAATTCATATCAGAATGTATATATTGTAAGGAGGTAATTGCTCCAGGCCAGAGGGGAAAAGGCTATATCGATCGTCATCGTCTGTTGCGATTTCTGGCCTAGCCTTACTACTTTTCTGGCTTGGGATGAAGCTAAAAGATGGAGAGTTGGCTACGCCGAGGCTTCTTGACGATCATCAACACAGGTAGTTCTTCCAGACCTTGAGATTGCAAGTCTGGAGTTGTAACTTATGGAGATTTGAATGAATGATGAGCCACGGTTGGCAAGCCAGGAGGTAGATGATAAGCTTGGATGAACAATGAAAGCATTCAGAAGATGTGGAGAAGAAATCCACTTCCAGGTTTTATCGGGTTGATCCACACGATGATGATATATGTATCTAAGACGAAGTACCTAGGTATGCAATAGACATACTAATAGATTTACACTTTTATACTGAACTCATGTGTTGACCGTCATCGGAAGTCATAGTATAAAAGTCAGAGTGATTGTATATTGGCGGTCAGGTAGCTATCAAGATATTCATAGACGTGAAAATTACATTTCAAATAAACTATCTAATATAAAACGCAATCTGAATCACTAACGCAGTTTACTGACGTCCACCGAAGCCTGCATCACAAACGCATACGGCTTATCAAAGCAAGCATCCCAATCCGTACTTCCCGAAGCCCAGAATCTTTCAAGAACGTCCTTCCCAGTCAGTGGGATATACGTACCGACGTTACGACTCATATCTTCCAAATTTTTTAGCACAAAGACACGCATATCCTTACTGCTATGCACAGCTTCCACACCGAGCACGACCAGCGGCCAGAGGAAAAACGTCTTGAGTCTGGGAGATGGCATGCCCCCGCTGAGAAGGACCTGCAGGAGATGGGCGCTTAGCTTGCAGGTTTCTCTTAGCGCGGCGGTGCGAGGTAACACCGACAAGCTCTGTAGTGACAGTATGCAATACAGAGCCACGGCAGATTGGTATATGTTTCCTACAAGTACCCAGTCATCGTGTGCGGATGGTTTGGATTCAGCCCATGTTTCTGGCGAGAATACCTGGATACGGTTCAGTATCTTGAAGGCTTCTGTGGTGAAGGTTTTTGCGACGTGTGATGAATCTTCCTTCGATACTCGCAAGCGAATGAGATTGATTTTGATAATTTCTTGGAATAGTGTTGTGGGATATACGTGGGTGGTGAATGAACCGTCCTGGTATTGTGATAGGCTAGAATCGAGTTCGTCTAGTAGCGAAGGGGCCATGACTAGGTCTGGCGTAGGCGAGCATGTGTCTCCGATGACTCCGAGGCTGATATGGTTAGTCTTGGTCAAAACAATAGTGGCTAATGTCACGTACTATGCAAAACAGAAAAGCAGGGGCTGTGTACCGGTTGATTCTGCCAATGCACGAATGCCGCCACGCAGCAGGATTATCTCCTGGACCCCCTGCAGGTGGCATCGCCAGAAAGGAGAGACACCATGTTGGGTCTGTGGAGACACATTAACATGACAGCCAAACGATAAGGTCATAGAAACAAATAACTCACATCAACAAGTAAAAGCATAAGAATCCCAGCAATGACGAAGTTACTAGAACGCTTATGCCATGTTTTGATCTCCTCGCTCAAGGAGCGAATAACAAGCCCCCGGTAGCGGAAAAAAGTCTTGGCCAGAGAATTACTCTGAACGTCGAATGGGCCCGAGTCATCCCTGATCTGATTCATTAAGTGACTAGTGGTTACGCAAACGATGCTGAGCCGTATGTAGTCGGGATATGCAAGACACATTTGGAAAAGAGCGGGGGAGATCTGATAGACGGTTGTCCTTGGGCCAAGTTCGGTCGTTGGTAGTAGACTGGGGTATATGCAGGCGTTGTCTGTCGTGTCATGTTAGTTGACTCAGTTCAGGGTCTCTTGCCAAGCTTAGCCAGTCAATTTGTGAGCTACGTACAGTATTGACAGGCTTGAAACAGCATATGGGCTTCAGTTTTGAACTCAAACGAAGGAATGAAAACATCTTCACCGCAGGCAGAGACCTCCGCCTTGGAATAGAGGCTCCTTTCTTCTTGATTGCTCTTCACAGCAGACTTTGAAGGCTTGGAAGGCTTCGACTTGAAAGACTTTCTGGTTCGGGATTTTACCTTGCCAGGTGCAAGCCACTTTAATCTGTTTGGCTCTTTCTCGTCGTATCCTGGACAATTAATTTCCGAAGCAACACACCGTTTACATGCAGGGAGTGTGAAGTCGCAGACAAGACGGCTTCGGAGACATTCCCAGCAGTGGCGCTTGCGTCCGTCTTCCATCACTTTCATTATATTTCTGATATCTGTCTGAAACGATGGCACATATGAAAGAAAGTAGCGTTCCTGCCAAGATCACATCCTTATTAAGGGAATTTCGAGGCCATAGCGGATTCAATGTCAGGGTCGGAGACCTAAAATAGGATTGACATCATGGGGCTGAGCGTGCCTGCTGCGGCTGATTGATTTTCCGGGAGATAATAAATTTGCTTTATTGGCTGGATGATCTTTGATGTGAAATCATAGAAAACGCTTGACATGGTTAGGGAGAGGAAGCTGTTGGGAGGTGTCCATTGATGTCCGCACTGGTTAGCCTTTTAGGGATTAGGACTCGCCATGGATACCGCATTAGGTGAATACGAGTGCCAAGACCAACATCAGATAAGCTCCACGTGACCCACTTGGCCTGATATCTTCCTTACTGGTTGGTCAAGCATTTAGCCCTGAATCAAGCCTTTGCAGCAATCTATACCGAGCATTCAATACGATATTATACAATTTAGACATAGATATCACTCATGATTGGATGGACTTTATATTCAGTCGTGTCGGCTATTTGTCAATGGGGCAAACAGTGCGAGACCTGAAAGGCTGAGCTCGAGGCGTATAGGTATATAAAGCACAGAAATCATCGGTTGAAATGCATTTTTCTTCATCTCAATCATTCAGACCGACAAATCGTGAAATTCTAGTCTCTTCTATCAATCATACTACCTGTAATTATACTCGCCAGCATCACAGGCTGTTCTCAAGGCTGATTTCCTTTTCACAGCTCTCAAAAGTACATACTCCCTCGAAGCCATCCACCAACCAATAGCCAAAATGTGCCTCGCTCTCGGACTCCTCACCAGCAAGACCAAAGGTGGCTCAAAGGACCAGCCACCCCGTGTTGTCCGTCAAGGAGGCCAGTAAAGCTTCGATGACTCTCTCCTTTGATACCCTCCCCTTGGGTCCTCCGGAATGACGCTCGCGACTATTTAGATGGTGATAAAGCTCCAGGTCTTCTATTGTGTTATTCGCTGTCATTTTTGTTAATGTCTGGTGTATCATTAATATGGACTGAAAGTTCTTTGTTTCGTTTTGGCGATGAGTTCGTATATCGAATTTCAGACATGAATATACCTTAGACTTGAGCAATAGTTGTCTTCAAGTTCCTTTAGCCTTATTCATACATATTCTTCACCTCCAGGCCCGATTTCATATAATAATCTATATTATATGGCACGTAGTCCGTTTTGTGATAGAATTGTGACTCGACAAGCTTGGAAGGAGAAAGAAAAACCGACCAAGGGATTTCTGATTTTTATTGTTCGTCTTGCTGTTGGTACAGATTATAATTCTATTTGTCTAGCAAAGCCTATTAAAAGCACGTACAATCCACTTCTTCAGGGGGATTTCTACATAGTATGACCCAATCGAGCAATTAGGGCTAGACCCACTATTTGAGGTGCTCAGTAATCCCGAGTCTTGGCAATTGTTACTTCCTATTCGGGTAAAGTTCCTGACATCAGATTGTCACTGCACTTTGATGGATTTCAGTAGATGATAGGACGGAATGATCCCACACTTGTGGGCTGTGATCTGCGTTCAGCCACATTGCTGATCAAGATGAATTTATCTATGTCTAATGGTGCGGATGATTGCCAAGGGACGAGGATATAAGAGGTGTCATCCCTTTGATGGGTTTACCTTTCAATTACCCGAGGTCAAATTCTCAAAACCATAAGTCAAAATGGTTCTTCTAGCAAAAATTTTAAGCCCAGTTCTGGGGGTGACCTCGGAAGCCATCCATGCCGCTCGCGAAAGCTCCTCATCTCGGAAACAAGCTACTTCCACATCTCCAGATTCTTCGGTTACAGATAATGTCGAGCTCGAGGCTAGGGCCGATAAGGCCAATGCCAATAAAACAATTGATCAACCCGATGAAAGACGCGAGAGTGAGGTCGACATAGCCGAATTCGACTACGTGAATGGCTTCGACCAAGACGAGGCCGTTTGGGAACTCGACGAAATCGCCGATAGCATGCGAACAACAGACAACGACGATACAACGCTAGAAGAAACAGAATCAGTAGTAGAAGAGACAGAAGACGTCAAACTCAACAAAAGAGAAGCCCTGGTCCGCGATCTTGTCGCTTTGGCGGGACCACCGCCCCCTCAACCAATACAAAGGCTTCCATGCCCTGTAATCATTCCTCAACGACGACCACGAAAGCGAGAACGAGGGTTTGTACGTGCCTATGCGCCTGTTCTTGCCGACAGCGGAGTTAACGAGGACGTATTTCTCGAGTTTCTCGAAAACTTCGATCGAGTTAGCAAGGTAACCTCCTTCTTCCTCTCCCTGGTCCTTGATTTGTATAAGAAAAGCGATGCTGATGAAGTACAGGCCTCCGCATGGATTGAAGTAATCCAAATCGCCGGCGGCGTACTGGGCTTTGTCCCCATCCTCGCAGCCCAAATCACTAGTGTCGTCGTCCAAGTCGTCGCCGGCACCGCGCGAGAACTCCAAAAGCGTCATCGCAAGAACTCATTTCTGGATCGCGTCAATCAGGAGATTTTTATGCCGCGAGGCCTGTATGTGATGGTGATGGCGTTCAAGGATGCGGTTCCTGGACAGCAGCAGCAGGGTTCACTGTTTTCAAGGGAACGGCTAGACTTGGATCAGACAGTTGAGAAGTTTAGTGATCCGGATCCGAATATGACGAAGTTCAAGAAGGGTTTGAGTGATATTAGGCTTGTGAGCGGCAAGACGCGTGGCGAGATTGAGTTGCCCGAAGCTGCGGCTTTGATATATCCGGATCTGAATCGGGTAGTTTTGGAAGAGGGTGAGGGACTAGCAAAGATTCGCGATAAATTGAGGAATGCCGGGGAATGGTATAATGATTACAGTGATAGGAAGGCACACGCATTTTTCGTGGGTTTCCCTCTGCCACTGCTTCTTCTGTGTTAGACAATTTGGCAAACTAACAACAAGCTAAAGGAGGCCAAGCACGAAGGATCAGCCCTAGTCATACCCTCTGAGCAACGCAAACCTTTGAGATCTCGCTTCAACGACCCCAATCATCCCGCAAACAGTGGCTCATTAATCTCAATTCTGACGGGAGGACACATCCCTGTCCCGGGGGTTGATAAGATGATGGCCGAGACTCAACAGCTGGTCGAGACTGGTATCAAGCGTCTTGTAAAGGGGAAATCTTCCGTTGAGGAAGAGGGAAAACCGAATGGGCAGCCACCAGAGCTTATTACTAGACGGGTAATTAAGAAGGTTTTACAAGAAGATGTGTTGTATTTGGTGGTTGTCAATCTCCCTAGTCAGGAGGAGGTGGAGGAATCTGTTGCGAAGCTGAAGAGTATTGTGAGGGAGGTTGAGGCTGCATCTTCTGAATAAATCTGAAAGATTATGATACAAGTTTTATGAAAGTCAGTAATGCTTCCATATCCCCCTTGATCCAATCTCGCCTACATGACCATCCGGATCCTTGAAATAGACACTCTTCCCACCAAGTTCCCATTCCATTCTGCCCAGGATACACACGCCAGTTTTCTCAAGATGAGCGTTCCACTTATCTACGTCCTGAGGAGATTTAACAGCGAAACAGAAATGTTGTTTCAATCTATTGCCGTTCTGGAAAAGGGACTCGCTCGGGCCGTGTCCTGGGATTATGCCATGAGAATTTTCAGTGTTGACTGTTATATCTTGATGAGTTGCGCCTATTTTAAAGAGAAGTAGCGTCGTAGAGCCGAGGTTGAATGCGGTAACTCTTGGCTGCAGATTTCATTACCATCAATCCGATTATGTAGTCAATTGGGTGTTCGTACAGTAATCATAAAAGGCTCCATGTTCAAGGCCGATTTGTAGAAATTGGCTGATTTCTCGATATCGCGTACGTAGAGACATGTTTCGAGAATGTGGGAGATGGCTGGTGGTGAAGACGATGTAGACATATTGACGATTGGTGCTACGTGTCGGGTTTTATTGAATGTTGTGCAGCAACGGATAGGCAATCTGCCCACTCTGGAAAATAGCATCTCCAAAGTAGAATAAGTCGAATATATAATTGCCTCTCAGTTAAGACTGGTGATGCGAATGACTAATACTATGTGTCTAGAACGATTGAATTATGAAGCCATACCGTAGCGGTCAGCCGATGCTCCTCATGTGGGGATGACGTAAGGACCAGCATCAGGCGATTTGTGCACTAAGCTTGACTCAACAATTCAATTTAAGATGTTAACTAAATAGTGCATCTCGAATTTCTGTGAATATTATGGTGTAGTAGGTAGCTCAGGTATTACCCATGACTGTCCTCAAAACAGCCTTGTACACCACCATTTGCGTGTATTGTGTATCACGGCGTAGATGTCTTGGATAAAGTTGTCGGATTATGCGCGACTCGATCGCCATGTTGATCTAAGAATATGACCTGCGTACTCACCATTGTCAACTCAGCATACCCCATAAAGACCGACTAAGCTTGAAAGGCTTCGATCACCTACTTTGGGCGGATTGGCGACAGCCTCCTGTCGAGCTTCGCGTTCATCCATGACGATTTTTTGTACCTTTTTTTTTTTTTTTTAAAAAAAAAAATTTGTTCGTGACATGTTCCTGGCAACGCAACTATGATGGTAAAGAGACGGGGAACGGTACGTACATCTCCCTCTCGCACGCCGCCACGATATCGTGTCCACACATGGTCGCCTTCGTTAATGTCTTCGTCTTTTCGATCTTTGGCTCGCTGGATTGACATTTTTTGGGATAGACAGGTATTTTAGATAATAAAGCGAAATTGTTGTTAGAGTCTGGGAAGGTGTTTGTTCATACGATCCTTGGAAGTGTTCTTATATGAGGCGATGTTGATTGACATCATGGTGATGCATCTTGATCCATGATTTAACAATCCAATTCTAGTATATCATGCGTGATTATATGAGTATTGATGGAATATTGCTATGAGAAAGATAAGAATATGCAGACAGGATTAGCTCTGTTGAAGCGATGTTGTTAACGTGTCGATATAGGGCTAGGGCTAGGGCTAGCCTATTCCCCCGCGGAGAGAGTAGACTCGGTCGGGGTGCATAAATGCTGCACCATGCACTCCACCTCCACAATATATCATAGTACTATCTGTTATTACCAACAGGACGAGAACTTCTCGGTACTGTCGCATATGTGTCTACACCTCTGCAGTAAGAAAGGACCCCAATGCGATCTTCATGATCGGCCGGGTCAGTTGCAGTTTTGCAGACACACTACTGAGTGAATTCCAAGTTTCAGAAACATATCGACCCCCTCGGATGTCTCAGCTTGTCTGAGTACGTCGATGGAAGTCGTAAACTGCATACTGTGTATATGTGTGGTTCACATTCTTGTGTATACATTATCTGATTTCCAGGCGAAGCTGACCCGTTGCACAGAAAGTCCCAAATTATGGAATGGCCCGAGCAGTGAGCCAACATCATTATACCGGTAGTTGGGCTGGCCAGGATTCAAATCAGGCCAACTATTAGATTCGGTGTAGCAGCCTTCGCAACTTGAATTAATTTAGTTGACTATCCTCGAGTTAACATAGCCAGAATACAAGAGCTTACCGATCCGATAAGAAATGATAAGCATAGTCATCCGGCGTTCGCGGCGCTGATTGGACAGAGTGTACTCTCGACCGCTGCAACTGTTACATCTTACAAGCTGCGACATGAGAATTGTTACCGTCTATACACCTAGCCAGTTGATAGTACATACCATGTAAAATGTGCATACGTATATCATGTATGCGTTGTTACGAACATTGAACATGTTGAGTTCTTAAGTGATGTACGAGCATGCAACGATGATAGCCGAACGATCAGCCGTCCGTCCCTTACAGCTTCATCACGTCGAATGAGCTACCTGGAGGATGACTTGGACTCCGTACGTTAACTCAGATTGCGTTTCCTGCCCACCAGACCGTTCCAGTCCGGTCCAATCCAGGCCATGTTTCGTGTTTCAGGGTGTAGATGACTACATAGTAGACTCAGTCAAGTAGCAGATGCTAATGTAACTCTATCAGATTTGTATCCACCCGACTAATCTGTAGTGCCCGAACGACAGGCGACCACGCGGCAGCCTTGGCATGGATTTGTTTGTTGGTATACTACTGCTAGTACGTAGCAGATGTAACTGTCTCAAACTACTCATACTCTTGTAGTTCTGGATCGCAATATTTGGGTAGCTCCAGCAATTGGGTGGATGCTGACTGATGCATTGAAGCTGGCGTCGAGTAACCCTAGCAGCCCCTTAGTATATAGTAATGGCAGGTCTTATCTAAATCCTCCTGCCTCCAGCGAGCTGGTACTGGTAGCCTGTGGTTAGCGTGTGTACGAGTGGAATGCGACGTTGAAAGAGGGAGCTGCGGGAGATGTAGGGTTAGCCCTACCCTTCATCACTTCCAGCCGGACATCCAGGCAATACACATAATACTATGTAATACTAACAGACTGCAGTATAGATGATTAAATAATAGTAGTAATAAAAATGACAATAATAATAAATATAAGATAAATGTCGTTGCAGCAGCCCACGCTAGTGTGACTGTGTTACACTCCGCTAGTCCGTGACCGGACTAGTGCATTCTTTCTCGATGTATCCCGTGTCCGCCAATCAGTTCCCCCAATTCTGCTTGCTGATCGAAAAGTCAACTTATGCAATGGATGAATGGCATCATCTTTTGGCAAGCTGAAACAATATTGGCTCCGTTGTAGTGCTTGCCGGCTCAATGAATGATCAAACATAAACAGTGGTACAGACGTACTACTCCCATGGCCTTACGATCTAATCTACAACCTCGTCTACTACCACGTAGCTGTAACCGCTACACTTCAACGCTGCCTTACAGATCCATGTGACGGAGCATGAGCAGACGAAGCATCTGCAATAGTCCCGTGACATTCGGCTGAGACTGTCATTCACACCATGTTAGTGGACTGTGGTAGCCGCGGACGGAGTCCTGTATGACAACGTTGCTTTAGGGTTGGCCTGGTGCTTCATAGGTAGTTTATACTATTGTTGATACAGATGGATCGCATTCTGGTTGGCTGTCTATGACAGTGCCGACATACTACATACTAGTACATAGAAAATCTATGGTACACTCTTGTTATATAGCACACAACAGGAAATGCACAGTATGATTATGATCATAATCATACTGTGTAGGCCGAATCGGGCTAGCGGCTCTAAGTAAGCAGATCTTCCGGTGCTACCTCACCCCGTCATACTCTTAGCTCGTCCAAAATGTTACTACCACCTTAACTCGTTCGTTACCTTGCCTAACTCGTTTCTTCGCTTCCCCATAAACATCTGTTCTCCTTACTTTCGTTTCTATTCTCCTCTCTCTCTCTCTCTCTCTCTCTTCCTCGCTCTTTATTCTAATCTATTCCGCCTCTTCTGACTACTGTGACTTTCCCAGCCCAGGACCTTATCTCTGCACTCCCGCTCCGCTCGGGATCCTGCATCTACTCCCCGGAATTGGAGTAATTAACATTCCATACCTGGCTGGTTCCCGGAGCAAAATACCGCTTGCGAAAATAAAAACAACATTATAACTACCCTAGCAGGCACGAAACAAAAGACACAATTGTTTTTGTCTTTACTCTTGAGCAAATTTTTCGCGGAATTATCCCTCAGCTCGTCGTACCTTCCCCCCTCACTACGGCGACCCCCTCATAGTCTACTATACACTTGATACGAACAGCTATTCTTACACCTCTTCCTTTGAGCAGCCTAACAGCTTGCTCAGAGGAAACGGTGTCGGTCGCTGTCTCATCTCGAACGAAACAATCGCTCCTTCTCCACCGTCAACATGACATCGTCGCTCGCTAAAGTACTGCATCGCATGCAGGAGCTCTTTCATAATCTGGTCGCCGCCCTCGAGGCCGCCCTCTTCGGCGAATCGCCGCGCCGACAGCGCTCTGTATACGGTCGTTATGGTCGCAAGCGACGCTGCTCGCTCGAGGAGTTGGCCCAGGAAATCGATCGGCTGTTCAATGCACATCTGAGCGTACAGGACATGTTGACCATGGCCGCCAAGATTAAAGACCAGCTCAAGTCGTGCTTGCAATCGAACCCGTCCTGCATGCTCCCGTCGTATAACCATGCTTTACCCACGGGGAAAGAAACGGGCACGTTCCTGGCGCTGGATGTGGGCGGGTCCACTTTCCGCGTCGCCTTGATTGAGTTGGGTGGGAGAGAAGAAGGCATGAAGATCGTTAGCTCGACATCGATGGTGATTGATGAGGAGGTCAAGGCGTTGCAAGGAACAGACTTTTTCGACTGGATGGCGAAGCGGATTGACAATTTTTTGACTGGGGTGGAGGCGAAATACGGTCGGGAAGAGACACCTTTGTCGATTGGATTGTCGTGGTCGTTCCCTGTTGATCAGACATCTGCCAGCAGTGGAAACATTCAGGGTATGGGTAAAGGGTTCCGCTGTTCGGACTCGGTGTTGGGACAGGAGCTAGGCGGGTTGATTGTGTCTGCGTGCCAAAAGTTGTCGTTGAATGTTCGCATGGATGCGATTGTCAATGATAGCTCTGCTACTCTGTTGACGCGCGCCTACGTGGACCCCAAGACCCGGATGTCGCTCATTCTCGGAACGGGTACGAATGCGGCTGTCCACTTTCCTGTCCATGAAATCGGTCTCGCCAAGTTTGGTGCAAGGCCTCCTGGATGGTTTGATCGTGCGAAGCATGTCATCATCAACACTGAATTGAGTATGTTTGGTGGTAATGTGCTGCCGATGACGCGATGGGATGATTATCTCAACCGCACGCATCTACGACCGGACTTCCAGCCTCTGGAGTATATGATCACTGGTCGTTACCTGGGGGAGATTGTGCGACTGATCATCGTCGAGGCTGTTGAGACGGCGTCGCTGTTTGGTGGCGATTTGCCTCACTCAATGAAGGAGCCATATTCGCTGGACACGGCAATTGTTGCCTTTATCGAAGGCGACAACTCTCCATCACTAGCTCCATCTGCAGCTCTTTTGCAAAAGAATCATAGCTTCTCTGCTACACCGACGGTAGAGGATTTGACCTTTGTCAAGCACGTATGCAAGTGCGTCTCAAATCGTTCGGCGGGTTACCTGTCCACTGCCATCTACAGCATGTGGTGTCTACGTAACGAGGCCGAGTTCCCGGTTGGCTCCACAACCGAGACAGTCAAGAAACTCGACCCTCAGGAGGTTACCGTTACGGAGCTCGAGCAGCCCACCAAGACCTTGAGCATCGCCTGTGACGGAAGTGTGATAAACAAATATCCCGGTTTTCGGGATCGATGTCAATCATACCTTGACATTCTGACACGAGAGAGCAGTGACTCGGCCACAAAAGCAGAAGACAAGCCTTCAATCACATTAGAGCTTGCGCATGAGAGTGCCATTTGCGGCGCTGCAGTGGCTGTCGCCATTGCTGTCGCCGAGCGGGCGTCTTCTTAATCATCCTGTGATGATTTCTATTTCGTTTCTTTCGGTCCATTTCCTTGCATAGGGCGGTGTTTGGAACGGGCGTTTTACTTTCAACACACTTTTAAAGAATCATGTTATCATTTATCATTTATAATGGGGTCCTCCTTCTCATGCACATATATTGGATCTCATTCACGCCTTAGTTACCTGTGTCTCTAATACGTCCTAGCCAGCCTGTGTGTTATATAAGACATGACTGTCTGCATAGCTTGGGAGTTGAGAATAAATCGTTCCTCCGGTGTCTGGCTAGAAAGTAGATAGGATTGGTGTAGGATCATGAACACAAATCAACTAGTAAATCCAATACCCTCTTCTTCAACCCCTCTAATTCCTCCTTCGATATCTTCTTCGTCTTAGCACCCTCTTCTGCTACTGACTCAGATGTTGTCCCCCCTGTGTCACCTTCCGTAGTTACCAAGGCACGATCAATACAGAAAAAAGGAACCCCCAATCTGCGAAGTTCGCTCTCTATGGCCCGCGCCATGTCGACTGAGGCCTGGTACACCTTTGAGTCGTAGGCTTGCAGTTCTGTGGCATTTTCTTGGGATACCTTTTCCTTTATGCGGGTTAGCGTCGTAATTCAAGATGGGTGGCGTGGTTGGTGAGGGACGTACAATCGTGTCCTCAGTACTGGCTCCAGTTGTAGTTGCATTACTCGCGCCAACCGATTTCCTATTTCCCGCTCAACTCATGTCCAACACATAGCTAAAACTCCTCAAGGGTGTGTCAGGGAACGTACAAAACCTGCTCGATCTGCCTCCTCTTCTCTCCTCTCGCTGCCTGCTTCTCGATCAGCGCCTGCCGCGCTTTCCACCATGTCCGCTCATGCTCCCGTTGGGACTTGATGAGGTTTTGGATCCGGGCAGAGAAGTCTGCGTTTTGGGTTGTGAGGTGCATTATATGCTTTAAAGCTGGGGGGTAGGATGTTATATTTGCTGCGCTTGCTTGTGTCTTCTTGGTATTATGAGTTGATGTTGGAGGTGTAGGAATATGGGTTGGTGGTCGTCCATGTTGATGTTGATGGTGATGTGGTGGTGATGGTGGTTGTGGTGTTGAGGTAGAGTTTGCAAAGGCAGAAAGCGTCCTTAGGACTGAGGACAGATCTGGATTTGATGCCATTTTATTCTGTTTCCTGTATGTAACGTTTCTATAGAGTAGACAGCAGATGTCAGATGTTCGGGTGGGTTCCGCGTCCAAGCCCTCTGATTGGCCAAAACGTGGCGAGTCGTCGACCTCTTAAAATTTCCAGGCGGACCGACGGACCTCACCTCATCCATCCAGAGACCATACCTATCAACTCGCCTCGGCGAGTCTTCTATACATGGCAATTTAGTCCAATTGTTCTCGACACCTCTACAATCTTCATCGACAACAATCAATATGTCCCGCTCAGCAGCAGACGCAACCCGCTTCACGGCCACAGGGCCGTATGTCAGTTCCAAAGCTCCATACCAACTCCCCGACTCCTTGAAACAAAATAAACAACCCACACCGTCAACTTACCAATCTCCTACAAATTCCTCGGTACCAAGCTCCTCACAGAATCAATCATCACCACCACCCGGCGAAACCCCAAGACAAAAAGTCGAGCGACTACGTGCCCAAGCGCGCGCCGCCCGACTCGCGCAGACCGGCAATGCGTTCGATAGGATAATCGAGAGGGGTCGGAGGGTGGCTAATAGTGCTCACAAAGTGATGATTTATACCCTCATTACTGCATCAGGTGCCTTTCTTCTCCTACCAACTACATAGATGACAATGCTGACCGGGTACAGGCGTCTGCGGCGCCCTAACACTCTACTCCGTCGTATCCCTCACAATGTGGAATCGACGTCAGCGCGAACTCTGGCTCGACAGACAACTGCAAGACCTGCAAGCCGCACGCGAAGCATTCGTAGCCGGTACCGCAACACCCGCTCAACTCGAGATTCTGCGCAACGAGAAGATCGGCGAGATTGAGCAGCAGAAACGTAAAGAGGCGGATGAGCAGAAATTGTGGAATCGGACGAAGAAGTTTTTGTTCGAAGGGTTGAAGAAGGAGGATGTTCCTGATGCAGTTGTTGGTTCTGCGGCAACGACAACGACAACAACAACGGCGGCTAGTGAGTTGATGAATAATAATAAGAGAACCGAGGAACAGGCGACATCGTTCGGGATATTGGAGGCTGTGAATGCGAAGAAAGCGGAAGCTCAGAGCAATATCAACGCGCAGGGACCGGGATCGTTAGATGCGTTGGCGTTGAATGTCGAGACGACAGCGAAACAGTCCGTCAAGAGCTGGACAAGCTGGGTCTGGGGACGATAACCTCACATCCTTTGTGCATGACTTGTGTCTGACTGTGTGACTAAAAGAATGTATAATTGACTAACCTCTTCCCTCTGACTGACTCTATCTACGTCTGATGTGGGATTCGCATTCGGCGTTTGCATTTCTGTTCCATTTCTGTCGATGTATTATTTGGGCATTTTCTGTTTTGGGTCAAGATGATGGTATACTTGCTCGAGTGTGCCTAGGTATGCTTGGTTGGTATATAGATAGGTAATGGATGTACATAATCATAGACCATACTTATTTACTGAGATCTTTACTACATAAACAAAATTTAGTGGTAGGTAGTAGAGTCGTTCATTCTCATGGTCATACAGACACGGCCGGCATCGTTAGCCTTTTAAACAAAATAGACACTTTTTGCAGAGACCAAAAGACTAAGCACTTCCATTACTCTTGGTAACAGTCCGACGCGCGCGAACCGCCTCCGCCAAATCCTCAAGTACAACCACGGTCGATTCCCAATCAATACAGGCATCAGTAATACTGACACCTTTCTTAAGGCCAGACGGTCCCTCTGGTGGGACCTTTTGGTTTCCCTCGTTGATATTCGATTCAATCATGACACCGATAATGGCAGTCTCACCTTCACGCAATTGATCCGCAACCTCCTTTGCGACGAGAGGTTGATTGCGATGATTTTTCTTGGAATTTCCGTGCGAGCAATCCACCATCATGATTTCGCGCTGTTTGCGGGCCCGTAGTGCTTCGCGGCCGGCTTTGATGCTCTCCCGGTCGTAGTTCGTCCCCCTGGTGCCACCACGCAAGATCACGAAACCGTGCTCATTGCCAGATGTCTTGGTAATCGCCGCAAGACCTTCCTTGGTAACTCCCAGGAAATGGTGGGGATGCGACGCGGCGCCAATAGCGTCAATGGCAACACCCAAGTTACCGTCTGTGCCGTTCTTGTATCCGATCGGGAAACTGAGACCAGACGCCAATTCGCGGTGCAGTTGGGACTCGGTGGTTCGGGCACCGATGGCGCCCACGGAGATTAGATCGGCTAGATACTGCGGGGAGATAGTATCGAGCATTTCACTAGCAATCGGAATTCCTAGACTAGTCAAGTCTGCGTACAACTTCCTCGAAACTTGAAGACCCTTGTTGATGTTGAAGGACTCGTTAATGTCCGGGTCGTTGACAAGACCCTTCCATCCAACTGTTGTGCGCGGTTTCTCTAGGTAGGCGCGCATGATGATGCACAGGTCGCCGGCGAGTTTGTCGGAGAGCGCTTTGAGGCGATGCGCGTATTCGATTGCGGTTTCAGGGTCGTGGATGGAGCATGGTCCGACGACAACGAGGAGGCGGTCATCGCGCTGTTCGATGATTTCGATGGCTTGGTTTCGGCCAGATTTGACGGTTTCGACTGATGTGGCGGGCTATTCAATTAGCATTCGCTTTTTTTTCTACTTCGAGTGCATGACGACTCACAGAGGGAATCTGAGTCTGGAGGTAGTGAGGGGAGAGAAGAGGATCGTAACCCAGGACTATATCGTCAGTTGTCATTCTTCGTCTTTTTCTTCTTCTCTCAGACATACCGCGGGTATCGTCGTTCTGTTCCGTTTGGGGTTTGACAAGAGGCATCTTATAATATGTATGAAGCTTGGCGAAGATTAAGAAATCTAAACTCGCAATGCTACCCTGATGCAATGATGCAGGAAGACGATTTGCTTTTCTGTTCTTTTTTCTGTCCTTATACAAAAATCAGCCAATGACTCATAAGCAGCAGATCACGAAACTAAGACAGATGCCACTTTTAAATGTCATCATTCGGGTGCCCAGAGTCCGCGTCCGCTGGTGCATCTCATTACGTACCAAAAATAAGGCTCTATTAAGCTGCAGAGTGTGCCCGTATGCAACTAGCAATGAACCGACATAGTAAAAGAGGTAAGATTGAAGTCGTTGTATGACAGTATAAATATTTTCGATGCCCCGCTGTCTTCGTGGGCATTTCATATGATGACCGGCGTCCATTGGCCAATCATATTTCCCGATTGAGGCCACACTGCGCCGGTGTGGCGGGCGGTGAGTGTCCAGCGGCAGTATCTGGCTGTGACTCACTTGATCTCAGCCAATCAGAGGCTAATTATTAGAGCTCTCGTAACCGGTATTACGGGTACGTAACGCGCGCCGGTGAGGAATGCTGCTAGTTGAGCAGCAGCAGGAATGGCGCTGTATTATATCGTCATGGTCAGACCGATACCGCAAGCCGATACACTGAGTAGAATACTACATCAAGCACGCCCTAAACAAGGTTCTACGTCATGGGCTCAGTCGGTAGGAGGAGAAGTATCTAATGATGACAGTAGTTTGATGCACATGGACCATAAGAGAAAGCATCATGTACGGAGTACTCGGTAGGACTAAGAAGTAGTATGCTAGCAATATTAGTACTAGTATCCGATACTATGTATGTAACATATCTGATAAGCAACGATAAGTGCCTTGCCGCCGCTAACCAGCAAGCTCGCCGCCAGCCCTCTTCCGTCAACCACTCACACGCCCCAGGCAGCCTCCACCCTAGACTCTATTTTGATAGCAGCTTCATTCTGCGCTCATCTGAAACCATCTTCTTACATCGTGCTTCCACTGCAGTCAGTGCCTGAAGAATTATCTGCCCCTCATCTTGTATATCTAACGCGGAGGCTGATGGCGCTTTTTCTCGTCCGTGCTTTACCTGTCTCATGTCTCTTCTTGACCGTCATCTCTCACATTCGGAGCCCACCGCATTGATTGTTATTTAACCCGTCGACCCGTCCGGCTCGATGAACAAGGCGGTTAAACAAGCGATCTGTGTTTCTGCTATAGGACTGCCTTGAAGAATACATTCTCAGCAGCGAAAAGTGGAAACTGAGCTATGTCCTCGATTCTTGCGAAACGGCCAAGGGAGGAGGATGGATTTGGTGACTATAGGCACAAGGTATGTCAACTGACTTGATATGAGTGAATACGAACTAACAAGTTGGTGATAGAAATCGCGTCTTGGCCAACGTAGCCATACCTCGTTTCTATCTACACGGCTTCCCTTCAACAATCCTACGCCCTCGCCTCCGTCACAACCCACCGAGTCATCACACGAAATCAACAGCACACCCTTCGAAAACACACTACCCGAACCCTTCCGGCAATGGCGCGAGGAAAAGAAACAACCATCACATTCGTCCCTGCAGCACCGCCGTCCCCCAACCCTAACACTGGATACCGCCATGGACGTCGACATGGCACAACCCTCACCCCTCCCAAATGGCGACAATCTCTCGCCCTGGCCCATCGGTGCAAAAAGCAAAGCCTTCTCAAATCACCTCCAACCGTCGCCCATACCTCACCATCTTCTCAATCAGTCACTGACTATCAGCGGAGGCCGAACATCTACACCAATATACAGTCATTTCACATTAAACATGAACAAGGAATTGATGGCCGATTCTTCTCGAGACATTAACAGTGCTGGTCCTACGCCCACCAAACATAACACGAATGAGTCTAGTTGGTGGCGACGACGGCGACTACCCAGTCCAATCAGCGAGGCCGGTGACATCTTTCCTGAGATAGAGCCTACAGACAGTATAGACAAAGAGATGGGCAGACAGAAAGACTGGCCTGATTCTCCTTCATCCATGGATATCGACGGTGACACGCCGTCGAATATATACCTTCAAGTCCCAGAGCAGAACTCGGGATTTCCTGCTCGAATGCCTGCCAAGGTTGAGACTGAAAGTACTATACCTATATTAACAACATCAGCATCAACAACCGAGACGAAATGCCTATCGACCACGGCACCCAAAAGAGAGAAGATCAGTTTTTCAATGGGTTTTCGCGCTGATTGCGAAAAATGTCAAATGAAAGTTCCGGGGCATTACAGTCATATAGTTCGCTCATAGAGTACGACAGCGTTTTATGGTGCATTTCAAGAGCTGATGGGAGATCAGCAGTTACGAATTATCTTTTTATTTCTATGGTTGTATTATATCCTTTAATTTATAGCTTTCTCTTATCATGCAGCGTTTAAGATTTATCACGATTCATATCGCTTGGTTGATCAGAATTAGTTCGACAAAAATGTTGATCCGGTGCGGCTATCCGAAAAGCCGACCCTATCCGAAATCTGTCCCTACACAAACGATCTTTAATCTTCAATCCCTCTTTGACCGCAGCATTACACGATTTAAAAAATAGTAAAAGCAATATATATGTTGATTGCAAGCCGCCATTGTGAATTATATTTCTTTCTAGAAACTCTGATAAGAAGAATGCGCCGTTCTAACCTTCTCCACACTTGTATCATCTTAAATGTTTACCCCGGCATTTCGTCTCGGACGGGACCGTAGCCGATGCGCCCCAGTCGTCGATTTTTGTTGAAATAGTCGGGGTTGTCTCCGTTCTTCTCTTGGTTTTTTGTTTTCTAAATTATTTCAAGTCTTCTCTGCTTTAGACTGTACCTGTTCTACAAAGAGAGACTACATACGACGTTGGGATTTGAGCGTGTATAAAGCAACGGTATACGTAGAAATGGCCTCCCCCATCCCTCGAGGCCTCAAACAGGTCCTCCAAAAATCCCCCTCCGATATAGTCATCCTCTCTTCGGTGCGCACGGCAGTCACCCGCGCCAAAAAGGGCAGCTTCAAAGATGCCTACCCGGAAGAACTGCTCGCGCACGTCCTCAAAGCAACTCTAGCCGCAAACCCAAACCTCGACCCAGCACTCATCGACGACGTAGCAATCGGCTCCGTGCTACAAGAACTCGGCGGCGCAAAAGCTGGTCGTATGGCCCAGATCCATGCCGGGTTCCCGCATTCAGTCTCGTTTCATACGATTAATAGGCAGTGTTCGTCTGGATTGGCGGCAATCACGACTATTGCGAATGGAATCAGGGCCGGGGCGATCAACGTTGGTGTGGGAGGTGGAATGGAGTCTATGACTCGCAATTACGGATCTAGAGCAATTCCGACTGTGCTCTGGCCTGAGTTGAAGGAGTCGCATTCCCAGGACGCGAAGGATTGTATTATGCCTATGGGACTGACGTCGGAGAATGTTGCTAGTCGTTATGGCGTAACGAGGGAAGATCAGGATGTCTTTGCGGCAAATTCGCATAAGAAGGCTGCCGCGGCGCAGGCAGCGGGGTTATTTGATGAGGAAATTGTGCCTGTTACGACGAAGTTCTTCGATGCTGAGCATCCCGATGCGCCACCAAGGGATATTACGGTTGATAAGGATGATGGTATTCGACCTACGATTTCAGTCGAGAAGATGGCTACGCTCAAGCCGGCGTTCAAGGCGGATGGTACCAGTACGGCTGGAAATAGTTCGCAGGTCAGCGATGGTGCGGCTGCGACGTTGCTTATGCGTCGCTCCACGGCTATGGAACTTGGTCTTGGATCTTCGATCAAGGGACGCTGGGTTGCTAGTGCAGTTGCCGGCTGTGCTCCCGATGAGATGGGTGTTGGGCCTGCAGTCGCGATTCCTAAGCTTCTCGCTCAGACTGGATTGGAAGTTTCTGATGTCGGTATCTGGGAACTCAATGAAGCGTTTGCTTCCCAGGCGTTGTACTGCATTCGCAAGTTGGGTATTGACGAGAGCAAAGTCAACCCCAAGGGTGGCGCGATTGCTATCGGTCATCCGCTGGGCGCGACTGGTGCTAGACAGGTGGCCACGCTGTTGCCTGAGTTGGCCAGGACGGGACAGGATATTGGTGTTGTGAGTATGTGTATTGGAACGGGTATGGGTATGGCTGGATTGTTTGTGCGGGAGTAGGTTGGCGTTTAGATCGCTGCCTGTTGTACATATAATGAACATTGAAGAATAAAACTGAGTTATTGAGTTACATGTCGTGTCATGCAGTCATATGAGAAGTCTCTGCCGATGCCTGAGTAGGCAGACGTCGTAAATGACGCGCTCCCTTCCAACTGTGTCTGTCCACTTCTAGATGTTGCAATGTTGTGACTAAACTCGTAAGAACGCAACTCCTTGAATTGCCCTCAGTGAACTCTCAACCAACCTGCCATAGTCTATCAACTTGCCATCACTGTTGAAATAACTAAACTTGAGGATGGCTCCATCAAAATCTATTAACAATGATTGTCTACAGACGCTACTCAAGCTTCTAGGCCTCTCAGATGACCCCACTGGCATGGCCGACGTGGTGTTTGTAGCAATCGACTTTGAAAATACACAGAGCATCTGGGAAAACACATCCTCGAAAGTGGGATGTCAAGTTGGTATTGCTGTTCTAGACACTGGACAACTTGAAAAAAAAAAAAAAAACGTCTGGCTGCCGCATCTTTCTGCCTAGACGATGAGCGAGACGAAAGTATCTCAGAAGAGGCAGAGGAACTGAGTACAACGTACAGTCTTGCTGCAGGTCCCGTCGAATATTGCCAGAGAGCAAATGTCAAAAACAGCTTTCTTTTCGGTAAAACGACCTTTATCGACTCGGGTGATATGCGGCAGAGAATCGAGTCTTGCTTACTGCAAAATCGCGAAAACATTCTAGTCGGTCATGATCTTTACCACGATCTCAAGGCACTTGAAACGTTGGGGTTCAGCTTTAAGGTATACTCGCCTTGGAATGCAATAGACACTTGTGCGATTGCTCGTCTAATTTTCCCGCCAAAGCCCAGGAACAGTCTGCGTGGCATTCTTCGAAAATTGAAATGCCCTTACAGTGGACTGCATTGTGCTGGTAACGATGCAAATTCCACTCTGAGAGCAATGCTCCTCTTAGCAGTCCGAGCTTGCCAGCAGATTCATCCTAAGACGTCCGGAAATTTAGCAAGGATTGCAACGACATCTTCTTACTATTTTGGACAACAGGACCATCCTATAATAAAGGACCAGGAATTGAGGAAGAAAAGGAAGAGCACCGATAGATTAGAGAATACTTTCAGAACATGAAAGATATTGCGCGTGCTCAACGAGCTGTGGTCACTGAAGTACACGATGTAGGAGAACGTTTAGATCTGTTCAGGCTTGATGTTCTAATGTACATAATAATTTAGTCACGTGATGCTGCTGTCTAAATAGGGTTAGTGCTGCGGACATGCTTTGTAGTTCCGCAGAAAAAGTCGAGGAAACAAGATCATCCAAAACAACTATCACCATAACGAACACAGAACATGCGACCACCGGTACGGCTTCTTAAGCCGCTAGAGGCACCCAGCCTCCGAAACTCTAAGAACGCACTATATGTCTGCTCCAATTGCCGCTACGATGCCTCCCACCTCCCGTCACAGCACAACCACGAATTTCGTCGCTATGCCAGCGGAAACACCCCCTTCACCGACAAGCTTCGACGACGAATCTGGGGAACCGATAAGCCTCCAGGTCTCGAAGACCCGTACGGTGGCGAAGGTGTGATTGCGTCGGAATGGGCAAAACGCAAAGCTCAATACATGGGCAAACGCGAGGATGAGCAAAAGGAGCAAAAGGCAGAAGCAGAAGGAGAGGAGTTGATCCCAGAAGAAGAATATGAGCCCGACGAAGGGCTGGAGTTGATTCCGGACGATTTCAGCCCTGCTACGACGGCGCATGATTTGCCGAGGATGGGTCATTTGAGTCAATGGAGTGACTTTCCGCCCACTGAGGGTGATGTATATCAACCGTGAGTTAGAGGTTCTCTTATTGGAAATTGGTCAAATGACTAATGTATTTCCGCGTGATAGGTTTGTTTCCCGCAAAAGAGCCAGCGAAAGCGCCCATTTCCGCTCAGCCGCTCATTCTGTTGCTGTCGAATTGAGTCTTTTGCACGAACTCAAGAAACCTTTGTCGTTAGCTTGCGATGTGTCCAGACACGATGAACAAATTTGGAAAATGATTAGGAACTGCCAAATCAACAATGGCAGCCTTGAATTTCCAAAAGAGAAGACAAAGGAGGCATTATTTTTCGTCTTCAACCAGCTTGGAGAGTCCCCGGAGGCTCAAATTGAAGCTGCCGCCGAAGCTGCTGAACAAACGCAAGCCGAAGCCACTGTTGACACTACCGAAAGACTCGGAGCTGAACCAGTGGCTGAAGAAGAGCTCGAAGTTGAAGAAGCTGCTGAACCCGAACAAACTAACGAAATAGTGGATGCTGTCTACTCCTATGCCTTGGAGGCCAAAGAACCTCCTCACCACAAGGGATACCTTGATTTCTCCCTTGCCGACCCTGCAGTCAAATTCGCCGTAAGTTAATTCACATCTTCTCGTCTACTATCTAATACTAACCATGCACCAGTTCTTCAAACGTTACTCCCAAATAACCGGCCATCACATGCAAGATATCTGCATATACAAAGCTAAAACCATCGGAGATGTAATAGCACATGTCGAAAGGATCTACTGCCGACCCAAAAAGCTTGCGCCAGAACTCCGTACGCTAAAAGACAAAATCGATCTTCCGAACGTGGCTATCTATTCCAAGCGATACACCAAAGGACGGCAGGATCGTGAGAATGGTAGAGCGAAGCTTGTGGAGGCGGCTTTGAGGGAGAGGGGATTGCTGTGGAGGGAGCAGGGAGACAAATCGAGCAAGTTCAGCTTGTAATTATAATCGCGTCGCTCAACGCATGGTTGAGGTCACTTTGCCATTCATATATGTATTTTCACCACTTCTTTTATCTCGTGGTCTTGACCTTTAAGGGGAGTTCCTTCTCATTTGATGTATTCGAGATGTTGCATATTGTGTTAGTGTATATTAGAGTATGATTGATTGTTCCAAATTGAGCAGTCCATTGATTGAGGCTTAGAAGCATGAATACAGACCGGAAGGTACCAAGTATGTGCTCTAAATATTGTAAATAATATAAAAGCTCACTCCAAGCCATTTCCTACATGACCCCTTCGAAATTCGCCTGCAAACTTTTTGATTCAATATGCGATCTCTGTCCACATCGTTGTTCCTTTCATAGTGGTATCAGAAATATAATTGACCTAGCTCTCCAACTAAATACGCAAGCTTTTGACAACGCTCGACGTTGCGCTTTTGGCGATCATTGCACGGTGATAAAGCTGACCGGAGCGCCAACCTCATTCTGTCGTGGAATGAAATGCCGTTGGAGTTTGCTTCTTGGGGTCTGCGTGAAGTGATACAGTCTACCTGGCGCATGGTTAGGGAAGGGATGAGCCCTGTTAGATAGATTGTGTTGTAAAAGTCGTTCTTCCTTGTTAGTGGGAGGAAAATTTGGTATCATCGAGACAGTCAACTCATCTCCGTGCATTGGCAGGAATTGAGAACCCTCTAGTCATGAAATCTCCATCTTTCATCTTCCGCTTATCATTATCGTTATGGAACAGAGTTTGCAAATTCTCACTCCGAGCCATTTTCTGCCTCTTTTTCCTTTCTTGCTCTTCCTCGAGGACCCTGGCTGTGAGTATCGCTGTTGAAGCGTTTTTAATGCCTGACGCTGACGAAATTGAAGGCTTATCTTTATCGATGGAATCTGCTTTCGCTTTTGTTGACGACGCGGCTGATTCTTCAGTCGTTGCTGTCATTGAATACTCCCCGTTTGCATGCTTCTTGCGCTTCTTCGATCCGGAAAGCTTTTTGAGGGAATGTGTGAGCCCTTGCTCGGCGAGTTCCTGGCCTCGCGATATTAGGCGCTGTTTGTCGGCTTCTTTTGTAGGGAGGATGACGATGACGTTCCCGTCTGTGTAAGGTTCGCCGCACTAGTGAAAGTTAGTAGATCGATACCACATGGATGTAGAAAAGTGCTTACCTGTAGACATGTATCTCCCTTCATCTCCCGAACTGCCTCCTCAGCAAAGACATGGCCGCAGGGTACAATATAAACGGACTTGACAGTAGGACCGAGCTCCTTGGTAGTAACAGGACAAATCCATCTCTCGCCGTTTCCATTCTTCGAAATTCCTTCGGTGTCAACCTCAAACTTGAGTTCGACCACATCCTTCAAACCCTTGACTCGTCCCTGCAAAATCTCATCGCAATCCGCCTTTGAACTGATATCGTCGTCCTCGGCTCCAATCAAATATTTCAGTATTGAGTCTTTATTATATAAATTTCCCACTGAGTCGGAAACGATAGGGCGAAGAAGTGGTTTGTGCGACAGAGGATCTGTAGTCCAATAATGCTCCTGTTGCTCGCGTTGGGCTTCTTTTACCTGCGTTGCAGATGGCGCTTTTGCGGCTTCGCGGACGAGTTCTCGCCGGGTGGGGATACTGGTTTTGTTAGTGTTCGATTTTCAATAAGTCAGACTTGAGAGAAATCTCACCTTCCGCCATCGTTGCCCATTTTGCTATTAGTGACCAGAAGAATAATTGATAGTAATGGAAACGTCTCGCCACTTGTAGAGGCATAAACGTTGTCGGCAGTTTGAGGCAGAAAGAGAGTCTATGCATGACTAAGCAGCCCGCCCCACCGATAAGCCAAGCTTAATTTTGAGCCAATAGAATGTACCATCTCATGTTGTTAGCTCCGCAAGGACTCCGTACAAGCTGTCCAGTTCATCGAAGCATTGGAGGAACAACAACCATTCATTTGGAACAGTTCGTCTGCTATAATAACTCAATGCCGCTATCATGAGGGGTACGGTGAATGCGTTTGTTCTCTTGGGCATTTCGACATGTACCACTGTATTTGCAGCCTCGAGTCAGGCTTCATCCCGCCCTCGAGGCGTGGGACCTGAATGTTAGTCTACTTGCCTTGATACCTGCTCGACAACAATGGACACAGTACCTGGTTCTGCAAGAAGAATTGACTAATTGTTGATAATACAGTCGCCAAATTCTACAAAGATACGACCACGTTCACTTGCATCTCCCACCCTGTCATAACGATACCCTTCTCGGCGGTAAACGACGATTACTGTGATTGCCCCGACGGCAGCGACGAACCCGGTACAGCAGCATGCTCACACCTTTCTCGTCTATCGCCGTCAACATCCGCTGACCACCCTGGCAATGATGACATTGATCTCACACCTGCATTACCTGGGTTCTATTGCAAGAACAAGGGTCACAACCCCGCCTACATCCCTTTCCAGAGAGTAAATGATGGAGTTTGCGACTACGAGATTTGCTGCGATGGTAGTGATGAATGGGCTCATCCAGGAGGTACTAAGTGTGAAGATCGGTGCAAGGAGATTGGCAAGGCATGGCGCAAGTCGGAAGAGGCGAGGCAAAAGTCTCTCAATACAGCTTTGAAGAAGAAGAAAGAGTTGATCGCCGAGTCTGGCCGGTTGACAAAGGAAATTGAAGATCGTATCGTCGATCTTGAGGTCGAAGTCAAGGCCAAAGAGACCAAAATTCAGTCCATGGAAGTCGAGCTCGAAAACTTGGAGAGAGAAGAGCGAGGAAAGGTGGTCAAAGGTGCAAAGAAGGGTAAACTGGGGCTGTTGGTGGGCTTGGCGAGAACACGCGTTAATGAGCTTCGGGAAGCTCTAGGCGAAGTTCGTCAGCAGAGAGATGAGAGTCGTGCGCGAGTCAAAGAGCTCGAAGAGATTTTGTCAAAGTTCAAAGAAGAATATAACCCCAACTTTAATGATGAGGGTGTCAAGCGCGCTGTGCGCAGCTGGGAGGACTATGCCGCAAGAGGAACTGCGGGCGATGCCTCGGCGGATAGTGCTAGGGACCGCGACTTGGATGAGCTCGCTAAGGCTGATAACGATGCATCCGGTATTGACTGGATTCATTGGGAGAATCAAGACGAGAGCGAGATTGATCTTAGTAAGTTTTATCCCGCAAAGTGTTTATGCGAATACTAACTAGATACAGTATACAAACTACTGGCCTACTTCCCGCCAGTCGTGGTCGAGTTCCTCGAAGACAAATACAATGGCATCAAGAAATTCCTCGTCGAAAACAGCATCATTCCCGGCACCGAGAGCGAAACTGAAAGCGAATCAAAAGTAGTCACAGAAGCCAAAGATGCTTTGAAATCAGAAAAGTCAGATCTCGAAAAAACATTGAGATCCATCAAAGACCACCAGTCCGATCTCGAGAAAGACTATGGCCCAGGCGGTATCTTCCGACCCTTGAAAGACGTCTGTATTCAAAAGGACTCCGGGGAGTATACATACGAGCACTGCTTCCTTGCACACACCAAACAGATTCCCAAAAAAGGCGGCGGCACTGTGACCATGGGCAACTTCCACGCCATCTCAACCATCACCGTTGACGATGCCAATTCCGCCGGCGACATTCGACAAGTAGAAAAACTAGCTTTGGAATATACCTCTGGGCAAAAATGCTGGAATGGACCAGCTCGTTCGACGACTGTGATCTTGGAGTGTGGTGAGGAGAACGAGATTTTGAAGGTCATGGAGGACGAGAAGTGTGTCTATTCGATGCTCGTTACTTCGCCTGTCGCTTGTGGTGAGAATACCAAGGAGAAGGCGAAGGAGGCTGGGAAGGATGAGCTTTAAGACTTTTCTATTTACTCTGCCTGGGCTGTCGTAGAGAATAGATTCCTTTACTCATGTACTTATATGGATATGCTACGCTTTTGAATGGGTTTTTTTTTTCTCGCATATTCTGGCTTGCATCCAAAACAAGGAGAATTCATGATTACTTCTCTCATACCCTCAATTGACTGAATTCCTCAGCCCCATCTCAAGTAGATCAATCAATCCCTTATCCAACGCATCCTCGGCAAAACTCACTCTCCCAGTCGCCCATTCCAACCAGTCCTCCGCCCTCGCACCAGAAGAAGATCGCAGCAACCCAACACTTACATCAACTACACCAGGTCTCTCATCGCAATGCCAAAACACCGTCGCACCACATACGCTACAAAACTCTCTATAAACGCCGGGACTGCTTTCAAATCGTTTCATCGTTCCTGTCTTATACGTAAGCGTGTCGCCTTGATTGATGAGCAGATTCGCCTTTGGTATGAATGCCCAACACTGGATCGGGAACCCGCTCGCTAGTCGGCATGAGTTGCAAGCGCAAGTACCGGCAAAATACTTTGTATCGTTAGCACGAAGCCACCATTTGACATCTTCGGAATTCTTTGGAGAGCCGGAATGATAAGGGATGATCATGTCGGGCCATGGGGACCAGGATTCTTTGGACTGGTCGTTGGGACGGGTGACTGCGAAGCTTGTGCCTCCGCAGTGGCATCGGGCTCGAAGGACGCTTTGATTAGTATCCTCGTTCTTTTGTTGTCCTACATCTTGTTCCTGTACCTCTGATGGCGATATGGACTTATTCACAGCAGTTGCAGATTCGATAAGACATGCCGTGTTGCTGCCGGCATCCGTCGAGCCTGGCATAAAGATACTAAGACCTCCATCGGAGGTCTCTCCAACACCATAATGGACTGCAACACATTCTGACTCAGAAATAGATGATTCGACAGGGACAACAAGCCCCGCTGCTATCAAATACTTGTTTTCAGGCTTCAGTTGTGCTAGCACATGAGCACCACAGAAACCGCAGAACCACCGACTCAGTCGAGTGGACTGAACATATTCCCGCAAATTCGGATTAGAGACTAGCACTGGTAAGTCTCTATAGTGAGATTTTGAATGGGGCGATGTCGTTGGGTGTGGTTTCAGCAGAGAGTAGTAGGAGGTGCAAAGGACTCCGCTCGTTGCGCGGCAAGCACTGCAGTGACAAAGAGGGACCTCGTTGGGGAACCTGACTAATGATACTAGAGCTATTTGCTGAGCAGATACTTTTCCGCACAGGCAAGAAATGGATGCTGTGATGGTAGATTGTTCAGACATCTTGTCATGGTATATCCATCACTTCAGGTCAGTCAGATAGACATAAATGTGGGCGAGACGGCTGAGCAAGGCATAGATCGGCTTGCCCGAAGACGAGAATTGAGACTACGTAATAGATGAAGCACTAGATGTAAATAGCCGGACTATAGCAGAGTGGCAGACACCATAGTCTTGGTATGTTTGTAGTCTCCCGCTCTATTGGTCTGCTGGAGACCATCCGAATAACATAAGGAGAGATGGCTGATGGTGTCCCTCAGACAGCTGGTTATTTTCCTGTTGATATCAATGCAAACATTCGTTCGCCTTGAAGCGTTGCGTGTTTCATGGCAACTTTCATCATACCACCGCCTTGGGTTCCCTTACGCTCGTTTTCATAATCCGTGGTGAAACCCAATCTTGTAACCAAAGATCAATCACAATCCTTGTATGGAAACCCTTGAGAATCCCACCATTACTGGAGGCTTGACCATAATTTACCCTATCAGAGTCTTCAGCCACAAATCCATCGACCCATTAGGGCTCTTAGGCCCCTGTAACTGCAGCCATGGTTTTTCCTACCAATAGAACACAATCTGGCCAACGCACCACGTATTACTTACATAATTACCTTGAGCAAATTAGGAATGGCGGTAATGATACACTCTGTAAATCAGGCTCGAAAATGAGATGAAAATGAGGTTGATTCTCATTTGACGAGTGCTGAGGACCTTGGTGCCCACGGGATCGGACCATATTGTAAACCATGGGAAGCCTTTTCAGGTATAAAAGAGAAGAAAATTCCACTCAAAAGCTATTGGCCGATGTTTCGTGCGGTCTGCTTTGTTTTCTCAAACTGATCGATAGCGTCTGTGTTGGGTACTGATATGTCATGGGTCGTACGGTACAGCTGCAACACGATAATACAAACTTCTTTGTTCAAGTCTGAGGGGTCTTCAGCCCACTTGGTTACTTTCCTTTATTGATTAGCTTGATCCAAACACTAAAATCCAGTGTATGCATTACCTCCATCAGTTCAACGAATGACCACTTTCAGTTTAGAGCTTCGACACTATGTACACTATATGTACTTCGTACAGTTATGGATGCAACGTGCGGGGGTCTCTGCCATTTGATCGAATAATAACCGGCATGCCAACCTGGTTGCATAAATTCAAAGGCCCATGCGGCATTTGGACCTACTGTAGTCCACCTTTTTATCTGATCTGATATCTTGTACTGTTGCTGAACGGAAAGTATGGTCCCGCTTCGCCTTTAAATTGTTCGACCTCGATTCGACACGTCTTGTATCCGTAACGGGTCAATTCGGGAGAGCATGTAAATGCAAGGCTTTCGATCAGAAGTTATTTCAATGCTGGTCATGATAACATGACTGCATCACTTTGTGGCCGAGCCGGTCGAGCCGAGTTCTCTGGAGTGAAAGACACCAGGCCTGTCATACTCTAGCTTGGGGCATTCAGTAATAACTTCTCATATGATCTATAGATCCACAATGGTGGATCGAGTTTACCAACTCCACTGTTTTTCCGCTTCTGGCGGCAGCAGCGTTGCGGCCTTAAAAGGGCATCAAATGAAGACTGCAAATCAGTCATACAGTCTTGGCTTGGCAATGTCTACCAGCCGATCCACCAATACTGTTGCATTGTCACGGGTATTCATCGTGCCATCCCACATAGTAGAGCTGTAGGCATCTGTGCTTGAGTGGATCGTTACCTGTTGGCCCAAGGAGGTGTCCATGCACAACAGCTCCCTTATAGGTCCATAGCAGACGGAGCCACATGGCTGCTTCATACAAGATGTAGCTCAGGCATCGATTGACCGTATGCTTGTCGATATGCATGAAAGACATCAGGCGCATGATCAATACCTTTTAGGAGAGAGTATTGCATATCTTTGTCCGACACCGGCTGAAAAAACGGGTATATAAACCCTCCTCCGTGATACTACAGGAGATATAATCCTCTTTCTATTCAACAAACAAACACCAATATCAGCCTACCCAGAAAGTCAGCCATAAGCTTCTGTACAAGGAATCTCATTTCGAAACCAACCCACGAACCCAAAAAGATGTCTCCCTGCTCCTGCAACTGCTGCAAAGGCGAGTGCAACTCTTGCTCCTGCAACAGCTGCAGCGTAAGTCATTGTGCAGCCTTGGCTCCAGAGATAAATCACTCACTGACATATGTTCTAGCACTAAATGCCAACGCTTGGATGGCCTCGACAATGACCTGATATGGAACGCTTCTCCTTTGTCAAGTGAGAGTCTCGGTAGTATTTGGACGGAAAGGACGGGTGGAGATGGATGCGTTGGATTCGACGGAGTAGTCGTTGATTTTGTTCATCTTTGACTAAACGGAAGGCTGCGCTGGGGTTTCTTGGTCTATTATCGTCGTTGCTTGCAAAAAAATCTAGTCAATATTAAGCCGAGTTCTAGAAAAGATATTGGAGTAGTTATCTGTACTCGCAAGTCGTTGCTGCCTCGAGGACGAGCCTCCTTCGTAGTTGCCCAAAACAGGCACAGATGCCAAATCGGGAAGGTGGCAACCCGTCCAGGCCTGACCAATCAGAGTAAAGACATAAAACACCCGCGCCGGCACGGTCACCGCCTTCCTAACTAGCACATTTTTTACGCTGCAAAGAAAAAAGTTTGCCCAGGAAATTAAAAGCCCTCGACGCTCCCTCGATGGTCTGCACGTCATTATCGTCCGATTGAGTCTTCTGGTGGTTGTCAACGAATTGATGATTGTATCGAAAGCTTAAAAGCACAACATAGCCAGAATGGCACCATTCGCGTACGAGTTCCGAGGGGAGGCAGACACTTATCGACCGCAAGATCGAAACAGCGACGGAGGCAGGAACAGACGCAGAACTGCAGATAGGGATCGAGCGCCGCGTAACCAATTCACCTTTCGATTCCCCAAACCTACTGCTGATCGGCCTTTACTGTCGCGACGACGTGAAACTACACCGGAGCTGCTCGTCGGTCAGCAAGAAGGCCAAGACCAACCGCGATTCAAATTCGCTCAACTGGACGAGCTGACCGATAGCGATGAAGCGGAGATGGAAGAATCTTCTTCCGAAAACGAGGATAGTGACTTGGATCGTCCTCGTAAAAGACGAGCAGTTGAGCCTGTGGTTACCCTTGCTGTTGAAAAACCTAAGTGGTCGAATCCAGATCCGTATACAGCTTTACCACCACCAGACGAGACCCAAGTTAAACGGCCCGACTTTGTGAAACTAATTCGAAAGGCCCGTGTCTCTGCGACTGCTGCAGAACCCCTTGTTGGCGGCGATGCTGTTACAACAAATGACGACTTCATCTCTTTCGGAGCTGACGACGGTGATTTCGAAGACGAGAATGCCCCCCCCGAGAACGCTCCGACTGGTCCAAAAACACATCAACAGCAGACTGAAGATGTGAGTGCTGGAAAGAAGCGCACACGGGACGATCAGATCAAAGTGTTCACTGGCAAGTCCGGCAAGACCAACTTCAATTCAGAAGGAGATATTGTCAGTGTGTGGAAGGCTCAACCATCTGACAATGGGAGCCCATGGCTTGAACTGATGGAGTCCACAATGCATATCGGTACTAGGTGAGCATTCATATCTGCTTCAAACGACGATGCGGGCTTCAGAACACTAACGACTTGTAAGACTACATAACGAGATCCTCGCTTTCTATGATTGGGTCAAACCTCGGCCTTACGAAGATATGATTCGCAAAGATCTTATAGACAGAATACAGAACGTGTTTGACTCTCAGCCGAAGTTTCGCGATATGGAAATTCGGTCATTTGGGTCGTTCGCGTCAGGACTCTATCTTCCTGTGGCCGACATGGATCTAGTCATCCTCTCACCCGGTTTCAGACGCTACGGGAGAGAGACTTTTGTTCCATTCAGAAGAACCTCAGGCGGTAGGATCTCCATTTACGAAGTCGCTAGAGTGATTGAGAGGGCGAATGTCGTGGCTTCTGGTTCAATGGAAATCATATCCGGTGCCAGAGTTCCCATTCTCAAATGGGTTGATCGCTTGACTGGGCTGAAGGTGGATATGGCATTTGATAATGACAGCGGTATTCGTGCTATTAAAACCTTTGAAAAGTGGAAAGAAGCTTACCCGGCGATGCCCGCCATTGTCGCCGTCATCAAACAATTCTTACTTTTGCGAAGTTTGAACGAGGTGCCTACAGGTGGATTGGGAGGATTTTCTATTATCTGTCTCGTTGTCAGCTTGTTACAGCATATGCCTCATCATCTGAACGGCCATGGTCCGTCTCTTGGCAGTATTCTCATGGACTTCTTTGACTTTTATGGAAACAAGTTCGATTTCTCATCAGTTGGTATACGGCTGGAGCCACCGGGCTACTTTAACAAAGTAAATTTACTACATATGTCCCTCTTCTCACCTCGCTGACTTGATTCCAGGTTGTTTACAGCCACGAGAAAAAGGTCCGCCTGTCTATTGAAGACCCTAATCGACCAGAAAATGACATATCCGTTGGCACAAAAGAGATTGGTCTGATCTTTCGCTGCTTTTCCAGGGCTTATGACGCATTGAAATCTCGAATGACATCGCTTGCCGTTTCGCAGAATCAGACGAACATCTGTTTTCTCGACAGTATCATCTCAGCGTGTTACGATGAATACGCAGATCAGCGCGCTCATTTGCGTAAAATCTTTGAAAATGAGTCTAGGTTCATCCCATACCATCGGATGCTCACTCCACCGCCTCCACCGTCAGACAGCGCGTCAGAATCAGAGTATGACTTGGAGCATGCGTCTGTTCCACCACCTCCACCTTCTGTGCCTGCTCAATCTGAGCTGAAGATTAAGGGTTTGGGAGCATCTAACGGCAATGAAGACAAGGCGGCCAAAAAACAGAAGAAAGATAAGAAGAAAAAGAAGAAAGCGGCAAAACAGCACGGCAAGCCGAAGAAGGATTAATCTCTGTGTTTGTCCGTCGTTTCTTTGTTAGCTTTGAAAAACAGATCATTGACGACGCGAGGCAAGCTTTTCCTGTTGGAAAGGCGAGGGTTATGAAAGTGGATGCGCGGTGGAAGCTCTGGAGATACGAGCAATGACCCAACCAGCTGACGCTCATCAGGAATTGCATTTTTCTTCCAATTCTATATCTACATGGGTGTTGATTTCTTCTTTCTATTGTATTATGAGATACCCACAGGCGTGACTGGAAATGGCGTTTTTGTTGTGATCATGACTCGTTTATATGTTTATATGTCTATTTCTTCGAGAACTTATGCTGTCATACATAGGAGCGACAATCCCTACAGGATGCCCCTTGACGCCAACGAATTCGAACAAGCTTATTTAACCTACAGATTTTCTTTTTCCTATTTCTTCTGCACTTGATCTATGAGGACTGCTGACATGGAGCTTTGAGCAGATAACGCGGTTCTTGATCCGAATCGATGGTCACTTATGCTGAAATTATATCAATCGTGCAGTGTACCGCACAAAGACTCTGCTAAGAAGAGTCTTCTTACCTTGGGAGACACTACAAAGAGCTATCTTGACTCTGCCGCGGTTCTCCTTCTTTTTCCCTTCTCATCAAGTGGACGCTTCATGCGCTTGCTTGGAGAGGATGGAGTTCGGAATATGTCGAGTGGTTTTCATAAATAATTACCTACAGCAGATCGAAAAGGATGGATACATGGTGTAACATGGGATTGATGGAAATTTTTCTTTTCTTTCTCTCTGATACGTACTACCTGTTCTTGCAGTCGACATTAAGTATCACTAAGAAAGCTTACCCCGCAACAGCGATACCTTCTCTGCATCCCTGTTTACCCCTCCTACTGAGAGAGCCAACAGCTGGATACTAGCCTATTACCTATGAGACGATAACAGCTTAATGAGGCCACCTGGTCAACGGTGGGGGTGGCTTCTAATTTCTTTCTACTTTCTCCAACTCTTTTGAATCATCTCATATTCTACGAACAAGTAATCCCGTCAGATTGATATATACATTGATCGCAAGATGAAGTTCACCGACGGAATGTGGTGTCTTCGAGTAAGTTTCTGACATCATCTGTCAGTTAATCATGGGGATGAAAAGCTCATTTATCCGTCTAGGAGGGGATCACTATATATTGGATGAGCAACGTGGAACGGTCGTCAATTGAGCCAGATGCTGTTCGTCTATTGTTGATAAGTATCAGCGACATAGGGGAGATACTTTGAACTGACGTACGTATTTTTTTACGTCTGACTTTTCACCACAATGTTGAAATATAGCTAACGTTCCGTAGCTACGGTATCTGCCAGTCATTTCTCCGCTCGAAGGAATCATTGGGGTCAAGTTGGTGCACTGGTACGTGACACAAGGATGGGACCATATCGTTAAAGCGTGATCAATGTATATGAGCTAACATTGCATTTCAGGGATGGCGAAGTTGACAACGGACCACACTACCAGATCGCATCGGCAGCCGGCCATTCCAAGATCTACCAAACAAACGATGCAGTCCGTATCCAAAGCGGACCTGCGATCCTCAAGATCAGCACAGCTCCGAATGAACTAGACTTTGTTTGGCAAAGTGATGCAGGCCAAACATTGACGGGCCACTCTTTTCGCTCAATATGTTATGTTAGAGATCGCACGACGGACAAAACTCACTGGTCGGATGGATTATACATCGACCACGAGGGCTACATGCTTGCTGAACTCAACTTAGGCGTAAACGAGAAGTTAGATGACCTGGGCGAAAGATTCGGCCCGTTCGTGAAAAATGGTCTGAGAGTCGATATATGGAATGAAGATGGCGGTACCTCGTCGGAATTGGCGTATAGAAACATACCATTTTACCTCAGCTCTAAAGTATACGAAGTCTTTGTACGTCATGCGGGCAAAGTGAGTCTCGAGCTTCAGTCTGAAAGGACGACAAGAGTCAATCTTTTCGTTCCGGGGCAGGAGTTAGAACACTTCATCATCTTCGGTGGAACGCCTAAAGAAGTTTTGAGGCGTTATACTGCGTTGACGGGTCAGCCGATTTTAGTGCCTGCTTGGAGTTGTAATTTGTGGTTGACTAGTAGTGCGTTGACTTCCCTGAGGATCTTGTTTAGCAAATTAATTGTTTTGTCTTTCTTTCAGGCTTCACTACCAGTCATGATGAAAAGACGGTCACCAGGTTTCTGGACGGATTCCGGGACCGCGACATTCCCCTGGGTGTCTTTCACTTTGATGTTTTCTGGATGTAGTCTTATCAATAGTGTGACTTGCAATTTGACGAGGACTACTTCCCCAATGCCACAGCATACTTGAAGCGTCTCAAAGAACGAGGCTTGAATATCAGTGTGTGGCTCAATTCGTATGTCGGACAAGCTTCACCATGGTTTAAAGAGGGAAAGGAGAAGGGATACCTCATCAAGGTACGCGAAAAATGCAAGTTATCAAATGATGAAGCAAATAATTAACGATTCTTATAGCGAGTTGATGGTTCTGTCTGGCAGTGGGACATGTGGCAGGCCGATATGGCTATAGTTGATTTCGCAAACCCTGAAGCCTCAAAATGGTGTACAGGTCATTTGATGCGTCTAATGGATATAGGTGTCGATTCGTTCAGAGCTGACTTTGCAGAGCGTACCCCATCAGAACGTCAAATTTCACGATGGTTCCAATCCGGTGCGAATGCACAATTACTACTCGATATTATACAACAAAGTCGTCTATGACGCCATGATAGGTCGAGTCGCCAAAGCAAAAAGTCTCGTGTTCGCTCGTAGTACGGCTCCAGGTGGACAAGCATACCCCGTTCACTGGGTGGAGACTGCGAAAGCACTGTCGAAGCAATGGCGGAATCCTTACGCGGCGGACTCAGTTTGATGTTATCTGGTTATATTTTCTGTAAAACTGCGATTGGTGGTTTTGAAGAAACGCCACCACCCGCACTGTACAAACGCTGGGTACAATTTGGTCTCTTGTCGTCTCATTCCCGCCTGCATGGTTCCAGCTCGTACCGCGTCCCCTGGATCTACGGCGAAGACTGCAGCGATGTACTCCGTGAATGCGTAAAGCGCAAGATCTCACCTATGCCGTACCTCCTGCAAGAAGCCTTACATGGTCATCAAAGTGGCGTCCCACTCATGAGAGCCATGTTTCTCGAATATCCTTATTATCTGGCTACCTACGCTATCGATTCGCAGTACATGTTCGGCAGCAATTTACTCGTGGCACCCGTCTTCACCGAAGACGGGACTGTCACATTCTACGTTCCGCGTAACGCTAAAGACGAAAGCAAGGGAAAATGGGCCTCCTGGTTCGATTATGACAAGACCTATGAGCCCGGTCAATGGTATACCGGGAAACACGACTTTTCCTCATTGCCGATTCCTATTCGTCCTGGTACGGTCACCGCAATTAGACAAAAGCTCAAGACTCCGGAAGATGATGCCCTTGATGGGTTGGAATTTATAGTGAACGGTATTCTGGAGTTAGGAAACAGAAAGATTTATATCGTGAACCCGAAGGATGCGCATGAGGTTTTGATAAGTATTGATGTGCAAAAAGTCATTGGAAATGGGGCAAACGTGGTGAAGGTTTACTCTTGGGATCGGATTTGCTTGAATGCTAGCCCTCCATTTCTCCACCAATCGCGATGGCACCAGCTACGACTCGCAGTTTGCCGAAATATCAGGACTCTGTACTACATAAATGTTGATTTATATCGACGCTATGAGATACATGAATCGCCGTCCAACTCCATGCTGCGAAGAGCTGAACAAGCGACCGCGAGACTATTGGTGATTGATCATCCGAATGCCGTAAATGTTGCCTATGTTGGTAATTGTTGGGACTGAGGTCTCCAATGTACGTGCCACACTTATCCTTAGTAAATAGCCTCTAATAGACTAAAATCATGAATAGGGGAAAAATGTCAATTCACGTGCATGATTTGATAAAGGTCAATCCTTTTCATTCAATGCAAAGACACAAGCGAAAAACCCAATAAAAAGATGGAGAGAAGGAAAGGAAAACAATTGCATTGTATCTAAATCCAAAATCACGCATCGGATTCTACCTTGACGAAGATGTCATCAAAATTTCCATCCTCACCAGGCTCTGGCTTAATTGCAACCCACTGGTTCTGTGGTGGTGGTGGCATCCAAGGCTCGACTGGTGCGGACAACAACGAATCCCGGGGGTGATCTGTTGTAGTAGGCACATCTGGGTAGAGTGATGGCGTGCCAGGGTATGGAGGAGGTTGTTGGCAGCAACCCGAAAAGCAGAAATCAACCTGATTGTTCCATTCTGGCGGTTTTATTGGAGCGTCGGTAACTTTAGGTGCTGCAGTTGCAGTTGCAGTAAGTTGAGCAGCAGTAGGATTGGCATGGCTTTGATTGAAGTGGTCATTGGAAAACATCTGATCATAGCACTGTGGATCCCAGCCCTGATTGAGTGACATGTTTATATCCTCTACTTTTTGCATTTGTGGCATCGACCCAAGATACATATTCGCGAACGGATCAACAGGAAACTGCTGCTGTTGGTGCACATCCGGGATTGGCATCATGTAAGGAAACGCCGAAGTATCAGTAGGCAGAATCGTCCCTGCGGAAGGAGTCCAGTACGACGTCGCACTCGCAAAAGGATCATACGTGACTGGCGCAAATGTATTCATCTGCTCTGTCCCCATGATCCCATAATTACAATCGCCAATCTTGATATCCTGCTTCATAAAATCATTTGGCGCAGGACGCTTTTTGAGGCTGCCTTCCGAACCGTAGCTGCCGCTACCACATTTGCTATCATTGAAATCCTTGCTTTTGTCGTAGGAGTTCTTCCCCTTTGAGGATTGTTTGGTTGTTTTGCCCATATCGGTTTTGCTGTTTGCCTTCTTGGGTTTTGTGGTTTTGGGGACGGTGGCTGTTGTCGAACCTTCCATTTGCTGTCGGAAGCGCGAGTAGCGCATACGAGCGGCGTGGCCGTTTGAGATGTCTAGCTCTGTTGCGACAAGGCTCCAGTCGATCTGTAAGTTGTCAGCAGCTGATGGAGCCGGGATTTATATGGGCAATGGTTGGGAACTCACGGTTTTGAGGTCCAGCTGTTTGAGGATTGTGTAGAGAAATCTGGTTGCATGGCCTTCAGTCGGCATGGTTTTGCTGCGTCTGATGGACATCATGGTGTCGGTAGATTAAGAGCAGCCTAGTTGCTCGGCACAGCAGGGGAAGGTTGATTGCAGTTCTAGTTCAGTGTTAATTATTCAAAGATGAGACTCTGAAGAGAGTGATTATCAGATATCTAGGCTAGATATAGCAGTCCTAACTATTCATATGCTGAGAATGAAAAGAAGAATATCATTCAGGTTAGTGAACGCTACTACCTTAGATTGCAGGATGATGATGAGAATCTGGATGACATAGACATAGAGAGAACCTGTTATATGATCTTTGTACACAATGTGAATTTACATGTAGCTAGGAGTCTTTGATAAAGATATAAAGAGTCAGCTTATAGCTTGGTATGTGAACAACCCTGAGTCATTCAAAATACATTCGCGTTCTATTAAAGCCATCTAAGATGATATCAAGCTTTGTTTTCAAGCTCCTTATGAAATTTCACATTCCCGGATTGATCTGTAAATGGGATTGCGTATTTCATTTATTCCATTGCTCAACCAATAATCAAAGGTAGCTACTATAACCTAATAGTCGTTATAGCACAAAGAAGCAACAGCTTGATAAGCAGTCCGTACTAGCATCCGGAATACGGACTGCTTTTATCTGGGTTGAAATGACATTGTAATGGGCTTTCCTGGATACTTTTTCTTCTCTGTGGTAGATGAAAGACAGTCTATTTCTGAGTATGTCTAGATGGTACTGACGAGGGAAATTCTGATTCATCAGTGTGCAGATTTCAGAGCTTGTAACGTCAAAATTCGGCAATTCTTGCCGACTAGATACGGGTTTCAGTTGGAATATGCCTCTCAGCGAGAATACTATACCTGGAAACCGAGTAATTAAATTATTCAAACGATCCTGTGGTATTAGAATGAATGAACTATTTAGATCAATCCTACAAAGAAGCAATGCACCGCAGTTAAGGCTCCTTGTCAAAATCGCTGCGGCTTTCTGGGCTGTATGCTGGTCACATGGTGATCGTAGCCCTAACTTGATCGTCCTGTGCAGATATTAGACCTCAGCTAATAACAATCACCATTCATCTACCCTACAAATAAGAGAGTAGAGACAACAGGATGTGAACAAAAACCTTAGTATAATGAAGCCTCAAAGAAACCTTCCTTTCTTACCAGTAGTTTGCTATTCTTGCTAAATGCATTATTGTTGGGCTTCTGAGAGGGAAATGGCGGAAAGATGTTGTTACGAAGAAGACTTGGAGACTTGATAAGAAAAGCTTAGTAGACTAAATGGAGACTTTTAACCGAACAATCACTTCTAAGCATAGCTAGCTAAACCCCTGTTCCGCCCCTAATTACCAAAACCCCGATAACATAACAATGATTTCAGAACGAGACCTCCCAAAACCCTAATGTTTCCTCCGATATGCGCTATGGTCGTGACAAGAAATACCTCAAGCATAGAGCTGTAGCGTAATCAGTAACGTAATTTACAACAAGGACCTGACTAGCAATACTTACTGCTCGACTTAGTCAGAATCATCGGCGAAGGCAGACTTGACAGGCTTCTTGTATGGAGTTGGGGAGACCACCCACTCCTCATGGTCAATATCTTCTTCAATCTTCATGCCATTTTTCTCTTCGGCCTTGAAGGTATCAGGGAGCTTAACCTTCCTCTGCTTCTTTGCGGAAGAAGGCTTCGGAGGGGTGATGGCCTCGATGCCGGTGGCATCCTTGCGCTTGCGATTTCCAGACTTGGGAGTAACTGGAACAGACTCGATGCCCGCGGCACCCAGTAGTTTGGCGTACTTTTTGCTGTGTAAAATAAGAGGAACATGCTTCAGTAAAGGATAAGTCGATATGAAAGAATTCAGGTTCATGATGATAGCCAGATATGGTTCGGGGCGCATCAGAGAAGTTTTACCATTGAAGTAGCGGCTCGAATGGACAGCATGGCAGAGAAAGGGGTATGAGAAGGAGAAATGAAGCTACTTAAGCAACTTACCGACATGCTTCGGCAGAGATATCATCTCCCATCACGTCTGCAACCTTATTCCAGGTTTCACCAGAAATTTGCGGGGAGATTTGCTGCAAGGTGGTGAGGAGGAATTTAGAAATAAGCTCTGGAGTCCAGTTCACCATGTTGGCGATAGATTCTGGACGTTGTAAGAACGAACAGAGATTTTAACGATTCGAATTGAGTAGGTATGAAGAGTTGAATGAAAGGAGAGCCTTGTCAAGAGAACTTGGAGGGAGTCAGAAGTCGAAATGAGAAAATAGTTGTGGAGGTAGGTAAGATAAGGAGGAGGAAGATGGGTGGAGGAAGAAGAATTTATAGAAAGGAGAGAAGTGGCTAGTGAGGCTTGATATCAAGAGAATTGGAGCCAACTCGAGGCGGTTGGGAAAGAAGATTCACGTGAAGAGACAAATAAGATCAAGATCACTTACAAGCCGAAAATGCCTTGAAACCTAGCGCTAGACGTTTTTGGAACAGGCTTTTATAAAAGAATCTGCGCCCTGGAGTCTAGAAACAGGATCAAAGAGTCTTGTCTTGTGTAAGAATATTCCTGGGTGTTGATGACCACGTGAGCTCTCACTTTTTTCATTCCTCAAAGTTCACCTGAGGGAGCTATTAATTCATTTCTTTCTCCTAACTTCTTCTTCTCCAACTTACTCTCCATTCTCCATATCAACATCAAGATTGACCATATTCCCACCACCACCAAGTTCATATCCCAAGTCTTCTCTCTGCCCTCCCATTCAACGATCAAACCTTTCCAAAATCTGCATCACCATGGCTCCTGCTCAGGATTCTACATCCAAGAAGCGTACTTCCTGAACCCCAGAGTTGAACCAGCAGGTGAGTGGCCTCGAGAATCGATTCCACAGAAGTATCCCACTAATGACTAAACCACCAGCTGTTCATGGCACTGCTCAAGGCCCTTGATCCAAGTGCCATCAACTATGGAAAAATTGCCGAAGAGCTTGGTGGAGGTAACGACTCCCATTAGTATGATGTGCATCCAGCTCGTCCTGGTGTTATTTTTGGCGAATTCAGCGAAGATTATTGACAAGTTCTGTGAGACAGGGTTCTCTCGAATCAAGCTATTTACAAGCGTATATACGACATCAATAACAAAGGCATTTCTTTCGAATCTCGGCCGCTGCCCCCAAGAAGACCAACAGCACGACTACCACCCCTAAGAAGCGTAAGGTCGCTGCTGACGCCAAGGAAGATTTGCGAGTTTCATTCAGCAAGCAAAAAGGCAAGCAGGCAAGCTATGGCATAGGGAGATGAAATAGGAAAGTGTTTGGGAACGTTATTGTGTCTATCAATAATACTGGGAAGGGGGGGAAGGTGATCACCATCGTTTTAAATGTAGCTTTGTAAGGATAGCACAAGTCTTTAGATATTCAGAATAGTTAAGCAAATCTTTTGATTGATTTGATTCCGAACAGATTAACAGCCGGATAAGCTGTAGATTTCGAAGGGATACCTGAATATCTGGATGAGGCGATCAACCTGTTACTACGAATGGCACAACGTGGGTAAGTGTGACTACTACAAGTATACAAGGTTCTGAAGAAACCACATCTATGATTGAAGAAATTGTTTTCGCTCTGATGATTATCACTGAAGGACTCTCCCATACTTGATAAGAAAATCCGAGAAAAAAATCCGTTCCTATCACATATAAATAGAAAGATATCATTCTGGTTGCACCGCAAAAAACAAGTCCCTCACCCAAAAAAAGACAAGATAAGTAGGAATGAGACCCCCAAACAACCTTTCCCCACCGCATTTGCATTCTGGATGTATTTCTGATCATCTCCACTTAAAAGAATTTGTTATTTTTCTCGGTCGTTCTTGTTTTCTCTCCATGACATCTGGGATTCGCAGCCGACATCAACGCTTTCTCCTGTTAGCAGACCGGTCAGAGATCAAAATGCCGCGATTACACAAACAAACAAAAAACATACCTTACTCGTAGATATCAGGAATCTCAAAGGTATCCTTTTCTTCAACAGGAGCGTACTCAGGATCAGCCGAGCTGAATCGATTTGAACCCTTGTCATCCTCATCCATCTCGGTGCCACTTTCCGCATACTCTGTCATGTTCAGATGCTGGGTAGGCTTTCTGGCACGTTTGCTAGGTGTGTCTTCAGGCAACGGACCGAGATCGTCAATATCCTCTTCTCGCTTGAATCGGATGCTGTTTACCGGTTTGAACTCGTTGTCGGAATCGGAAGCATCTGCTGCTGCATTACGCTTGCGCTTAGACTTAGCGGTCGAGCCACCGGCGCTCGCACGAGTGCCACCACTCGCACGGGGAGTGATGGTCTTGGTTCGAGGGGTCTTTGGGGTTGATACCGCGGTGACATTGCCTGCGGACCCGGACTTTGCAAGCTTTTTCAACTTGAAGATGTGCTCTGAGACAGCGCGGGCAGTTGGTCTTTCGTCCGCATTTGCTTCATTGATAAGGAGTCGTATTAGCTTGCGGGCCGTAAGTATAGTTTTGCATAGGAGACTCACGCCACGTCTCAGATACCTTTCTGTAGTCGACGGTGGTGTTTGACAATTCAAGGATACGAAGGAAGAGCTAGTAGTCGTCAGTGATTGCAGTTCTCGAATCAAGATTTGGATAGTAAACATACCAAACGCTCGTTGGCGAGTGTCCACTGCATAGGCATTTTCGCAAGCGTGGATCAAACGTTGTGTGTGAATGTAGATTTTACTTCAGAAATTGACAACACTCTGTTGTGAAAGAAGGTGATTAGATCAGGTCAAGATATCGATAGGAGTATTCAACGACTGGGATGAGGTCAAGAGACTGATTCAAGTAAGAGAAGAGAGTGAGGAGAAGTGACAATCGAGATGAGGATAGAAGGTAAAGAGCGGGGAAAGAAGAAAGGAAAGTGAAGCTCAAGTCATTGATTTATACCCCCCTTCCAGAGACGGTGGCTGGTCAAGTCAAGCAAACGACTTCGAGAGCCGTTTTCCATAAACAGTAATGATATTGTCTGTGTTATGGATCCACTTACTATTGTTTGCATGTCAAATATCTGCTGACTTGAAGACTTTTCTGATGGGGAACTGAGCCACTGAGCTGTTTGACAAGAGATTGACTAAAAGGATTGTGATTGGATGTAATGAGGAAGTGGCTGAGACGTGAAGGAAGAGAAATGCCCGAGTTAGAGCCGTTTGTGAAGCCGGTAAGAGATTAGGTTTCAATTGTAAGAGCGAAGACGTGTATCTATCAAAAATGGCAGTAAAGTGATTGGGCAGGGGATGCCAGCCTCGACTCGATTGGCCTATCTTTTCCTAGATATGAAGAGAAACAAGACAAAGAAAAATATCTGCGCGTTTGAGGTTTAGGGGAAAACCGTCATCTTGAATATTTCTTCCTACTTCTCTATTGATTGGTTGTCTTACTGACAAACGATTATTTCCAACCACTTTCACCCTGCTCTATTCTTACCACCTCATAACCATAGTCTCTTTACCAACAAGTACATGTAATACCCTCTGCTCTCTCTTCTCTATCTTCTACTATCTCTCTCACCCATCAATCTCTATCTTCTTTTCTAATCTTCTCCTAACCCCAACACCTTAGTCACCTACACCATACGATATTCTCCTCTCACCTCATCTCACCTCACCTACATGAACGAAGGCATACCTCAATCTTCATCTTAACAACATCTCAGTACTTTGATTCTCATCTCACCATCGCTACACTTCTCTGGCCTGATTTGTCCGTCGAGGTCTGACCAGTAAGCTCATATCATCCCAAACCGGAATTCTCGCTCTAACCAATCATTTTCCCGCTCAGGAAACCACAAACAAGAACCAATCGCCAACTTCACAAACTCACATCATCTAGACAAAATGGTCAACTGGCAAGAGTCACAGGCGAACTTCCGCCTTATTGCCGCCATATACGCAGGAAATCCTGGAATAAAGGTATTTGCCACATACAAGCCACACATACAAGCCAACTCCAACCAACGGAAAACACAACTAACAGTCCCAACCAGATCGACATAATCACAACCGCGCTTGCCTACGGCTTGGGTGCTACGGACCGTTCAATCCATAACCAGCTCTACAAATGCCGTCAATTGGCCGACCAGCTCAGAGACGAAGTTGAAAGAAGTGGCCTGCGCAAGCCACCTCGTGGTTCGGAAAATGACGCTACTACAACACCCAAAACCCCTCGGACTACCAGAGTCAAATCAAGTGGTGGCGGTTCGTCCCGTGTTCGCGGTTCTGCAGCGTCCAAGGCGGCAAAAAAGAAGAACATTGAAACAACGCCCACCAAGGCCGGGAAAGGGACATTCGCTGCCGCGGGCCTCTCCATGATCGACGCAATTGCGGTGGATAGCCATGACGAAGACGAGAGTAACATCAGCCTCACCAAGTCCGAAACGGTATCAATAGCCGACGATATCAAGAAAGAAGAATCCAAGCAAGAAGTCGATTCAAAGACCCCCGAACCTCAGCTAGTCGGCATTGAGAAGTTTGGTCAGCGCGCTGTGGCTCCTTGTGTTGATAGTAAGACAAATGGGTATGCCTTGGGATCCGGAGTCCAATCTGCTGCTATTAACGCGGATGAGTTCAGTATCAATGAGATTTTCGATGCTATTCATTAAAGTGGGCAACGGAGACATTTTGGGGATTGTGAGAAGGGACTTTATTTCATTTTCGGGGACTTTTCGGAAGACTTAATAATGATAGTTGCCTGGGGATTGGATAAGGGGATGGGAGTTTGGAAATGAAGTGGGCTTTCGGGTTATGGATTGGTAAGAGGGGATTGCAAATCAAATAGCTACATGAGCTGGATCACTTGAATGATATGACGAGATTCGTCTACTTGGAAATTATGACTTCCATTGGAGCATATTGATTTTAGCCGATGTGCTGGATGTGAATAATGGATGTAATTCATTCATAGTAGTCATAAAAATAGTCGAACAGCGGCTTTTGCCGGTCCAACACATTTCCCGTTCTCGATAGAAGATAACGCCACCCCCGAGCCTCTGAAGAATAGTTATACATCTTGGCGATGATTTCACGTTGTGGAAATTTCGACAATGCCATGCACCTCTACTGTGACAGTAACTCCTTCACCTGACAGACTCCAGAAAAGAACAGAAAGCCATAGAAAAGTCAAAGAAATGAAAAGTCGCCCCTTGATCATTGCGTAAAGCTCACTCCTCATGCGGTAACACCTTAGATAGTTTCACCACGCGTGTCTGTCATTGTCCGGCTCCCAGTCTTCCCCCTCCCAATCCTCATCACCGCTCTGCTCAGAGTCGAGAAAGTCGCCTTCGCTGTACTGATTCTCGGTCGGACGCAGGTTGTCGATCGTGAAGGTCACTACATCACACAAACCTTGAACATAGTCGTTTGCAGACCCTGCCTTGTTTCTTTCTGCGTCGTCGCCGCTATCATCATGATCAATCTCTTCAGAGTCGTCAACTTCGTCATCATCGCCACCCGCAAGTCGCTGTCTTGCTATGCGAGCGCTGTGACGGTGTGAGTGCCGTTGGTTTGTCGTCTCTGGAGAAGCCAGATCTGCCGCCAGATCCGTGTTGACAGCTGCGTCTTTACGGAGAAAAGTTCGTCGAAGTTTACGATCCCAGTACTGCCGAAATGAAGCCCTGTCTTGCCATTCGGCCTGCACGGCTGCACTAATGTCGATTCTTCGCAAGTCCGGAAGGTCCGGAGCAGCATCAACCAGAGAAGTTAGAAATGTTGCAGCCCGGGGTTGGTCCAATTGACGTAGACGCGAAAGTTCAATCTCCTGAAGTGCTCGAGGCCAAGTGGGAACCTCCCCAGGTTTCAAAAGATTCTTGAAGTGAGGCATACCATTGTAGTGGGGCGGCCAGTTGTGCATGATGAAGTCGGCGGAGAGCCTTTGAAGGTTAGGACATGCATCTTTCAGAATAGTCATGAAAGACATGTTGAGATGTCGGTTGTGTTTGAGTACGAGCTGCCGCAAACAAGATCCACGATCGTTCAAGAAGGCCACAAACGCTACTGTGCCCACCTCGTCACAGTTGTCAAGAGTGAGTGACCTTAATGTCGACGGCATTGCAGCGAACAGCACCTCATTTACGGCTCCACAGTCAGTGAAGCTCACAGCCCGTAGATCTGGAAGTCGGCACAATGCTTCGCCAAGTCCTTTCTCAATAATCTTATCATCAGGTTTACCATCCTCTCTCGGGGGAACAACCTCATCGGAATGGATGTGAAAAATGTTCAGATTGCGAATACCCTGGAATGTAGACTCGGAGTGACGCAACAACATGGTATCAATCAAGTCCCTGGTTTCCATGTATCGGGTGTTCCAATCAAAGGTGTGTAAGCGAAGATTGCTTGTTTTCAAAGTCTCAAACATTTCTGCAGTATAAGTCCACCTGGGGGTACGATCTGCCCACAGAGGTTGTTTTCCATCATTTGAATCGAACAGACGAAAGGTCTTGACATGCGGGACTTTTTGAATGAGCTTACAGGTGTCAAAGTAGCCGTACGTTGGCCCTGCCTTGTACACCAAAGTCAAGCGGACATCGATAAGAACTTCTTGCACCTTGGTAGGATAATTCACGGAGAGACTCTCGGTTGGCTGTGACAAGAGGAACAAGATTCTATGCGCTTTGAGAGATCCCATGAGCACGAGCGTGTGATATAGGGCACTCAGTGCTGGTTCTGCAAAGGCACGGCAGAGCAGAGCGATGTCTAGCAACTTCTTGCTATTTCCCGATTCGGTTTCGATGCCCTGTCTGGTGTCCGACAATGGAGGAAAAGCATACATGAAAATACTCAAGAGCACCTGATAGGGCAGATTTTGCCAAGGAGGAGCCGACTCATTGACCTCCATCGTAGACTCGGCATGTCGACGCTTGCGAGGCGATTGCACGGGAGTCCGCTTTCTCTTGCTGGGAGAAGCCTCCGCCTGCTGCTGCCGTTGCCGAGCACTAGTACGAGGGGGTCGAGGCGCAGCTTGCGAACCCTTGTTAGAAGGAGTGACCATTTCCGGGTAGCGAGCAATCACGCTGTCCAAGTCCTCATCCGAGGAGGGTTCTTGATATGTTCTTGGCTTGGACACTGTGCGTTGAGGTCGGCTACTTGAAGCAGACGCAACAGATTGGGTGTGGGTGCTACGTCGGTTAGTCGAAGAGCGTCTCCATGTGGCGGCTGAGGTATTGTCCTCTGCGTCGTGGTGCTCGTTCTGCTCGCTCTCAGATGAATCGTCGTTGTATGATGTGATTTGACGTCTGTTACTGCGGACCGGACGAGATGGAGTCCCCACTGCGGTAGTACTCGCAGCAGCGCGCCGCGAAGAAACCATTAATGCGAGCAGCTTGAAGCAGTTAGCCGAGTGGGTGGTTAAGTCACAACAAGTGGGGCAGCTTGAGTTAGCTCCTGCAGCTTGTCGTGGTTGGTGCAACTTTACAAATGAGGAACAATTACATGACTGAGCGAGCCGAGACAGGAAGCACACACTGGTGAGGAGGTGAGGAGGAAGCGAAGAGGAAGAAAGAGTGTAGTCGAGAGGGAAGAAGAGAGGAGCGAGACGAAAGTAATGACGAGTATCATACAGTGGAGTCGGAGGCAAGAGCGACCGACAACGATAACTCGGCGACGGAAGGAACGAGCTTAAAGGCGGAAGGTCAGGTGGTGATTGGCTGCCGCCCGGGCGACCCCGAATGAGGTAATCCCGGCAGAATGATTCATGTTCGTATCTTATCGGCTTATCGATTAGTTAGCTATCGGCTAGATAGAACGAAGGTCATGTGACTGGCGGTGGTCCGTGGCTTGTGGTAAGTTTTTAGTTCAGAGAAGGCAGGTGCGGCCCAGCTGGACAACGAGGAAGCTGCGAGTCTGGGCGAGCAGCGGCAAGCGGCAAGCCCCGCCTCTTTAAATAGAAAATCAGGGGACTAAGATAGCGTCCGTGCTTGTCTCCTCATCCTCATCCTCTTCTCTTCTCTTCTCTTCCTCTGCTTTTTCCACTCAGGTCATCGTTCATTGTTGCCGCCAGCCGACCAAGTGTCGCGTTGCTATATTGGATCTGTTGTTTGGGTTAGCGGCAATGTTATTGCCGTACCGCCATTGTTCTTCTCTTTTCTCCGCTTGTTTGCGCCATGAGCCATTGATATCTCGCTTTCCACCACGATTGCTTTGATTCGCTGCAACGCTTAACGACTTCCTTATTGATCATTTCATCGGCGATTGAGTGTACTACCTGGGGTTGTTTTGCGATATTTTTATATATATGTTTATATACATGTGATCACGATTTGTCGGAGAAATAATACAGCTTCAGCATATAATATGGAATCTCCATTCAAAGCCTCAGTGCCGCAACCCGCAGATGCGAGCAATGCGATCGTCATCCAGCAGTTCGCGAGGTATCCACCGGTCTTCGAGACCCCATTGCGCAGTGGCTCTCCAGGAAGTACGAGAAGCAGGCTTGCTGCCTCTCAATCTCCGCCTTTGCTACGTAAAGAGACTCCGCGCAGCCTACAATCATCACCCAGAGGTCCCTTGTCCGGCGGAGCAATGCCGCCGTCAGCACTGCGCACAGGCATGTCTATGTCCCCTCCACTGACTGGCTTGGAATCTCGCCAAGCTTTTCCAAGAGACTCCGAGGGCGATGGGGACGCCGAGCATCGTATGCTTCCTTCTCGGGAGGTCACGGATGAAACGATCGATGACGCCTATGTTGCATTTATCATGTATTGTAACCCGAATGTGCCTACTTCTGCTGACTCTAGCGAATTGCGAAAGACTTTTCGCGCGCCCCCTCGAAGTGATGGGAAGAATTTTAGTATCTATGTTCTGTGGGAACTTATTCGAAAGCTAGATCGCAAGGAACTCAAAACATGGATCCAACTAGCGATTGAGTTGGGAGTCGAGCCTCCATCAATAGAAAAGAAACAGAGTACTCAAAAGGTACAACAATATGCTGTGCGGTTGAAGGTCAGTTGCGAGCTATCTTTCACGTTGTTGCGGTACTAAATGATTATACAGCGTTGGATGCGTGCGATGCATGTAGATGCATTTTTTGAATACCTTCTCGGACATGATCACGTCTATTATAAACAGCTCCCTCTATCAAATGCTCCCGCTAATGAGGACCGCGATGGAGTTCCTCTAGAAGAAGACCTAGCGTTGAGGGCTTTGGTGCCAGAATGGAAGCCGAAACGAGGCAGAAAGCGGGCTGAAGACAAGGACAAAGAAGATTCACGCTTCCCAAAGCGACCACAACTGGATACGTCAATGGCAATCCTCGACAATAATGCATTGGCTGCTCATGCAGCAAATTTCCCACAAAGCGCCATCCCTTTCAGTGCTTTTCCAGACGACATGGATGCACACAACGACCCGTGGGTTGCTGCTGCATCAACCTTTGGCGCTGATCAGAATCCTGACGCCATTTCCGGTCAAGATCTACGCTGGCGACCTTTTGAAGGAGATGGATCTCCTCCAGGGTTTCCTCGATCAGCATATATACCCAGGAACCACCAGACCGAACAGCCTTCTGTCGTCGAACCGCGTTCCGCATTGACACCTTCTACTGGAGAGAAGTCTCGCAGCCGAAGACGGCATGGTCCGGCTGTTTCTTCCGCGTGGCCCAATACTTCGGGATCGATGACGGGTAAAATAAGAGGCCGCCCGCCAAACCGTGGTTCCGCCCCCGGTGGTCCGTTTTCATCATTTCCGGTGAAACCAGTGCGATCAAATACTTCGGGCGATGTTACGAGCACGCTTGGTATAGAACAGGTACCACTTGGACCACCACGCAACACGACATCAAACTCTACCGGTCAGCTGAATACAAAACCTGATAAATTACAGTTGCATGTCCCACAAATTAACGGCCGTCCTGTTCGCTTAGCTACACCACCGACTGTAGTCCTCAACGGTACAAGTGACGTTTCCAACAACTTCGATTCGTTTTCAGGACGTCGTGACTCTGTTGCAACATCAAATGATCTTGACGATGTGGCATCTCTAGGATCGGTGGCAACCGAGCGCACGACGCAAAAAGTATCTATCAACGATGTCACTCGTGCCGTCGCCCACAAAATAATGCGTTCACGATTGATCGGCCGACCTACATCCATGGGCACGGAGGAAGCTCGTTCTCTCGCACATGCAGCAGTACAAAGACTTGGAAGTATATACGTCATGCTCCCTATGGACTCGGTCGCCATGTTTTGCGCCTTGTATTTTGGTGTCGCCCAAAAGCTAGGTCTCGCTCGGGTATCGCCAGCAACGCTGACTGTTCAAGTGTCGACAACAGCCACCAACGCTGTTGATTCTCTCGCAGTCTATTCTATCTTCATAGAAGATGATCAACCGGGGCAGGGCTTCAGATTCAACACCACTCTAAGTGGACTCACCTTGTCATCCAGTCGCGCAGACAACACATTCAGAAACAATCTAGAACCAATGGGACTACAGACCGATGAAGACGAATTCGAGAACGACGACTTCGTTGGCGGAAGTTCAACCGATGAAGGCAGCTGGAAGCAGCGATATATGCGACTACGGCAGCAGATGCGTCGCAAAGAAGCCGCTGTACGAGAATATAAGAAAAATATTTTGCAATCTGTCATGGCAGATCTTTAGCTTTCTATTTCATGATGGTTAGCAACGACATACGATACCCATGGTGCGCTTCTCCTTTTCGTTATGGTGTTCGACATTGGGATTTGGTTTGAACACTACAGTGAATGTATGTAGAATATCATATAGTAGAACATGACCATAACGAAGATGATCTTTCCATTTCTTTTCTTGCAAGTACAGAGTTAGTTTGACGTCGAAACAGGGGGAACCTATCGACTCTGAATTGATACAATCCTCGTCTTGATAGATAAGAGTACGAGAAGATTTTCAGTCCATGATATCGAATTATACAGTGCTAGAAGTCGGCCATGATAGGTATCCTACAAACCAGCTGAGCAGATAGCTAGAATTCAAAGATCAAAGAATTCAATTCAACTTTAGACGGAATTTCCCGATCCAATCGCCAGAGCTGGGTGAGACGGGGCATATTTGCCAGTGCAAGAAAGAAGTCTTACCTACAGAGCTTTACAAATCCACTCATACCACTATTCTGCTATTCTCGAATTGGTAGGTGAACCTGGGCCTCTTACGCGTTTTAATTGTCTCCATTTCTTTTACGTCCATAGTTCTCCTTCAACGGATCAAGGTTCGGTTTTGAAGTCGATCGCCAATCTCCCAATCTAACGCGTAAGTCTTCTCTCTTTCAACTTGCCCAACAAAACTTTCTCCCTTCCTTCCAGACTGACTTCAAAACAAGACCAAGGCTACATACTATCCACACCTCAATCAGTCACTCAATCGAGTCAAGTAAAGCTTCTGTATCTAGCAGAATGGTACCCCGCGGACCTGTCTCCGACGATCAGAACGTCGTTTTTCTGCTTTCGTGTCTTCGAAACTCTCAGGGGCCAGTAGGTCGCGTCTATCTACTAGTTTGATGTACTTGATATTGAACAACATAGTCACAGGTCAACTTCGCCAAAGTCGCTGAAGAATGCGGCATTGTTAGTGTCGGAGCTGCGTAAGACTCTCGCTACAAACCGTCATCATTATCATGAATCTGAAGGCTAACAGGAGCTTTTTTTTTGGGCTATCTGTAGCTCGAAGCGCCTCTCACGTTTGAATATCAAGTACCAAAACGGCGCTGGTAATGCCGACGAAGATCCCGGCGAAATCGACGAATCGCCTTCCAAGAAAACTCCCAAGAAAGCCAACCGCAGCGGCAACGGTATCGTCAAGGCTGAGAAGGATGAAAAGATAGCCATCACTGCTCCGCGTGCTGCCGGCGTGGGCAAGAAGCGTTCTCCTACCAAGCCCAAGGCTACAGCTGGTGGTGGTATTACTACTTCGAGCTTTACCACCGTCACGACTGCTGACGGGATCGATTTGAAGATGGGGATGGGGAGCGATGATGGGAAAGCAGAAGATTTTATGCCTAGTTTCTTTGATGAGCAGATGGATCGTGGTGTGGGCGCCGAACATGGGGATGATACTGACTAGATCAGAGGTGCTTACAAATGTTTAGCCAATAAGGGAAAGAGTTCTCGGTAGTACGAAGATGACTAGCTTTTGTGGTGGATATATCCCTTAAAAGCTTTTTGCTATTCTTGAAGATGCGAATTGCGGTGGTGGTTTGGTTTCTAAAGGATAGTCGCTAGCTAGATGCTCAATGAATCAATCTTGACTACGAAATGTACGACTAGTAGAGTTCCTCAACTCTGAATACTTAGAACGTACAGGGTGGCAGTACTGTAATCTTGCAGTGTGCTGTAAGCCGTTTGAACTGTCTGGTACCTAGTACATGCGTGTTTACTACAAATATAGACATAGCACATATATTACTGTAATTCAACACCACAGACCTATACCCAACTTTGGCCGACCCCAATCAATCTTGTATGTATATACGTAAGCTCACTTGTAGGCTCAACGTAGATCTATGCACCTAAGTTTGTATATGAGCGCACCTGCTAAGTAGGTCGAAAGAATGGGAGGGTCGCCCACCGAATTTGACATTCAAAGGCCTCATAGGTGGGCGTAGGTTGCAAGAAAGTGTAAATCAACAATAAGTAGGCTTCACGCGCCTGGTCGACATTTGGAGATATCTATCATGAGGGCCATGTGGACACCTCAAATGCTACCAACACATTCGTCCCAGTGAGACTATAGCTTCACATTGGTAACAAATGACTTGACAGAATCTGATGGTGCCAGCCGCCAGACTTCGTTTGAAACCCTCGTTCGACGCCCGGTAAATGATAAATTCTTACTGGTCAAGCGAGGCAGACAGAAAACAAATTTCCCAGGGGTATAAATAGTCCCTTCCTCCTCCTCTCTCATTCTTTCTTCCTTTCATCTTCTCTTTTCACCCACTCATTCTCTCCCCGTCCGTTGGATATCACTCACATCAGTCAACAACCTCATCTTTCTTTGATTTTATCTCAAGGTATGAGCTAGTGTATTCACATATTCTCTACAGCGTCGTCTCAACTCTTTGGCTTACTCTCATTTCTGACTCCAGACATCAACTTCAACAAAAATCATTATCGATCAACATGCCTCCCAAGAAGTCTGTTGACAGTGGTTCCGCTCCAGCGGACCCCGGCAAGCCTGATGAAGCTTCTCTCCAGTTCGCTTTCGAATGCCTCAAGGCCTTCGATGATAACGGAGTTGTGAGTATCAAATCATCCATCTCCTTTCGTCCCCCATTGAAAATTGCTCACTAAATGTCAATTTGTTTCTCTCAGCTCGACATTGGTGTCTTGTCCAAGGCCATGGGCCACACCAACGTCGCGTCAACCCGCAACGCCTTCACACGTTACAAGAAGCGTTGGGCTTTCGGCAATATCAGCACCAAGACTACAGCTGCCGTGACCGATGAGGCTGGCGATGGTGGTATGTACCCTTCTCCCCCTTTTCTCATTTTTCTCTATTTGCTCTAATCAGAGGCATCTAACACTTGTTTGATCTACACATCAGTCACTCTCAAGCCAAACAATGACGCGAACAAGGTTGCCAAAAAGCGTGTCCGCCGCAGCGCCAAAGCCTCCCCTACCAAGAAGTCTGCTTCGGCTGCCGAGTCCAGCGACGACGGCCAGGGCGCGGCTGACCTCAAGGCTGAAGCGTCGGACACGGACTGATTTCAGCGATACAGACATGCATACACCACTGTCGACAGCGGGGAGACTTGTGTGTTTATTTCATTTTCTTGTGATTTCTGGGGTTGGCGAATTCTATACCTTGGTGATTTGGAGACTCGACTGGCAAAGATGCGAATACGTCAGGTATATTAGCAGACAGTTAAACAGATCAGATATTGTCTGAAACTCATTTTTGTCCAAAAGAATACGTAGTGCATGATATTTTGACATCGCGTCGAGTCGGCTCACTGCCTAAGGCCGCATCTTGATATCCTCACTAAGCCCTTTTTGAAATAGACCTTGTGCCTGAATGCTGGGGCAGCAAGATTTACTCCACTCTCTAATCAGCTAATCCAATGCTCTGCTGCCCAAACTACGCAATTCGATCGCCGTCAAAGCTCCGTTAAAATGTCTGATTTTCCCTGAGAATTCATCTCTCCGCAGAGACTCGCGTCTGACTCTGTTTGGAAATACTCTCGACCCAGCAGAAATCTGTGGTGAGCTCTAATCACAGTCCATGGCCGCAGAGGAACCCCAAGATAGCGCGGGGCCTTCGTCTCCGCCGCCCCCGTTACCAGAAGGATGGTCAGTATATATATACATCTATCGTCGATGAAGCTTGTATTTAACTCGTATCGGAGTACAGGCTCGCACAATGGGAAGGCGTATCCCGGAAATGGTACTATGTCCAGCGCGCAACGGGCAAGTCGCAATGGGACATTCCCACGGAACCCGTCATATTAACACCTTCCACAACACCCGGCTCGATCGGTGCTGGTCCTACGCAAGCACCTCATAATAATACTACTCGCACCGGATCATTGTCTTTATCACCGCAGACGTTGGCGGCTGAATCGCCGGATTTGAGTGCTTCGTCCACTTCCACTACCAGGGGGTTGTTCAGTAGTCATTCGTCGTCGGCGACGACTACGAGACCCAGTTTGTCCGTATGAAGGTTTCGATTGTTATAAGTATTGTACGGGAGGGAGGTGGCTAATGTGTCTCTTTGGTATAGGGTGTGCTTGGTTCCGGTGGGAATTCGGCGATTACACAGATTGCGGATAGGGTGATTGGGAGGATTCCGAAGGATTTTGTTCCGGGAAAGCATGGGACTCAGTCGTCTTCGTCGCCGTCGCATGGAGCTTATGGGTCGGGACGTAATACGGCACAGAATCAGGTATGGTGGTTAGTCAGGCTGCGAAACCGTCATATGGTATACTGACAGCGAGTGACAGGCTGGGCACAGTTCTTATGGGTATGCATCTACTGGCCAGTCTGGCGCATATACGGGGAGCGCACCGCAATACCATCCTCAAGGACAAGCGGGTTCACAACAGAATGAGTTCTCTCAACATGCAACTGCAGGCTCCTCGGCATATCCTGCTCAGTATCATACCGGTCAGCCGGCACCGCCTAATCAATCCTCGGTTAATCCTGGACAGCAGCAGCCGTGGCCGACCCAGAATTCATTTCTTCAAAATCCTCATCCCGCGTACCAGCAGCCAGATCTATATGGGCAACCCGCAGGAAACATACCGCCTCAATCAGAATGGCAGTCCAGCACACATCCACCTGTACCTAATTCTACGAAACCGGGAAATCAACCACCGCAGCCCAACTCTCACAACCCATCACCGATAACCAATAATCATCCGCAACCGAACCACAACTATCAACCTTCTTACCACCAGCCAGTTCCGCAACATGTAAATCAACAAGGGCAAGATCCTTATGGTCATGGCCAATACCCTCATCATCAACCGGCCATGCACGGAAACCCGAGCATAGGAGGGCCATTGCAGTCAGGCCAACAACCATCTCAGCCATACGCCAACAGTTTCCAGCAACATCCTCACGTTCCAGGCTCTCAACAACAATCGCCGTACCAGCCTAACAGTGGAGCACCCGCACCTCCGCCAGGTATCCAGAAATTTCATAACAATTCGCCTATATCACCGATGAATCCAGGACCACCAGGTAACAATTTCCTGCAGCAACCGCCATCAGGACAACTACTAGGCCACACACATCAGACATCGCCACTCAACCAATATACCCAGAACAGCATGCCGAACAATCCGCCTTCCCACAACTCAGCATTCGCCGTAGAGCTACCAGACAGCCAAATAATGAACATGCAAAACCGTCCGCCAAAGCAACAACAATACGGCCAACAGCAATATACATACCAACAACCCGGTCTACCTCCAAACCCTCACCAGCAACCGCCCAACTCAATGAGTATGGACCACGGACCTGGCCCTACACCCATGCGACACACACCGACTGATCCGTCGTTCGTCAGTGGACCATGGACATCGCCGCCTACAAATGCGAATCATCATTACCCACCGAATAGGTATAACAATAACCCTGGTGGTTACTAGAATGTCTAATTTATGTAAACTATTCATGTTTACTCTTGCTGTGTCGTGTCATGTCTGTCTGTCTGAGTGCCTTTGCTGATCTTTGTTCGTTTCTCGCTATTTCAGGTAGTATACGGTCATGGTTTCTTGGCGTTGGGATGTATTTGATATCCAATCATGAAGATTCAGATGTTAGATCAGGGATATGACAACCTTGACACTCGAATGAAAACTCAACAAAATTCCTGGAGCCAAAGAATGCTCTAGATACTGTCCACCAATCATATCCTCTATCAAAGCTACCTTGTGGGTCTGATAATTCATATCTCCATCCTCAAGGCGGTGAACGTTCCTCCTGCGAAGAAAAAAATATTCTGCCACTTTAGTCCTTCCAATTAAAAAAAAGTTTAAAAAAGCTTCCTCACAAATCTATCACAATTCGCATCTTGAGTCCAACGATCCACAATTGAAAAGAAAATATAAAATGGCGTCCGTATACAAATCGATATCTAAGAAGAAACAAGAGCGCCTCGTCGCCGACGAAGTCTCTGAAGATGAGGATATGGATCTGAACGATTTGATGGATGAAGAATTCAGCGACAGCGACGATGATGACGAAGAAGAGGAAAGTGAAGAGAATGCTGCGATGAATGGTGCGAATGGCCAACAAACCAGCAAAAATGAAGGATTTATGCCGAAGACAAGGGTTCTGATGCTTACTTCGAGAGGTGTTACGCATCGGTTTGTTTTTCTTACAGTCTACCAATCGAGGAGGATTGCTGCTGACTTTTTATCTATAGACACCGATATCTTCTCTCCGATCTCTCCGCTCTCCTCCCTCACACTCACAAAGAGAACAAGCTCGACACCAAGAAAAGCGGCGGATACAACATGCTCCTCAACTCGCTCGCCGAACTCCACTCTTGCAACGTCGTCTTCTTCCTCGAGGCCCGCAAACGTGGTCAGGATCTATACCTCTGGCTTTCGCGCCCTCCCAATGGCCCCACTATCAAATTCTCAGTCACCAACTTGCATACCATGGGCGAAATGGGTACTGGATTTGCTGGTAATTGTTTAAAAGGCGGTCGCGGCATCGTTATGTTTGACAAATCGTTTGACGAAAAGGGTCCCGAGGCCGTGGGTCAAAGTGGTTCGGAGTATCGCGGTCTCATTCGAGAGATGCTTCGCAAGGTGTTTTGTGTGCCTAAGCGTGGCGTCAAGGGTATGAAGCCGTTCATTGATCGCATCATCGGCGTCTTTGGCGTTGATGGCAAGATCTGGATCCGGGTCTACGAAATCCGGGAATCTGAAGCGGGTAGCAAGAATAAAGACGACCAGGCAGAAGACAAAAAGGCAACCAAGGGCGCAAAGACTGGTGGTACCGGACCGGAAGTATCGCTTGTTGAGATTGGTCCTCGTTTCGTTCTTACGCCTATTGTTATTCTGGAGGGAAGTTTTGGTGGTCCTGTCATCTACGAGAACAAGGAATACGTGAGCCCGAACCAGGTCCGTCGCGACATCCGTCTGGAGAAGGCTAGCCGATATGCGCAAAGACGGGACGTACAGGCAGACCACGAAGTCAAGAAGTCGTCTTTGGGGCTTGGAAAGGAGGGAAGGAAGAGAGATGCTTTGGATACGAGGGAGGTGTTCGCTTAATTTCATTGGCAGGTCTTTCGATTCGTGAAGATATCCTTAGGCACATGCATATGTTCAGTTTTGTGACTGTACTGGTGGCGTTTTAGGAGTTAGTCAGTCTGGTATACATAGTATTAAAAGTCAATTCTTCTACTACGTACGACTTTACAGGTAAATTTATTATTTGATTGTGATCCAGATCGTTGATGCGCTGACTGCCGCTTACGTAACCCCAACCTCCAGACTTGGCGCGGCCATATAAATAAGCTGCGAGTCGCGTCCAACCTCACAACTCCTCCAACAACCACCACGCTATGGCTGCTCACACAAAAAACGGCTCTGCAAATCTGCAGGCCCATTCTTTCCAGCATATCTGCTGCGACACCATGAATTGCTTCGAATACAGTACACTTGAATCCCCCAGGGAAGGGGTCAACTTCAAGTAGACCATTTGGCGCCACTGGTGACGACTTCTGAACAATTCACGCGCGAGGAAGTCGCCCGTTCGTTTTCTCATCTTGAGATACTTCATTTGCTATTAGCTACACAACTCGAAAGAACACTGGAAATCATTTCGACACTAGTCAAAGACATTACAACTATCTTAGACCATATCAGACTTAGGTATGTAACGGGCAGTGCCTTATCAGTATTTATGTCATACTAACTCGTTTTCCAGAAAAGATATCGCCATGGAATTACTAGATCTTCCAACGGAGCTCCTGCTCCAAATCTTCCGCTCCTGCAACTCCATCTCCGACGTTCTGAATCTAGCCTCTACCAACCGTCGACTTGCTTACGTCTTCACATCTTCATCCCGAATCACTATTCTCATGCGCGCCGCGGATGCAGAGTTTGGCCCGATACATGACATCATCCAGCTTCTCACTCAAAACGCCAGCCAACCGGCGCATCTCATTCGTGCTGCCTCGCAGTCCGATGCGTTGCTTCGACAAGTCGTTCGTATTGGCCGTGTGGCGCAGAAATGGGAAACCATCTATCCGCTGAAGAAATGGAAAACAGATTATGCGAATCGACGACTTCTGACGGATGAAGAGAGATTCCGTCTGCGGCGTGCGATTTACCGGTTGTGGTTGTATAATCGTGCCTTTCATACGAGTCAGTATGATCGCTTTTCGCGGCGTCTGCGGCATGTGGTTGTTGAAAGGGCGCAGTTGCTACATAACTGGTCGACGTCGGAGTTGGCGGAGATTGAGGATGTGCGAATGGTAGTACAGGATGTGGTGCAGAATCATATCTGTCCCAGCAACGGCAGTATTCAACGCAAGTTCCACAAACGTTATCCCGAAAATATGAATCCGTTATCTTTCAATATTCACCTGAACTACCGCCCAGAACGATCCAATCTGTCCACGGGATCTTACTTCAATCTTCTAGAGGACAACAATACCGTCTCAAGCCATGATTCATTGTTCCACAACCACTACAACAGCAGTAACACTTCGCCGTCTTTATCCTCAGCATGGGCAAAGTCATCCTCCGCATCATCTACATTCGCCCACAAGCTTCGAAGTGACTTCTACCACGATCCCGGCCAAGAAGGTTGGGGCGACGAAATTCCGCATTACTATGTAGTGCAGGACATGCTCAAACTCGACCCTGGAGAAGTGCTGTGGCTGCGAGATCATGCTCCCTTGAAGGAGGATGTGGAGTCCTACGTGCAATCACTGGGTGACTGGTTTAGGAATAATGGGGAGACTTTCGTGGATACTTTGTTGTGGGTTATGAACGAGCGTGGAGAGGATGCGGAGGGGTTAAAGATGGCTGTTGAGGATTGTGACATGGGTATTGCGACCTAGTCAAGCCTTCAAGTAGCTAGGAAATAAAGATAGTCCTTTTCTATCCAGTGCGACTACCTAGCCGTGCCTTCTAGTTCAATCATATCTTTCTCTGCTTCCAGTTCTATCCACGGTCTCGTCTTCTTGAAATGCGTCTTTAGACACCGTGTCCAGCGTGTCTTCTCAGTCAACATGTCAATACGTAGCTGATAACACGACAGGACGATAAGACAGTCCGGGGTCGGCGGAGTACAGCACGTGATATTCCCCGGAGTTATCATCATCTCCGCTCGGTCCGCTTCGTGTCTCTTATCGAGTCATACAACTGCCTCTCAGTCATACACTCACACCGAACTACACGTCGGCCTAAAGTCTTCTTACTGCTGCCTTAGGAAACTAATCATTTATCAATTTATTCATCCATCCCTGAAAGACCACATCCATAGCAGCCAACATGAGGAGGCCGCCCGTGCGGTTTCCCCGCCTTGCGGCCAACGTCGGTCCCCAACGATCACGCCTCTACGACTACAGCCCACGACGCCTTCAAACTCCTGCCTCACACCGGTACAGCAGAAGTTTCATATCTTTCAGCTCCCCGTTATCATCTTCCCACTTCAATCGCTCCGATTTTACCAGTCAACCCTTCACTGGAAGCTATGAAGCTGGCCTTCCGACTTCCGGGCCCTTGGCCTCCGCACCCGCCTTTGGAACTCCGAGGTTGACACCCCGGGTGCTGAAACAGTATCTTGATCAATTTGTTGTAGGGCAGGATCGTGCAAAAAAGATTCTAAGTGTGGCTGTATATAATCACTATCAGCGCATCATGGAGTTACAGAGACAGGAAGAGGCTGCAGCGGAGATGATAGCGCAGAGGGAGAGGAGGGCGGCGATGGACGCTCATCCTTTGGACGGTATGTGTTTATCATTCTTGGCGGAAGACAAATTATTAATTGACTTGAATAGACGAGTATACAGGCCACCCACGGACGATCAACCTTGAACCACCAATGCAAGACACAATCGAAAGTCGACTGGGTCGCTCATCGTCGTTTACAGATACATCCTCGACACAAATCGAAAAGTCAAACATCTTATTACTTGGACCCTCCGGTGTGGGAAAAACGCTCATGGCCAAGACTCTAGCTCGAGTGCTGGACGTACCATTCAGCATGTCCGACTGCACCCCATTCACTCAGGCAGGTTACATTGGAGAAGACGCTGATGTATGCGTGCATCGTTTACTTGCCGCCGCCAATTATGATGTGGAAAAGGCTGAAAGAGGTATTATATGTCTTGATGAGGTGGATAAAATCGCGACTGCTCGAGTCAGTCACGGGAAAGATGTCAGCGGAGAAGGCGTTCAGCAAGCTCTTCTCAAAATCGTCGAGGGAACTACCATACAAGTACAGGCTAAGCCTGAGAAAAACAGCTCTCGGCCTGCTGGAGGAGCTCCGGGATCTTTCCCACCTGGTGCAGCGCCAGGTTCTGGTTTCAATTCATCCTCGACTGCGTCTGGCCCACCACCACAAAAAGGTGAAATATATAATGTCAGAACCGACAACATCCTGTTCATATTCTCCGGTGCCTTTGTCGGGCTCAACAAAATAGTTATGGATCGTATTTCAAAATCGTCAATGGGATTCGGACAGCCGGTCAGGGCATCTTCCGGTTCGTCAGGCAACAGCAGCTCTTCAAGTGATGCAGCCGGCCAACCTATGCCTATCACTCCGGGATCCGAAGAAGAAGCTCTATACAAGAAACATTTACCATTTTTCACATCCGCAACCCCTCCCAACTCACAAGAAGAACCCGTATACTTCAACCCCTTAGACCTTTCGACACCTTCAGACCTACAAAAATACGGCTTCATCCCCGAACTTGTCGGCCGTATACCGGTCACAACCGCACTCTCATCCCTAAGTCACTCCCTCCTCCTCCGCATCCTCACCGAACCGCGCAACTCCCTCATAACCCAATATGAAACCCTCTTCGACCTCTCCGGCATAAAACTAAGCTTCACCACCCCCGCACTCCACAAAATCGCCTCCAACGCCCTGACAATGGGTACAGGTGCCCGCGCCCTCCGCACTGAACTCGAAACCATCCTGTCGGATGCAATGTTTGAAGCACCCGGCTCATCCGTGAAATTTGTCCTGGTCACTGAGAACGTAGCAGACCGACAAGAGAAACCAATATATTTCGGTCGTGGCCAGGGAAGTAAATTCCATTCCACAATTGCAGCTGAAGAGAGTGATTGGGAGAATAAAATTCAGAAGGATAAGAAACAGCGAAATCCTGCCAACACTAACGGTGGCGGCGGCAATGGTGGGAATAAGTCCGGAAGTAGAGTGTTGAGTTTTGCGGATTATAGGAATCGCGCTTCTACAGCTGGTGGATAGGTCTATATATATGTAGCGTTTATCATTATCATCTGCAGGGATTTTTATTACGTGCCCAGTTGTACTTTTCCGAAAGTTGGAAGTTATTATACGTATATTTTGTTGAATGATTATGCTTGTTAACTAGGTAGTCAACTCGAATACCTCGCTCCCTGAATTAGTCGATAATAAGTACGTAGATACACCAGAGGTAAACCCCTCGCCAACTCTAATAGCTTATTTTATGCCTATTACCGATAATAGTATTCACAATGATCTTTCTTCTTCATGATATGCATGCAACTACCTCGACAGCCGACGGTCCGGACCTGCCCCAGGTAGCGATCTGTTAGAAGATGAAAGTTTGCCTGAGTCTGTATTTCACATCGCCGCTCTTTCGCTGAGACCTGGTCGTGATGCTGTTGCAGCTTTCGATGCAGGTACTGGTACTGGTACTGTTCTAGACGAATGTCTTGCTGATGAGGTTGCCGGGAGTGTTGCAGTAGCAGATTTCGATGGCGATAATGCTTCTGCTGCTGATGAGGTCGATGCAATACCCTGAGCAAGCCATTTTTTGTAATAGTCTTTGCTGATGTTCGATTTCCGGAAGAAGTCGGTTACGCCTTGGATGATTTCGATCTATATTGGAAATATTGGTTATTCTTTGCTTTAACCGAAAATTCTTTTAATAGAAGGGAGAGAACAGACGTGTTGCCATGCCTGCCAACGATCCATAGGCTTGTTGTGTGTGAGAATCAGAAATTTGCGGAGAGACGCTGCGTTAAGAATGGCCCAGGCCGCGAAGACCTCGCACAAAAGATCTGTGTCTTTTGATGGCTCTGCACTCGCTTTTGCAACTGAAGAAGTATCTGCAGATCCAGCATTGGGTAGTTCGGCTAGAGAGATGACGGGGCTTTCGAGAGATGGGTTATGGAAACAGTCGAGATCGCGAGCTTCAACCGGCCAATTTGATGCATCGCCGTCACATGCGGTGTCGCCGATGAGGACAGCCATTATAGCAAACCTGGGCAGTTGGTACTTCTGTCTCATCAAACTTGGACGACGTCTGACTTACCGAGGATCCTCTTTGGACATGCGATCCAACCACTTCAACACATTCGGACGAAACATCATTTTCAGCGTACCGGGAAATTTGGTCGAAACTATGTCCCGAAACCAAGCTAGAACGATGATCGCTGCGTCTCTTTCATGTAGCATGAAGTCCTCCGTCATGAGATAACCAGTTCCGTGGGGAAAGATTCGTTGGAAGTGTGTCTGTGGCTCAACGTTTGGGATAACTGTTGCAAGTGACACGGTCCAGAGATTGAAAGAGGAGCTCATGGTGAGTTTGTGGAAGCCAGGCATTTCGCTGAAACGCAGGAAACTATGGTGGAACTATAAAGCGAGCGAGTAAGCATGAAGGATTTTTTTTTTGGTTATCATGAGCCAATCTTGACTTACCAACGCAACCCCTGAAGAAGATTTCGTAAACTTCTCCCAGTCGTTTTGTTTGCGATTAGAAAGTACAATTGCGTCGTGTTTATCGAGGAAATTTTCCAGAACCTGAAAGTCTGCGTCGGCATCTTCGGGGAACCATAGGTAGAAGCAATTCGCGAGTTTGATGCCGGAATGACTGGTAACAGCGGCAATATCGTCGTATGTGATCTTGAAATTGTTTAAGAATGCAGTTGTCAAATATTCTTTGAGGTCAATGTTTTCTGCATTGCTAACGTCAAGCATCTGCACATCCTGCGTCTCTGGAATGACCCGATCAGTATATTGCTCATTCGACGACACAGGTGCGGGTGACGGGACATTGATTTCTTTTGAGAGAGGAGCTTCTGCTCCCGTGATGATATCAATATCTTCGCTAGAGTCAGACGAGGTGTCCATAGCGTTGGCGGCTGTTTCGTTGTGTTCGGTAGCAGCAGTACTCAACACGGCACTTGACTGAGCGAATCGAGACGCTCCAGGTGCTTGATCGCTGTGGGTAGATGAGGCTTCTAATCGAGGATCATGGACTTGCAGAGCTCGGCCTTTGACTCTCGAGAACGAATCATCACGTCGCGGCGTAGAAGGAATAGATTGAGATGGAGGGCGCCAAGTGGCTAACCCTTCGCTTCTATTCTTGATAGATTCTTCATATCGGCCCTGTCGCTCTGGTCTTTCCAATGGACTTCTTGTCATGGAATCATCCTTGGGGAACGCGGTTTCTAGTGGATGTCGTGGGAGTGCCTCTTTGATACCTGCGAAGCATAGAGAGCCTTTTTGTGCAGAATAACCTTGTCTGTTGAGGAGCTGAAAACTCTTGAGTCGAGGGTGATTTGGATAACAGACAAATGTCAACCCACGAACCGGATCATGTGAATATGGGCTGATTCTCGCTATCGCAACGAGGTCCTTGTTCAGAAGCAAATGCTCCAGACCAAATAACCCAGATTGTGTATCGGGATAAGGAAGGATATAGCCATTAAAACTAATTTCTTTCCTTGTCTGTTCATTCAGGTGGTATCAGATGAAGTAGTCACAATCAATGAATAAGGACTTCTCTTACCTTATGAGCCAACAATTGAAAACGATCTGGAGTGCATATTTCTTCGAAACGAACTTTGAGCTCATCCTTGTACTTTAGCTTGTTGACCATCTCTCGAGCATCGGTCGATAAGTCACAGAGTAAAGCATCGCCTATCTCAACGGGTTTAGTGCCATATGATATCTGACAGAGTATGTCTTCCTTCTTGCGCAGTTTGCGTTTTCCTCCCATGAGTGGTTTCCAGCCCTTCGGACCTTTAGGTACGTAATAGTCCGAGCTCTCAGTTGATGGATTTCCTCTCACTTCTTGCGTATAATCATTTTGGGGTATGGTGCTTGAAGGTATAGCGGAGGGCTGCTCTATCGCGCTTAATTGCTCAGAAGGAAGCACGGGAGTCTCGATTAACGCAGCTGGGGTCTGAGGCAGGGAAGCCTGCTGAGTTTCTGGTATTTCATCTTGCTCGACAAAGAGACTATTGTCCTCTTTTTTTTTAAGTTTTCTGAGAGACGAGGACATTTGAAATGGTGACCATGTACTGGGACTTTGTAGTTCCAGGTCGTTTCTGTTGGGTTCTGGATCTTGCTTAGAAGCTTTTTCGAATCTGTGCGTGGTTTGAAATAGTTTCCATGCTTTGCTTTTCTCTGTTGGATTCTTGGGCTGCTGCCGCGCACGATTCAAAACGCCGGCAAGATCTCTTCTTTCGATACGACCATCCACCACTTTGATATCCACAGGCTTGGGAGGTAGTGCTCTTGGTCTCTCTATTCGGTGAGCCGTTTGATTGATAGGGCTTGCCAAAGCAGGTTGAACAGTAGGTTGAGCAGTGGGTTGATTGGCTGGAAGGTTGGAAGGCGTGCTTCGAGGTTGACTTGGCGATTTTGACTGAACACTGTCGGTAATCGAGGGACTGTTGCTCTGCCCCGGACCTCTTTTATGATTTGGAGGCATCTCATCATTTGAAGATGTCTCTAAGGGAGCTTGGGGAGGAACTGTCATTTCCACATCTGCGATTGGCGCGGCGGCAGTCGGTACAGCAGTTGCTTCTTGGTCATGATCATTAGAACCCAGCAAGCCCAGTCTGGCTCGTTTCGCCCTTCGTCGACGCTTCCGATCTTCACGAGCACTCTCAAATGCTTCAATTTCAGCCTGCCACGCTTCAACATCGAACGGTTGTCTTGTTCCTCGTCTTATCTGCTGTTTCTTGTTCTTCCACTCTCGTAGTATTTCTGTGGTATTGAACGAGTTTCTCGGCTCCCACGTGCAACGTAGATCTTCGTAGCCTTTCCATTTGACCAGGTACACTTTTTGGCCGTTGATTATGTCTTGTGCATGGATGGTTTCGACCTCGTATTCATCTTGGAATACACTCTCTACCGTCGTGGTAAGGGAGATGTCATCTTCATCCCGTTCAACTGCTGCCGTCGTCGAATTTGTTGGATTGTTGAGTCCACTTGTTTGTATGGCCAGGCCCTCAAGCGAATTGAAAGGTGATGCCATTTTTGAAGGACTTGCTCAGGCTATCAATACCACCCAACTGAGCAGAAACCATAAGGATAATCTGCACAGGTTGCACAGGCAACTTCAGTTGCAATAGCAATAAGAGAAAATTAGCAAGATGGATAGAACTGATATAGGGCGCCGGGCGCGTAGGGGTCGCGTGGAGTAAAATACTTTACGCCTTTCTTAGTGTACGTCAACGGAGGGTTGACTTTGTCACCATCTTGATGTATCAAAAAAGGGATCCAGTCCTTTTTCAGAAGATATGATTTGTTAAGGCCTGTTTGATGCGCACAATTTTTATTCGGTGCGAGCTCTGTCGTTTTGGTATTGACAAGAGACATCTTAAAACGCAAGATCACGTGTTTTCCAAGTAAACGGTAACAATACAGATAGTCGGTCATATTCGTCAGCTATCAGGTGATACAGCAATCGATAAGGTAAAATACGCCAATTGGCCTGTCGCTTTTCCTATCACCATTGTGAAAGCAGGCAAGAATCGCCATTGTTGTTGATAGACGGCTTTATGAAATCGTGCGAAGGCAGCAGTTTTTTGCGTAGATTTCCATAGGGAGTAATGAAAGCCCCCTTTCTCTCGGAGTGATATCTCGATGCACACGACAGTAGCCTCTTCGACATATCATGGGTGGTCTCAGAATACTATTGACGAGGTTGTCCTAGCATTGTAGGAGAGTAGGAGAGGACAAGGGTAGCAGTTACATTAACACCTTGGGGCGAGTATTGGCTCACTGATGGTAGAAATGCATGATAGAAACTTCATAGTTATCTGATCACAGTATTCCCATTCAAATGACATAACTAAGTTAGAGCAGATCAGAATAGGACTTAGTCATCCTGTAGATACAGTAGTTAACTTAAATCCGATGGGACGTGATAAATCAACGAGGTATATGTTAAGTTACTGGACGTGCGCATACATCTACTTAGTAATCAATTATCTTCGATTTTGAAAATTCCACGTACGAGTCCTAGAATAGAGACAATTCACAAATCAGTTGACAAGCCCTAAGCAACAAGCCCTAAATGACGACCTCGGGCGCCGGGGCTATAGGTGACTAAGCAGCTAAAGCAAGAGGGTAAGCACGCTTGGTAAGGAATTTTCCAGAACGTTTCTTAGTGTCTGTTACTCAGAGTAAGCTTCCAGCCCCCAAGTAAGCAAGCAACCTTCTAAACTCAAGCATTGTAGAGTGTGCATGTAGCCCCCACTGAGCAAGCTCCAGCGGCTAGGACTTAAGTAAGCAAGGGTTAGGTAAGCCCAGAAGTCGCTCAAGGTGAGGTGTTTTGGGGGCCTTGCTCACGAGATTGCTCGCTGAGTATCGCTTAGAAGCACGTGGAGGCTAGTGAGCTGCGCGGTAAATCACATACTGGCTCTTCAATCTCGAGGGATATTAATGAGTCTTAAGTAACTTGTCAAGAAGGAATGTCGAGTGATTGATTACTAAGAATCAGCTTCACGCGATCTGCCTCGTGGAATAGTTATTCCAGGCCGAACACGCTAGCCGCATTTGAATACCCCCGACGGAGACGGAGTGCAGCGAGTCCATCGGACGTCTTATATTCCACGACATCCACCCGTAGCGGCCGGCGCGATCTTATCGCATGATACGTGATCTGCCACAAATCAATATGTCCGACTATGTCAACCCCCGCGCACATGCCTGTCAGAATTGTGTCAAGGCCAAGGCGAAATGCTATGACCTGACCGATGGGCGATGTGAAAGGTACGAATTCGTCCAGTTCCGCTGCCATGCGCGTTCATGCTTAACGGACTGTGTTGTATAGGTGTAAACGCCTCGATAAACACTGCATAATGCAGGATCGTAGCACACCACGACCATCGAAACCTTCCAAGTCAAGGTAAAGCCTTCGGGTGCCTGCCCTGCCCGGGCCGCTATTAACGCAAGAATTTGTAGGCGAAATGACCACACGAGGCAAATTGCGCAGTTGCAGCAGAAAGTCGACAGTCTAGTCTCGCTTCTTGGTGCATCGCAGCAGAATCTGGATAACGGCGCACTCACTGCGATTACACCTGAGTCGACCGGACCGACCTCTAGCGCGTCAGACTCCATGAGCGCCCAGATTTATACGCGACAGACCACTGTTATTCCGCAGTGCTTTCCAGCTCCTACACAACAATATGGGCTTGATTCGACATTGTATTCGCCGTCAGAGGGCAGACTAAACAAAAGCCCGGACGAGTTGCTTGATATCTTCCGTCGAGATATGGCGCATCAGGCGCCGTTCATATCAGTCCCCATGCAGATGTCGGCGCAAGCCCTTTCACGAGAACGACCGTTTCTTTATCGCGCAATCATGACAGTAGCGTCGTATCACGATTCTGTCCATCAACTACAAATGGGCCAGGAACTTGTGAGATACATCATGGAGCATCTTGTCGCACTCGGGGAGAAGAGCCTCGACCTCCTGCAAGGGCTCCTGGTCTATATCAACTGGTACAACAGCCTGTTCCATACCAATCCGCAAACAAACACTTTTCTTGGACTCGCATTTTCACTGCTTGTTGATTTGAACTTGTACATCCCGTACAAGAACAGCGACAATCATGAGAAATTTGTGGGCGAAATGAAAACGACCGTCACTTCTAACCCAAATTGGGCGCGAAGTTCGGAGCCATCAAGGGAAGAAAGAAGAGCTGTTCTCGGGTGCTTCTATCTCTTCTCATGTGTAGGTTTTTTGTTCCCCCAGCAACGGTAACTTAAGCTCACGTTACTAGGTATCATCGAAATTTCGCAGTTTGAACCCCCTTTCCTGGACGAACAATATCCAGCAATGCTACGAGGAAATATTAAAAGCCCCCGAATACGAGAACGATATACGACTGGTCCACGTTGTCGACTTGCAGCGAATCGCCGAGAATGCCAGATTTATCGTCCGCGAACTCCCATCATCGAATGCTTCCGTGCCACATAGTTCTATTGGTCTGCAGCTCAAATTACTGGTATCCGACTTGGAAAAGTTCAAAGTCACACTACCTGAGAGACTTCAACAAGACTGTAAGTGGCGTTGACGTATGCATCGCAACGCATGCTGACTAGAAGTGTTATAGCAATGATGCTGATGCATTACCATGCGGTTGAAATACTCGTTTACGAATTATGCTTCTTTATGATGCCGACAAATCCAGCCCAGGGCCTGTCGCCCAAGCGAGCCGACGCCTTATGGATGTGTCTCACAGCGACTCGCACACTTATAAACATCTACTTCTCACTCAACTTACAACCCCACTTTACCTTCTCCGCGATATCGTTACAACAACTCTACCTCGCCCTGGCGACCCTGTCCAAGCTATCATTATTCAAAGCGGATGACTGGGACGTGAACTACGCGCAACCATCCATCGACCTGTCGACTCTACTTGATAGTCTCGTCACCAGGACGGAAGAGCTGAGCTCACGGTACGATGTGATGGAGACCAACAAGCCGTGGCTACAAAGTAGCCGAAGGTTGAGGCAGGTGCGGATGCGATTCGATGACTTGCTGTCGAATGAGAGCGTCCCCTCTGCCACGCTTTCCACTGCCGCTGCCGGCACACAACCATCAGCAAATGGCATGTCGATGGTGGCGCCATCGTTTCATGATTTTCGGCTGGATCAGTTTGGGTTGTGGGACGATAGGTTCTGGCAAACCATGCAGGATGGCTCAGCGCCGTGTAATACTTAGACAAACCGTTACGATTGTTACGAAATATAGACTTCAGACTCGCGATTTGTGAACAAAATTTAGTCTCCTCTTAGGCTAAGCTCTGCAAGTGGGTCAGCGCGGATCAGTGCTTACTACACTGTCTCCATGTGGCTGCATAGGTTAATCCACGGCTAAGCCAAGCATAGGGCTAAATTGTCCTTCTTCCGGATCCTTGCCGAATAATGAAAGAAGCCAAAAAGAAGTAGAATACCTTTCCAGCTAGCCTGCACGCCCCTCCAAGATAGCTCTTTACTGGCATGGGGGCGGAACAGTACGCACTTGCACAAATACATTAGGGTGTACCTAGACCTGAAACATGCAATTGGCTGGTTTCAGAGGAGTGAACTTAACAAGATTAGCTACGTATTGTAGATCCGATACTTAGTGCTTATCGTAGGTTTTGACTAACATGAGCAAGTTGGGATATTGAATTTGCGCTAATGCGTACTGTCGCCCCCAATGGAGGGGATGCGTCCGCGTACACAATTGATGAGATATCAGCTACATAGGTAATTACTAGTCAGAGAACACGAGTTTGTATTCGGATCAATGGAATGACTTGTTGGTCGTGGATGTTGTCTGGAAGTGCGATGTTTTCAGTGCAAAGAAGCCCTAAAAAGGAAAGCCGTCGGGGAGATTATCTCACCTAACCCGCTTCTGCTACATATACTCTAGACTCAAAGCGAGGACCTCGGAATGATGCGCAACGCTAGATCGTGCGCTAAATGGGCAAATACTAAGTAAAATATAGAGAGAACAATAAGGTGGCAAACGTTTTCAGAGTAGCGTGTGAAGCTAGCCCTAAGCTGAGCTGGTCGGAGACAAAGCTACTACTCCGTCTCCGACGGAGTCGCATCACTGCACCCAGGGGGTCACAATTAATAAATATGAAGGATTTGTCGGTGTTTTATTTTTTGAAAACTGTAAACTATATTGTTCCTACCTTCAATTGATCACAGTAGTCGACTTCATACATTGACTGCTGGACTCGTGAATTGTACAGAATATTGCACACATCGCCGCAATGCCGGAGTCCAACACCTCCACCGAGTTTGAGGGCTCTCTGAGCAATGAGCCTAAGCGCATCGAAGAAGGTGTAGTGGGCATCGAGAGCGAGAAGAGTTTGGACAGTCCTGCGCCAGCTGCTCCGCCAGCTGCGCCGGCTGGTCCTCAGCCTCTGCCTGCGGTCCAGTTGTGGACAATTGTTGCTGCTGTTTCGTTGGCTGGTTTCATCTACAGTATGGACGTTGCTATTATTACGACCGTAAGTTACTGTTGCTATGCGTCGAGCATCGCGATTTGCGCGACTGACTTGCTGGAAAGGCTATCCCCGCTATTACCTCTCAGTTCAAAACCATCAAAGATATTGGTTGGTACGGAAGTGCGTACCTTATCACATTGTAAGTATTGCGATCTAGATATGCCCTTTATAAGTCTATTTCACCGTCTAATAACGCTTGCCAGATGTTCCTGCGCACCAATCATGGGCAAGATTCTGCAAAACTACTATTCCAAGAACGTCTTTTTCGTATTCGTCGTTGTCTTTGAGGTCGGCTCTCTAATCTGTGCATTGGCTCCTACGTCAACTGCATTCATCATTGGCCGAGCAATTGCTGGTATTGGTGGTGCCGGTTTGTTCAATGGTGGTCTTGCCATTGTCGCAGCCTCTTCAACGAAAGAGCAACGTCCTGGTAAGAACATTTTGACGATAAAAAAAAATGTAGTGGGAAATAGTCGACTAACGTATCGCAATTTCAATAGGTCTCGTTGCTCTCGTGTACGCATTTTCCCTTCTCGGATCAGTCATCGGTCCCATCATCGGAGGTGTTTTCACAGAGAAGGTTACTTGGAGATGGTGTATGTCCATCTTATAATGCGACATTGTTGAGAGCTGGAACTAAAAATAAGCAGGCTTCTACATCAACCTCCCCCTTGGCGCTGTCACCCTTGGCGCCATCATGCTCATCCGCGTCCCCGACATCCGCGACAAGACCAAGCTCGCCAAAACATTCTTGGAAGCCATGAACCGTCTTGACCCCATTGGATTCGGCCTATTCGCTCCTACTTGCATCATGCTCTTGATGGCCCTTCAGTGGGGTGGTACCACATACGCCTGGGGCTCATCCACCATCATCGGCCTCTTTGTCGGATTTGGCGTTACGCTCATCGTATTTTGCTTCTGGGAGCGCCGACGTGGAGATTCCGCAATGATCCCGGGATCAATCATGAAGCAGCCCGTGGTTTGGTCGTCCTGTGTCATTAACATGACGCAGTTCGCGTCCCTTTGGATCTTTTCGTATTACTTGCCTGTCTGGTTCCAGACTGTCAAGGGCGATTCTCCCATTGCCAGCGGTGCCTATTACATGGCCACTGCTGCACCGATTATTGTCATTACCATGACCACTGGTTTTATTGGTAAGTATTCAGTCCATCGAGAACTTCGTGCACAGATTATTTGCTAACTTGGATGTTGTTCAGCCAAGAAACCAAACACCTCTCTCTTCATGTTCGTCGGAAACTCCATCGCAGCCATCGGTGCCGGTCTCATGACCCGCTTCATCCCCTCCTCTTCGGTCGGCGTCTGGGTTGGCTATCAGGTCCTCTCTGGTTTCGGCCGTGGTATCACGCAACAACAACCCATTCTCGCCGTTCAGCAGGGTCTCGAACCCACCAAGATCCCCATCGGTGTCGCCATGGTCCTCTTCGGACAATTCTTTGGCGGTGGTGTATTCCTTGCCCTTGCAGACACAGATCTGTCCAGTACTCTGATCTCTTACATTCCGGAATATGCCCCTGGCGCCAATGTCACTGCTATCATTGATGCGGGTGCTTCTAGCGTACGAAATGTAGTTACTGCTGAGCAGTTGCCGGGAGTTATTCTGGCCTATAACAAAGCTATTGACAACGTGTTTGTAAGTTTATGATTCCCTTGCAGATCGAAATTATAGGCTACGTACTAACACTATTATTACAGTATTTGGGAACCGCTACATCCGCATTCGCTGCGGTGATTGCTCTATACATGACATTTGCGGGATTCAGGGCTGCGAGGCGTACTAAGCAGGCCGACAGTGTTTAAGCTCTCAGTCACACGGAGTGCTCTACAAAGCTCAAGCTATTTACGAGTCGTTTGCAGCGTAAAATTGAAGTTCGCGAAACAGGCTTGTAGACAGAAAGCCCGAAATCATGAAACCATAATTTGTTCATTGTCGTTTTTTATGTAAATTTTAATATATACCTACAGATAGAACAAGCATAGCGAAAAACATAGATTGCAGTTTTCGACGTTTCCTCTACTTCTACCCTCCAGGACTGTACCTAAGCTCTCATAAATTCCTGTCCAAAGCTGAAACAGCTAGAAAACAAATCGAGAAGGACTTACTAACGGTAAGAGATTGTAGAGGTAGCTGAGAGAGACAGTCCGTCTTCAAGCCCAAACCTTGGTACCCGCTGTCGTCGAGCCCTAATACCAGCTCCTTCTAATCAGTGCTGCACAGTCAGATATGGCCCCCAAGCCCCCTGCACAACGTTTACGAAGCATAATCAGCTACCACAATTGGCCAATTGGCTGTTGCTTTTAGTTATTCCTTGATTGACTTCCCGCCTGCCGTTACGGGCAAAGACCGAGAGTCAAGTGTCAAACACGCATGTTTCTTCGAGGCTGCATAACTAGCATGCTCACTACGCCGTGCTGTACGATTTGACAAAAATACACACTGGTATTCTATGCGTATAGCATTTTTATATAAATAAATTTATAGCTGGTCACACAGTTAGTGTGTCAAAGCCCAGTCGAGCCACTTTTTGTCGTCAACAGCCATACGAAGCGGAATTCTCTACAAAACAACGGCCACCCATTCACAATGGCGGCACTATCTGATTTCAAACGCATCAACGAAATTGTCTTGGTCCGCTCCCCTTCTCCAACAACCGAAGGAGGCGATGGAACGCAATCTTCGCGATCCAGCAGCAAGACTCTAGCCGTCACTCCAGAGACAATCCTGCTTCTCTCCTGGGGCGATGCGGCCGCCAAACACATCGAAAAGTACACCAACATGTACACAAAACTCTACCCGAGCGCGAAGATTGTTCTCGTCCGCGGCGGCGTGGCCGATTTCCTGTATCGCTCAAACAGTGCTCAACGCAAACTCGTTTCTCCAGCTGTCAAGATCCTAGCTGAGGCCGCTGACGAATCGACGTTACTGGTACATGTCATGTCGAATGCAGGCTCAAAGACATGGTCCACAATCAACGCGGCATATCTCGAAACCACGGGCCGCGCTCTTTCGAACGCAATCACAATCATGGACAGTGCTCCCGGTCGCTGGCGGTTTTTTCAGACTTGGACTGCCTTGTCGCGCAGTTTGCCGCGCGCGTTTGTGCCGAGGATGGCATTGAGTTTTGTGTTTGGAATGATTTTGTGTGCCATTCAACTCAAGGACTTTGTTACGCCGGGACTGGATATTTTGGATACTGTTAGGGAGCAGATGAACAGTTCTAAGGGGGCGATTAAGGGAAGTAGAAGGTGTTATATTTATTCGGATGGGGATGATATTATAGGAACCGGGGATGTGGAGGAGCATGCGAAAGAGGCACAGCAGAAGGGGTGGGCAGTGGAATTGGTCAAGTTCCAGGGAAGTACGCATGTTGGACATTACAAGCAGGACCCAGAGACGTATCTAGATGCGATTAGGAGGACGTGGTTTGGAACGTCGAAATAGATGGGTGCATTGTACATTTGTTCGTGGTGGTTCAAATATATGGAGTTAGGTGGTCAATACTATGATCTTGTTTCGTTATGTTATATGAATTTGAGATAGATAGATTTCAATTGACATGTTTAAGTGCACACTCTCAGCAATTGAACTATCTGAACTTTAGCAGGTGATCATTAAGAGACAGTCTAGCATTCAGGCTTATACTTCATTATCATTGCATAGTTTCCTACTCATACGTGGTGTAACATTTAGAGACGGAGGTTGTAGCTGGAAAAGATATCAACTCTATATAGCGCAGTAATCTTCCAGCTATGATACACTCAAAAAAGAAAAAAAGAACGATCAATGCTTGACTAGAAGAGAAGGACATCGTCACCAGGCTTCGCAATGGCGTTCGGTTGCTTGAAACCGAGAGATCCAAGAGACTTCTTAACGCTATCAATCATGAGCGGTGGTCCACACAAAAAGATCTTTGTTGATGCCGAAGGAACAGGGAATTGTTCGTCAATCATATCTCTGGTCACATATCCACTGCCACCCTGCCAGCCAGCGGGGGTCTGCTCCAGTACATAGTAAATCTTGATGTTTTCTGGGTATTTGCGAGCAAAGTTGTCCAGCTCTTGACGGAGCAAGATGTCGCTCTCTGAACGGTTGGCGTAGATGAGGCTGATCTCAGTGGTATCGCGCGGGTTCTCGCAAATGGCACGAATGAGCTGGTACATGGGTGTGATACCAGTGCCACCGGCAACCATGCCAATCTTTTTGCACATTCCAGGAGTGTAACGAATGCCGCCTTTGGGACCACGGAACTCAACCTTGTCGCCAACCTCGAGTTTGCCAAAGTAACCGTTTGTGAGAGCACCGTTGGGATATACCTTGATAACCAATTCAAGAACACCGCGGTCGGCGTTGTTAGAAATCGGGGTATAAGACCGTTGAACGAGCTTGCCGTCAACAAGGCCGCGAATGGAGACATGCTGGCCAATAGGCAAACCGACCATCATGTCCTTGCGCGGGAGCGCAAAGACGAAGCGGTAGGAGTCAGCAGACAAAACCTCCTTCTTGACGAGAGGCAGCTTCTGGAAAGTGGTAGGATCCAACCAGCCGCGGCCATTCAGCACGTTTCGTTTCGGCAATCTCGGGATTTTCATGTGTGCCTTGTGTGTGGTGTAATACTGCAAGATGTATCCGAGGCGTTGAACAGCTGCGCCTAGCGTGAGCGAAAATGCAGTGGATGCGACGATGATACCATCAGTGAAGCCGAACTCTTTGCGCTTGACGGCGACAATGGCCTGTCGGAAGAATTCTGTATTTGCAAAGCTCACCGACTTGGGCATGGTAGTGAAATCGATTTGCTTCGTATACCACCAAAGGCCGAAAGCTGCGAGCGAAGAGCCAAGACCTAGAGACAGAGTAGTAAGAACTCGCGAAGAACCACCAGTCTGCTTGGGCTTTGGGGGTATTGGTGCAGCAGGAGCTGCAGCTATCAAACGTCCTGTCTCGGGTCTTTTGAGCTTCTGGGTTTCGCTTTTCCTCAATTTTCCGACGAGGAGGCTTTTTGTGATATCCCATGCGTCGTCCGAATGTCCTGCTGCGTCGAATTCGACAGTGCCATCCGTTCCACCGATCTCAATCAAGATATCGTCTCCACCGGGATGATCACGCACGTATTTTGTGACATCGTACACTATATCACTTTGTTAGTGACCTGTAAATATTTGGACATGCTCTCGAGGATGAAATCCCACCTTCACCGTGGACTATGATCCACAAGTCATCTTCGCGATTGTGCTCAGCCACTTGCTCGAGCGTGAATTCGGGGACTTCTGTTGTTGCGCTCATGATGGCGGGTATGTCAAAGCGTGCCACCTGGGTACGCTGTGTGGGAGTTGCTACAGGTTTTGGATGTGCAACGGACTTGGATATTTTTTTAACTTGAAAAGTTGGCCGACATCTTTCAATCTAACCAACACGGCCCTTGACCCAATTTGACCCAGGCTGTTAAACCGTTCGTATACTGACTCGAATCGCGGAGCTGAAATTTTTTGGACCCCTACTATCTGGCAGACTAAAGAAGGGCTATGGCGTCCCGTCAGCAGTCGATTAGTAGTGAACCCAAAGCTGTAGATTAAGCTTGTATCCCAGGAGATACGATTAGTAGCTAGTGGTAATTAATTCGTGTATATATCAATATAGGTACATTTACTACTAGCGCTACGATCCTTCGGCAGGATCCGTGATAAGCCCTAGTTTAGAGCTACCTTGGGGCCGAATTTTAATGTGCATTAGGACTTCTTTCAGCAATCTAAAGATCTCAGCTGCCAATGACTGGAGTGATAAGCTTTGGCCCCCATAGACCATGAGATTTAGTATTATCTAGCACCAGTTATTTAGCTGCAAATCAGCCAACAAGTTCTAAATAAACTTACACTAATGCACACTAATGATGACGATCTTCCGCCCCCAGTGCGCATACGAACTGATAAAGCACGTTTTCTAGAATGATTCGCGAAGCCTGCTGATTACAGTATAGATCTGACACCTACTAAGCAATTCCCCGTGTTGCGTTACTAGCGCCATCTTTGATTCTTTGCGCTACTAATCTGATCGGGTTATGCAGACTAGAGCTATAAGGCGATGGCTCAATACGCAAGTCCCCAGGGCTAATACAATTGAGGCAAAGTAGCCTGCATGCTCTTCTAAGCTGAGTAAGCCCTAGCCATCTTTAAACTAATCTGATAGAAAGCTGACTCGAGGAAACAAGTACCGAGATACGGAGTACAGAGTGACAGGCGATATTACAGCTAATCAGACTAAAAATAATCCAGTATCATTAAAAAAAAATAGGTGAGTATTCTGGAAGTATTGTATGATACCCTAAAATTACCCGTTTCGGAAGTAAAGTGATCAGACATACGAAGTAACTTAGGGCATGCTAACCACCTACTAAGCTTTTGTAAGGGTGTCGCCTGTCGTGCATCCTTTAGCCCTAATTGAACTGTGTGATCTTCAGGTCAACATGCGATGCGTATCGGAACAATCATACAATGTTACTTGTTTGCTACCCAATCAGTATGCGACCTACTCCGTATGGGCTGATCTCCATACAGATGTATAGAGGGGTCTAAGTGTAGAGAAATGGGGGACAAAACTGCTTGAGAGAGGTATCATTATTCGAAAACCTGGTTTCTGTTTCTCCGACGAGCTGCTCCCATTTTCTATTCAATCGGTTCAAATAGACTCTTCGCGGACGAAGGGCCTTGGTCTTTCGATAGCATACCCGCTTCCTTTATCCCTTTTTTGATTCATTCTGATAGATATCTTGAAAAATGGCTGCTATCAGCGAGAATGTCCAAACTGCCATCCTGCCGGATCTGACCAAGACGGCGACTCAAGTCACCACGGTTCAAGTGACCCCTGAGGCAGCAGCACCCAAGCCCCACACGCGCCCAACTCCCAAGCTGGAGAATCCTTACACAGATGATGTGGCTTTCGCTAGAATCGTCGAACAATACTTGCCCGCCGAGGTGAAGAGCCGCGTCGATGGCGAAATGAGTGGAGTGGCTCAGTTCGCCATCTCGAAAGAGGCAATGGACTGGGTTGCGGATACCGAACGCTCTCCTCCACAGGTTCAGCACTGGGATAGCTGGGGTGAGAAGAAGGATGAGCTCGTTACAAGCCAAGGGTGGAAGAATGCGTGGCGATGGGGGAAGACCGAGCGGTACATTGTTTTCACACGCAACTTGAATTGCGCCGAGCTAACGAAACTGATATGGTGAAATAGATTGGCTGCCTTGCCTTCACTCACGAATGACTATGAAGGATACGCTAGAATAATTCAGGTGCTAAAGTTGCATTTGTTTTCCCCGGCTTCCGCGACATCCAACTTCCACCTGATCTTGTCTGACGGAGTGGGTACTCTCCTGCTGGCCCATCTTAAGGACAACAAGCTCGACGATGCAACCCGAGCCTTGTTCCAGCACGCATATGACCGTCTCTCGTCCGCCGACCCAGATAAAGGCTGGACCTCCGGACTGTGGATGACTGAGCGCGCTGGTGGCAGTGACTTGACACCTACCGAAACTACAGCCACCTACTCTCCTCTCGGCCCGGACAACGAGGCTAAGGACGCAGACGGTTTCCCTCTCGGACCCTGGGTCCTTAATGGTCTCAAGTGGTTCTCGACTAGCACTGAAGGATCGATGGCTGTTGCCGTCGCGCGCACTGACAAAGGCCTCAGTGCCTTTTATGTCCCCATGCGCCGCGCCTTCACTGTCAACGGTGTGGCCGGTGTCGAGCTCAACGGCGTCCGTATCCGCCGTCTCAAAAACAAGATGGGTACCAAGGGTCTCCCTACCGGAGAGCTCGAGCTCAACGGCATGCGCGGATACCTGATCGGCCGAGAAGGCAAGGGTATCAATGAGATTGGTGTCATACTCAACATCACTCGTATTCACCTCGCCATGGTATCCGTAGGATACGCAGCTCGTGGTCTTTCAATTGCCCGCTCCTTCGCGCGAGTTCGTAAAGTTGCTCGCGGCACTCGTCTCAGCAGCGTGCCTCTGCACATGAAGACCCTTGCCAAGGCACATGTTGCCTACCGCGCTCATTTAGCGCTTTGCACGTTTGTTGCGGCCCTGCTCAGCAAGACCGAGCAACAAACAACGCCTCTGATCGATCTTGTACCGTCAAACGCACAGGACGCCGGAGCCCTGCTACGACTGCTCGGGTCTGTCGCCAAGGCCACCGCAACCATCGACTGTGTCGAAGTTCTAAAAACCAGCATGGAGTCGCTCGGTGGTGTCGGATACCTCGAAAACGATGAGATGGGCATGAACGTCGCACGTGTATTCCGGGACTGCACTGCCATCCTCATTGGTGAAGGTACAACAGATGTCATTGCCACTGATGTCGTCAAGGTCTTGAAGGGACCCATTGGCGCATACGTTGCTCAGGCCTACGGCCGCTGGGTCGAAGCTGCATTGCCCAAGAAGGAGCCCCTTGCTCCCGAAGTGGCGATAATAACCCAGCAGTGGACAGAATTGCAAACTGCCATAGCATCGAACTCGACTGAATTCATCACCAGAAATGGACGCGAGATCATGACTCGGGTTGCCACGTTGACTTCTGGCATCTTGCTTCTTGCTGATGCTGCACGAGATGACAACGCTGTTGCCATTGCAGTGGCTCGCCGTTGGATCCAGCCTCCAACCCTGTTGAGCGGATCAAGCGTAGAAGAAGAGCTTTTGCTTGATCAGGAAATTGTATTCGGCGATCAGCCAAAATGGTTGGGTCTTCCATGAGGTGTCCATGTGGCACGTTTGTATTAGAGGAATTTTATTGGATTACTGGAAATAACGAATTAGTTCTTGGTTTGAAATAAAACTTTACAAACTAGCGCTAGAGTAGTATGCTTTGAAATACGTTCAGTGAATCTATTTATCCCATGTTACCAAATCGTAGCGCCACAAATACAGACGAACTCCAAAATGGGCAAGTGTCGGTAGCTACAGTAGGCTCTAAATTGCAAGTGTTGTTAATCAGTGTTCTTCACAGAGGATACTTTTTTCTCTGCTCGGCGGAATGACCGACCGAAGACATCTCAGCATCATGGCTTAACCATAAACAGATGAGAATGCAGCTGCAGGATGCCTATTAAAACGCTTATGATACAATTCTCAAGGATAGCAGATGCATTCATAAGCTTCGGTGACGAATGAGTGAGTCACCATTCCGATACATGCATTAAACGCAAGTCACAGCAGATCAGTCTATTTATAATGCGATCGTAACATACAAACTATATGACCATTGTAATGATGCCATCTAACTTAAGCCTCAGTCTTGGGAGGCCACTTAACCCTCTTCTCAGCACGGACATACAAATTTGTAGGACGGATGAGCTGGAAGTAAGGCTCGTACTCAACAGCCTCGGTACTAGCTTGGCTGAACTCGTAGCGGTATACCAACTTGGGGATGAAGATCTTGACGGCCTGCAACACATAACTGTTACCAATGCACATACGCTGACCAGTAGCGAAGGGAATGAAAGCGCCCTTGGGGATGTTGGTCTGATCACCGAGCCAGCGGTCAGGGTCGAAGCGAGTTGGGTTGTCCCAGGCCTTGGGGTTGTTGTGGACGTGCCAGGTCTCGGAAATCACGACGGAGTCCTTGGGGAGTTTGTAAGCGCCGGGCAAGATACAGTCAACCTTCGATGTTCGTGCAGGCTGGAATGAGGGGCTGTGTCGGCGAAGGGTTTCCTTGACGTAGGCATCGAGGAAGGGCATCTTGTTGATGAGATCCACCGTGCAGACAGTGTCCGCTGTGAAGCCAAAGTCGATCAACTCTTGCAAAAGGCGATCTTGCATGCCAGGGTATTCGACTAATCCGTACAGGAGCCATGCCAAGATGGTGGTTGTGGTGGTGAAACCAGCAGCAATTGTAACAATCAGGGGGTCTACGAGACGATCTCTGGGCATCTTGTTTCCTTTGTTATCTGTGGCACGTTGCAAATAGTCTGTTTTGTGTGAGATTTAGTAAAAATAGCCAGTTGAAAAAGCAAAGGTTATCACTTACCAACAATATTCTCAGCTTTCAAAGCAGCCTCTTGAAGCTCTAGGTCCTCAACACCACCAGACGCCGCCGCCACGATGGCCTGTTCGAAAAGGAAGTCGAGACGCTTCTTTGAAGCACGGAGACGAGCAGGATCACCGAAAGGAAGCTTGTTATACCAATCACCTTTGGTTGAGATCTTCTTGTTCAACTCAAGCAAGTGCGCAATGAGACGGGGAACCTCGTGCATTGGAGTGTCAACAGCCTCGAAGTGTTTGAAGTCCATACCCAAAACCAACTTTCCAATAATCGATGAAGACATCTTAAGCATATAAGGCCAAGCGTTCCAAGCCTCATCGCGGTCACCGAGTTCATCAAAGACGGGGAAAGATTCTTCGACAACCTTTTGCATAATGGGGGCGTAGTGTCGCACAGCCTTAGGGCCAAGGGCAGGGGAAATGAACTTGTGAGACATGCGCCATGCTTCAGTATTTGTGTCAGAAACGAAGATACCGGCATCTGGGTTCTTGAGCGGGCGCATGGGGTGGCCTTCGATGATATTTTTGGAAAAGAAATCGCTCTCAGCAAAGACGATTGAACTCAGGACCGCGTCGTTGGTGTGATAGGTTACACAACCCATGTTGGTGGTCTTGAAAAGAGGGCCATACTGCTGGTACAAGCGCTGATGGTTTCCGACATGGTCAGGGAAAATCTCAAAGTAATTTCCTACGTAGGGAAGACCCTGGGGCCCAGGAACTGGGCGCACGCCTCTGCCATCGATAGTGATGGCGATAGGACCTTCGTGTGCAAGAATATCTGGAACAGACTCAAGAACAGAGTCTTCATTGTTAAAGGCAATACCTGGAGAACATGTAAGTTCACACTCCCAATACATTGGACTTGGAGAAATACTAACCCTTGGGATGGACGACTGCGAAATGAGAGGCAATCAGATATTGTAAACTCTCATGGTCGGTCTTGTCTGGGACCTCAATGACACGAGCAGTGGATGGGTCCTCGCCTAGGAGATAAAATGAAACAGACGACATGCTGCTTCTCTATGACCAAGGTCTAGCACTACACAAGGTACTAGATAGGGTTGGCAAGTGTTTGGTATGAATGCAGAAAAAAATCACTACTTCGGCCCACCGTCTTGAAGACTTGGACCATTTATAGGGGTAAACCTTGCCTGGCGTTCCCCGTTAGCAATAGAACAGCCTTGGTTGATCCAGAAACGATAGTATTATGCCGAGGCCTAGTCAGCATGCAACAAGAAGTTGCTGAAAATGCTTCCAAAACTACCCATTTGGGTATACCGCAGTGTGTAATAGTTACAAGTAGAGTTGTACTGTATCAACAATACAGCCCCGAGAGATAGCAAATGGCCCCTACAGCCTAGTTGATGAAGTTTTCAGGTCTAGAGGGGGAAATGGCCCCCCCGATGAAAACCCTAATGGGAGGCTTATGAAAATGTTTACTGGTTGTTGCTATGGGCACAAATATAAAACTACGAACTTCTATTTTAATTCTACTATCAAAATCTAATTGATTACGACTTCTAGGCTATGTGCCAACAGATTGCTAGAATATTCGGCTGATGATCGGCATGGTTATATACGATGATACAACACGTTTGTGATGTAGAAGTAGGAAGGTGCTAAAGTGTGTCTAGTACAGAAAAGGCGTAATTTTGATTAATGTTAGAGTACGAGTAAAAGCAACAGTATCTGTAAAGCTGTGTTGTCCATTAGTAGTTGCTTAGTAGGTACTGTCAGCCGTCAGCCGTTGATTAGTAGAGTATGCATATCAGTAAGATATTCTGTTAGGTTAATTGAGCTTAAACTAGTTGCTTTAGCGCTTAGTCTAAGGCGACAGGCATCGGCTGCCGGCTGATCGAAAGATCGCTTAGCAAAGCTAGTGTGTTCTTCTAAGATTCGGCGGTTTATGTCTTTAGTCCTTTGAGGTATCGAAAATTACTACTGGGTAGGGATTTGTGTTAAGCTTAAGCTTATTAAGAGGGTTACGACTATGTATTTGTTTCGCCCCAGGCTCAGTTGATCGCTTACATGTTGATACATCAAGTGTAAATCGTACGGTGTGGTATCTGGGATATTCCAATTATATTATATTCTAGCTCAGTACTTGACCAAATCTATAACCTGTAGCTCTACCCTCAGCATCCATTTTCAGCATCTGCTACCAACAATCTGAATTCTACTCTATACTTGTAACTCGAAAAATGCTGGACCGCGTTGATGTTTTGGTCTGTGGAGGAGGCCCAACTGGTCTTCTCACAGGTCTAGGTCTTGCGCGCCAGGGAATTTCAGCAGTTGTACTAGGTAAGTTTTGGAAATACTCGTTGAATGGCACCAACCCTAACCCTCAATAAGAAAAATGTAAAAAGTCTGAGCAGGCCAGATTTGGCCGAGCCAGTTTGTTATACCCACGAACATTGGAACTGCTCGATCAAGTGGATGTATTCGAGCAAATGGCCGAGATTGCTCATATTTCACGCGGCTACGTTAACTACAACGGCGGAAAGAGAGTGATCTCAGGTACCTATCACTCAATGTTCAATCAATTGCAGGGAACCTACTTCGATTACGTGATCAACATCAGACAAAAGTACTCTGAGCAGATCTTCCGAAAAGCATTTGAGTCATACGGAGGTGCCTTTTATGAGGAATATGAGCTGGTCTCGATTGTCCAGGATGATGATGCTGCCGATGATTATGCATTGACAGTACGAGTGAAGAACAATGCTACTGGAGAAGAGCATGAAATTAAATGGTAACTTTCGATGCCTCTGTGAATGATTATAAAGCTAATTATATCTACAGCAAGTACCTTGTCGGTGCTGATGGAAAGAATTCCGCCGTTCGTCAGCTTTCCGGAATTCCCTTCAACGGTGACAACACCGGAATCAAATGGTTCCGGATGGATGCAGTCGTAAAGACTGATATGCCTGATGCCCGTGTTGGCATGGCTTCCATTGAGTCTCCTGTCTACGGCCACGTCTTGTGGATGTGCCAGGACCATGGCCGAACCCGTATCGGGTTTTCATTGCCACCAGCCCTTGCCGATCGATTTGGCACTGACATTACCGAAGCTGAAGTACGACAAGCTGCCAAAGAGGCTGTCGCCCCATTCAGTCTAGAGTTTGAGACAGTTGACTGGTGGACCTTGTACAGGTAAGCTCACGATATTAACTTTCTTGGCTGTGTATTGGTGGCTAATTTTTTGAAAAGTGTCGGACAAAGAGTAGCTGGAACCTTTAGAAAGCAGAGAGTATTCCTCGCCGGAGATGCATGTCACTCTCATTCTTCTGGCGCTGGCCAAGGTATGAACGCAGGCGCTCAGGACGCCTTGAATTTGTCCTGGAAATTGGGTGGATACCTCAAAGGGTGGTACGATGAATCAGTCTTGGATACATATGAGCACGAGAGAAAACCAGAGGCCCAGCGCATCATTGACCAGGACAAGACTCTCTCCGCACTAATCACGGGAAAGATTCCGGAGGGAGTGGGCAAACCCGGCATGAATTCTTTCCAAATTCTTGGAGAATTCATCGCATCCACGATGCGGTATACTCTCGGTCTCGATGTTCACTACGAGCAAAATATTCTCAATAAAAAAGCAAATATCGGTCTAATCGCAGCAGGCTGGCCGGGCCCTGATGTACTCTTGCGACGCCCAGGATCTAGAATCCCTCTTCGTCTGCACCAAGTCACCAAGAACGTTGGAAGATTCCATGTCTTGGTTTTCACCGGAAATCCGGCATTAACTGGCAAGAGCTTGCAGAGTCTGCGATCCTACTTCGACAGCGAGGACTCCTTCACTCGTAAGGTTCCTGACTTTATCAACTACCTCACCATAATCCCAGGAGACTCTCCACAGGCAGATCATTACCTCGGAGTTGGTCGTTGGGGCAAGGCTTTCTACGACGCTGACATGTCCGCTGCCTGCACTTATGGCTTCTCGGCAGCTCTAGGTGGTGTTGTTGTTCTAAGACCTGATGGCATCCTTGGATACTCGGGCGAGCTTGGTGAAGGCAGAGAACTAGGAGAATATTTCCTCCAATTTGTCAAAGCTAATGTGGACGGCCCTGTGGCTGTGGAAGCCATTCCTGAGGCTGCTGAGAATGAATCAAAGCAGACCGGAGAAATTGAATTCAACGCAGATACTATAGTATCTAAGCCAGTTGAGAGCGAATCTCCTTCCGTCACGGAGACTACGGTATCTAAACCAATTGTGAACGAAGTCCCATCCACCGCGGAGACTACAGAATCCAAACCAGATGTGAATGAAGCTCACTCTGTCAATCAGACTGAGATCCCCATAAGGGCAGGCCCTGAAATTGTTACGGCATGAAGCTTACGGAAGACAGTTCGTAAATTCATTAGCAGAATTGTCTCATCTACGGGAGTCCGACTGTGACTCTACTCAGGTTGATTTCTATAGTGTTTTCGACTTATGCAGCGTGTTGCCGCTCTCATTTCATACTTGGATTTTAGTTAGCAAACATGATAGATTCCACTGAATAACCTTTATCTTGTTGACTGTTTTGTCCCGGAAGTAGGCGATTTTTTCTCTTTGCGATCTTGTTGATCCTTCTTGCGCTTGGCTCGCACAGGTATGTTCGGGAGCATTTGACTCCAGCGTGCCAAGAGGACAAGAAGTCTATCTCGTATTAAATATCCCCCAAAAGTTCAAGTGTCTGGAAGGCGTTCAATGTGGATATGATGACGATCACTTAAGATCTCATGGATGTATGATTATTGAAACTGCCAAGAAGAAATAGATAATTTAATATGTGGAGCTTTCGCGAAGGCCGAGCAATCCAAGAAGGATCCGAGATTCCGAGCTTCGAGAATGTCAAAGATTTAGCCCCTGCGCTGTCTCTTCGCTTACATCAGTATCTGATACGCTATAAAGGTCCGCCGCGCATACGGAGGAATATGTAGATCGACAAATGCACGTTAATGCGGCCACTAAACGAGCAAAAGCAGTTCGCTGCTTCGTAGTCTTCTCTAGATATCAGATTGGCCGCCGAGAGGTCAAAGATATGCCATCCCCTGCGCTCAGTATTCGCTTAAGGACTTGGCGGCGAAGATTATTTGATACGTTCGAATGCCCGGCTTTAAATACGAGGGGCTACGTATGGACACTGATTGGAATGTCGCTTAGGCGCAGTACAAGTCTAGTACGATGATTACATAGTATACGGAGTATAGGATGCGCTATCCACTGATCTGACCGTGGGGGCGGACGATACAACCTATCGTAGAGTTTTCTATAATAGATTATCAGTCGTAGAATAAACTTTCAACTAATCTCAGTTGTCTCTCAAACAGCTTACCAGCAGAGACTTGGCCTTCGGGCCTTAAACTAGCCTCGCTGTTAGAAGCCACGCTATGATCTATCAGCCCGGTAAGCCCTAAGAAGCTTAATTTAGCTTAGTGTCTTCACTAAGTCATACACGGTTTACCGGCGTACGTGGTCAATATATATGTGGCTACACGTATTCTAATGGGGGCGGACAAGCCTCGGAGTCTAACAACGGAGACTAGATAAACCTATCCTATACTCATAAGAAGCACGCTATCATCTCAGAGCCCTAAAAGCTTAATTTGGCAGGTCTTTCCCATCGTTTTATAATCTGTCCAAACGCACAACGATATGCATACGTAAACAATGATATGTAGCTTGTACTAGCTGCTTCTTCCAATCTACCACTGGGGTTGGGGGGGGGCGGGGGTCTGACCCAAGCAGTTTGGTAGCAGAGACTAGACCTTCAAACGAATCTTATTAGAAGCGTGCTATAGCCACAAGAACCTTAAAAAGCTTATTTTAGCTGGTCTCCTTCGTTCTATGCTTCTCTTCACGTATGCAGCATCCGTAACTGTATAGTGGGGGCGGTCACTATCATACAATATGAGATAAAATGCGGAATGAAGCCGTTGACTACGTAACATTTGCTACCAGCTTAGTTATAATAGACATGTATTTCCCCCACGAGCTAGCAAAATAGACTAGATCCTCAAATTGACATTACTAGAAATACGCTTTCAGCTCTGTAGACCCTAAAAAGCTTCATCAAGCTTATCTTCTCAGTATGATACAGACTGTTGGATCACGCACTACTCTATCTCGTACTGATGACTTAGTAGCAAATGAATTAGAAATTATTGCTGTTTCATTTCCTTCCTCGTATCGCTCGCTTGCAATCAAGCTATCTAGTTCACATCTGGGTAATTGTTAGCGAGCTATGAAGATATCATCGCTGTTGGCCCGCTAGAGACGTTTAGGTATTTGTTATTTTCTACTGTGGTTTTGATTTCGACACACCAGATTCGCTTCAATTACTTTAAACAGGTAGCTCAAAGTAGGCTATGCATCCTAGATGTTCCTTTTGGCCCCTGGTATGCGTTTCGTCTACAACTGCACACGAGGCCTAGTTCAATAATCACCGTTCGTCCCACGTACCGAGATGAGATCCCAGCCAACAGTTGGTCAACAGATGCCTCGTGTTTCAAGGATAAATGGATGTAACGCAACGTGCTTAAGCCTCAAGCCCAGCTCTTCTATCCGATCCTTGCCTTAGTCCGCGTTAGTCGTGATGATCGTAGAAGGAAAGTGCTCTTGGGAAGACAGGCGTAGTTGGATTAAAGCACTCGTACGCAGCCATTCTATCGCTTGATACGGGCCGGACCAGATCCTTCAGGCCAATCATGCCCAAGTTAATTCCGTTATTTCCTTTATTTCCTCATCCGTGGCGGATATGAGTCATGGGGGCTATATCAGTCCGACTCCGACTCCGTTCAACAACAATAATTCGACCTTCCTCTACATTCCGTACATCGTTATCGGTTTCTCATTCAAGTTTAGATCTGAAATAAGACTCTTACATACAGTTGGAACCTCCAGGTTGTTCTTGACAGTCATTACCGCTATTCCTGACTTGGGGCTGATTCAGCGTGCTATCCAATCTGATTCCAGACTTAGACCCCAGCAACCTCATCCAAATAGCCAGATCGTTTACCGGCAGACTCCGGTCAGGAAAGATAATAACGTACGTTTTAAGCTCCACTGGGCACCTTTTCTGCGTAGTAAGAACGAGCTCAATATGTATCGAAGATCCTGCATGCCCATGACTCGCTTCAACTACTACCTGACACGATTCAGACATCTTTTTCACACATTAATGTAAGAAAAATCCTTTTGAGTGGTATAACAGAGCCAGACCACCTTCAAAGGGCAAATTTCGCGAAAGGATCGTCTACGAAGTAGATAGGTTACAGCCCCGAAGCCCACAAAATTATATCGAAGTCCAGCAGCGGATACGCTTGGTGGAGCACGCGACTTTAACGTCAATGCTAATATTCAGCTCTAGCTGAATGAAATTATCTAGTCTTTCCCCACGGATCCAACATTTTCGTCACGATCATGACGAGACTTCTGAAATAGAGTCAATGGCAGGACAATCCGTGGGTCACGACTCAACCCTAATACGAAGGCACATCTTGCAGGAATCTTCACTCCGCTTGAAGCTCGGAGAGATTTGTAATGAAGTTCTCCACAATTGTACATTGCTGAATTGTTAGGTGTGATTTGTGGATAGTACCATACTCTGCGTACAGGATGTAAGCAGTAGCATAACAGAGAATACTCAATTATAGCCATTGAAGCTTACGTCATACGTATACGTAAGGAGGTGACTTGATGTGCGAATGAAGTCTATAATTCTATAACTCTATTGTTTCTATTCTTGTTTATTGTTGAATAAAGCTGATATCAGCATCGCTGATTTGTTGGAGCTTTCAATCTCAGCCCCAGCCTCGACCAGTACACGTACACACTCCTCGTGTCCGCCAGCCGCTGCTCGATGTAGTGCTGTATAGCCTTCATCATCGACCCAGTCGATGAATGCCTTTGTGTCTCCATTATTGCCGTGATTCAGAGCATGTTCTATCACACCCTCATGGCCCCTTTCCGCGGCAAGATGTAGAACGGTTTGTCCAACTTCATTGCGAGCTGTTAAGTTTGCGCCCTTTAATACCAAAAATCGAACAATGTGTAGATGGCCATTGGCGGCAGCGTGGTGTAAGGGCGTGCCGCTCGCCGGCGTTGCCGGATATTGCGGTAGAGGAATGTTTTTTGTCCCGTTACTGGTTGGTACTAGACCAACATTAAAGGTAGATTGTGTTGCGTGATCAGGCTTGGTACCGGTAGGTATATGCCGATTTTGAAATTGTGGTTGCATCCCCGTAAGAGGCGCTGCTTGGTTAAATGTTTGACGGTCGAAAGTAAGAACTGCATGAGGCTCTTGAGGTGGAGAGGGATTGGCGAAATAGTTGTATTGTGGAGGTTGAGCTTGAGGAGATGGTAGTTTGCTGGCGTGAGGTGTGTTTAATCCAAATATAAACTGACTGGGCTCTATTTGTGAAGTCATATCCATCTGAATCTCTGCGTGGCCTGTCACCGATATCTCATTTTGATTCGAGAGCCAGGCGCAATTGTTATCCGGCCTGGATGTTGGCGGCTGTGTTACAGGGTAGGTCATAGTATTGTGTTGCTGGAGGACTTCATCCTCACTATTCTCCTCCCGGGGGAGATTTCCCGCATTGAGTAGCTCAAGTTGACGCAGGCGTTGTTTGATGTTATTTCCTATGTGCAGAATAGGGGTTACAAAAGGAGGACAGCAATATGCAAAGGCAATGCGACATACTGTAATTTCTTTGAGCCAGTCTGTTCTGTATCCTTCTTCTCTCCCCAGCATCTGTGGTCTTCGACCAGTTCTCGTCTAGTTTAGCAGCAGTCGGCATGGTTGCTCTTTCTTATTCGAGAGGTTATAGTTGTATCCGAAGTTCTTCAAGACCTCAAAGATGGAGCACAACGGGGAGCTTAAAGCTTACTTATGCGTGGCAAACTATTGAACAACATCTTTTACCGCTATGATAGCCACTAGACAACGTGTGGACTTCGTGGCGTACGAGCCATCTTGGTGGCTTCGCTCTAAGGGCCTTAACCACAGCGATGCTCCGCTAGAGAATGTCAAACTCAGACCCAAGGACTAAGGCCAGAAACAGAAAGCGGTAGGGCAAGCCATATCATCATATCTAAGGAATTCTTCACAAAATTGCGACAGAAAGTCAAACATATTGAGACTTTGCGCAGCGCTAAGGCCTCAAGCCGCACCCAAACTTCCTTTACGAGGTTCATGTAAGTTATCCTATCTAGGCTTAGTAAGTAATTCAGAGCTAGCTCTATGTTTCGAGCTGTACGGACTAGTAATGAATTGCGTACTCGTTAAGTAGCGCGAGGCGCTAGATTCTAGATACGACCACCAAAATTAAGCTTACTGGGGGCCATGTATGCCTGCACATGCACATGCGGCCGCCGGCGTAGCTAAGCCTATGAGACTAGTATTAAGACTATCACAATAGTATTAGTACGGAGGCTTTCCGGCTGATCGCCGGAGCCGAGGCGCCAATAAGAACATTGCCTATTTCGGACAGTCTTTCTAACCCTAATTTAGAATACGAGGATCATGCTATGGGTTAATTTTTTGGTTGGCTGGTATTCTGATACGCATAACATCCATGCGGTCTATGCATATGACATATTTAAACTCCCGGCGTGCATTTGCACAGATACCGTGTGGCCGCTATGAGTGGGATTTGCTTGTCCCAAGTTAGGTATGTACTCGCGAAGACTCTATTGCTCCTTCGAGTGCCAGGATATGATAAAGAGCATAATTTCAGATACAGCAAGCTCTAAGACTTAGTTTGGAAGACGTTATCTTTCCTAATCGCAAGGATACGATACTGCAAGGACGCAATGCTACGTACAATATCACGTAAAACTAAGCGTTGAGATTACTTGTCCCCTCCCAATCCAGTTCAGCTTTGGTAAGCTTATGCTGCTACTCTCGGTTGTTATTGGCTATGTCTTGCACAGGTAGCACCACTAGTAGCCGTTATCTCGGTCAAACACATGGCCGAATGAATGAGTTCGGAGCATTTGATACGAACAGTAGCACATATACATAGAATTTAGCGTTGCTCACCATAGAGAGGTCTCCAACTATTTCGTATCAATGCCTTCATAGTAAATTTGTCTAGTATTGGAAGGGTTACCGGTAGTCTCTTTTCCTGATAGATAGAATGAAGTATTGGAAAATTGCTCAAAAAATTGATTCACTCTATAAATGCACTGCTAAAATATACTACAGAACTAAATCTATTTCACTCCAGTCTTTCAATAGCTTCTGAATAGCCACAGATCCCGTAAGGTTGTAAACATATTCAAAATACTTCCGGTCATTCTTAAATGGCTTACCCGTAAGGTTGGGTATCCATTTATTGACGAGTTTCTTCACATCAATATTTGACGGATCAATCTTGGAAGCGAGGAATTTCCTGAAAGTATCAACACCTGGGCGCAGGTAGGTCGAATGAAATGGCACGTCGATCCCTTCTAGGGGTGTGTATCCTGTTCCTCGTTTCAATTCGATGACTGTTCCCCGGGGCTGGGCCTCTTGTATGATAGAATGGAGAGTTGACATGAATTTGATCTCATCCTCTGCGCCACTTCCAGGTCGGTTGATCCATTCAACTTTCAGTCCTTTCGTGATGCGGTCAAGGATCTTTCGAAGACTATCAAGTGCAATGAGCTCTCCTGCACAGACATACTGTCTGTTTGAGATGTTGAAGTTCACAATCTCCAGAAGCCAGCCAGTCTCTTGTGCGATCGTCTTTGTAATGAAGCGTAGCATGTTTTCGTTGAAAGTCTTCGAAACACGACTCGGGTTGACAGCACACAAGGAGTAGTCTGAAGCTCCATTCTCGTCACGTTTAACTGTAACTTGCATGGCCATACCACGATAGAAACAAACTGCTACTAACTGCTCGATTGACATAAACTGTGTAAATGCTGCGAGGGCCGGGTATTCTCCAAGGGAGTGACCCGCAAAGTTGCAAGTCTCCGGAATAAGACCTCGTGATTCCATATCCTTGTATCGTGCAAGTTCCACTAGTGTGATAGCCGCTTGAGTAAATTGAGTTGCAAAAAGAACACCCTTCGGCGAGCGGAAAGTATAAAACTCTGTATCCTCGTCGATATCTTTGAAGACTTTCTCCAAGATTGGCTGACCGTCATCACCAGTAGTTTGCAGAGTCAATGCAAGGTAGTTCTGTCGAATGCGTCTACCATTGACCCCTCCAAAATGAATGGTCAATTCTTTGGGATTCTCTCTGACAATCTTTGTAATCTCGAATCCTAAGAAAAAAAAGTCAGTGATTTTATGTCGTCTATAGAGATTGAGAACGTACCATAAGTCTTCAAGTAAAATTTGTCTGCAATATCCCACACAGCCCGAGCAACAGGACTACTTGCATAAAGGTCCATGCCCATGTTCTGCTCCTGTGAACCCTGACCGGTAAACAAGTAGGCAGACTTCTGCTGTTCCACCTCAGCTTCACCCTTCAGTACCATCTCTCCACTCCCTGTCTTTTTGGCAGTGATCTTGATCACTTTGCGGCCCTTGTTCATAGCTGTATGCCAAAACTCGACTTCAACCTGATCCTCAGGAAAAACCATGCCAACAAAAGAAGCTTCAAAGCTGCGTACTGCGCCTAGGCGGCCCTTGGCAGTCCAAGTTTCAAGCAGCGATCCAATGGCAGAGCTTGTATGCATACCATGAACGATCGGACCAGGCAAACCAGCTAACATAGCAAAGGTGTTTGAAACATGGATAGGGTTGAAATCTCCAGAGACCTTTGCATAAGCAGCGCTAGACATCGGTCGCTTGAGTTCAATTGGACTAGCACCATGAATTGGTATGGCGTTTTGAAGTGAAACAGGACCCTCGACTTCGTGTCCATGAGTATTGAGATAGCGCAAAATTGGATTCACTGAAGATGCAGAAGTATAGCAAATTGAGCCGATTGGGCTTTCACCATCTGTACCATGCTTTTCAAAAACAATACCAGAAGTCTCGGTAGTCTTGACTTGAGTTCTGCTTTCAAGTCGGAAAATCAAGGTCTTACCCAAGAGTTCAGAGTCCAGCTTGGTGAATTGGAACCAAGCTTTGGATCTGAGGATTGCAACGTCCTTTCGGGAAATCAATTGAACTTCCATAGGAGCTTCAATTTTGCGTTCAAAAGTTGTTTCGAAGTCGGTGTACTTTCCGCGGTACAAGAATGACGAAACGACTTCCATCACAGGTCGGCCGTCCTTGGTAATGACTGCCTGTACCTCAACCGCTTTGCCAGCATCCTGAATGCGGACGGCTGTGATGCGAGAAGAAGTTGAGACTGTGTCGCCGGCTCTCAAAGTAGCTGCTCCATCCACGAGCTTGAACTTGTTGGAGAGGTGCACAAGCTTGAGAATATTCCCACCAATTTGTCTCAGGAAAATTGGCTTGAGAATAGCTTTCCAAGCAATGACAATACCAAAGTCCAATGGGGCAGGCAGTTCCTGGTTGGCGCGGCTAAGATATGTCTCGGAACTGCTGCCGGTAGCTTGGAGAAAAGAGCTAATCGCCTCGCGAGTAATAGTAATGGTTTCTCCCGAGAAGTCTTGGGTGGGTTGTGCATCAAAGTCGAGTTGTTGGCTGCCGAACCAAAGACTGCGGTAGAATTCAGAAACTTCATCAATCAAGCCATCTGAAATCTCGCGAATGGGCGCATATACCGCATCAGGGTGGTATGAGTATACTAGGCGCAAATTCGGAGATACGTGAGTAGTTGTTGGACTCAATATGCAATCAACAACTATGTTCTGATTTCCCTGCGACCTGATCGTCACCATGGCACCGGTCCCCTCCAGTTCTGAAGCAGCCTGGATGGTGATGGTCATTCTCGAAGGCTCTCCAGGGTTTTCAACAGTGACACGAAGGTTACTGTGAGGTGTGCAGACTCTACGAATAGGGTTTGGCAACCGTTTTGTGCCGGAAATGACAGTCTCTGAGCTGAGGAGGGCATAACGCCATGTGTACTGATCACCCGCGATCAAGCTGAACCACGAACTTTGTGAAGGTAGATCATCACCTGACGAAGATATTTCGTAGACGACCGACTCCGGAGACTCGGTAATAGAGATAATACCTTCAGAATCAGACCAAGAAGCTGCAGGAGGTATTTCCAATAGAGACTTCTCAACTGGAACATTTCTGGTCTCTCCATTATAAGCATCTTTGAGTAATGAAGAAACAAGACCGTTCTTAATGCCGTCAAGAATGTCCTGGACAGGCTCGTCGTATTTGGTCGAGTGCTGAGCTGCTACCGGTCCGTGCAAAATCTGTGTACGATCCGCATCATTACCAACAACAGCCCATAGGTTCTCTGACTGCCACAGCGAATCCTTCTTAAAGTAGAAGGAAAAGTGCTCATCGAGGACCGGAACAAAGGGAACTGGCTTCTTGCCTGGGCGGAGACAAATTGACAAGAAGAACTGAACATCCAAAGGAGTAATAATCTGGTCTTCTATATCGGGGTAAGTCTTTGCAAGGGTGTCCAGCACCGCTTGAGGGGAGTCCAGGTCGGCATAGTCAGAAAGAACAAATCCACTGCTAGTCTTGGATGCGAATCTTTCCTCAACCCGACGGATAAAGTCACCTGTTATGGTCTGCAATGACTTATCGATCCATACGCCCCTGGCACTGATGAACATCAGCTCGACCATTCGGAGAAGTACTTCGTGATAAGTCATCTCCTTTAGTTGCACAGCCTCGCCAGCCGCATTCTTACCGAACCAAGGTTTTTGGAAGTCGTCGTTGAGCTTCTTGATGATGTAGCTACTCTTCTTTTGTAGCTCGGCAATCATCTGGTCCTTGCCCATCTTGAATAAAGTGTCCATTTCGGCCCAGAATTTCATACCGCGGGTTGCAAGAACGTGAATTGGCTCTCCCATCTCTGAGATGACAGTGATCACGCCTCCTGCAGCTCCTTTCATTGTCTTCTCCCATTGACTATCAGTAAGACCGTCAGTCTCGACGATCTTCTGTTTGGCACCAACGCTCGTAGCGGCTTCCTTGGCAGTCATCATGCGGCTACCTAGTAAGACACCGTCGAAGGGCATTGGAGGATAGCCAAAAGCTTTGGACCACGCTCCAGTAAAGTATGGATAAGCATCGACAGCTGAGCCAAAGCCACTACCAGCGACGAGAATAATATTTTCGCAGTCACGAATCTGGCCATAGACTTCCAGAACTGGTGAGTGGAAGTCTTCAAAAGAATGGTGACCTCCGGCTCGACCACCAGTCCACTGTAGAATAACGGGAAAACTTGGATTTGCTTTCGCAATGCTGATGACTTGCTTGATTGTTTTGACCGAACTGGGCTTGAATGCAATATGTCTCAATCCAAGATCGCTGATGTACTTCTGAGCAATTTCGACCGATGGCACTCCAGCTCCAATGGTCAGACCATCAATAGGCGTTCCTTCGGTATGGAGTTTTTCCAAGAATGGGATTTGCCATGCTACTGCACGAGGATCGACATAGATAATGTTGACAGTAACTCCACGTCCAGGTGGAATAGAAGCCTGGATGTTGTTGATTGCAACTGTCATGTCGGCTTCGTTACGGTAGCCTCCACCAGCTAACTCAATGTGATATCCAGCATTGATGGTGGCTGCAACGAATTTCCAGGATACAGTAGTTGGTGTCATACCAGCGACCATAATAGGTGGCATGTGTAGGAGCTTGCTCATTCTGGTCTTAATGTGAACTTGACCATCAGCCGTCCGAACAAGTCTCGGGGAAAAGCGGCTTGCCCAATCCTTAGACTTCACGAGGGAATGTTTGTTTCTGCTGAAAATTTCGGACTTGTAACCAACATCCGAGGATTTTCCAGTCAAAGCACCTGCCATGATAACACGAACACCAGTGCCTTGCTTGTTGTTGCTGGTAACGACGCCAATGCCGGAACTGCCTCCAGGGCCGAAGTCAATGATATGAGTAGCTGATGGCAAAGTCGAACACTTAAGCCAGCGAACAGGGGCGACTGTAATTTGGTATACTATCTTATCAAGCAGATTCTCACCACCCAAAGTACTAAGGTCCTCACCAGTGTTTGTGTCGTACACCGGAATTTGCAGACTGTTACTGGGTATGAATATATGGCCAAGACGTCTTCTCAAGATAGGAATCGCGGGCAAAAGATAGCTGGTATGGAAAGGCACGCTGATAGGGAGGAAAATGCTCGTAAGAGTCGCTTTTCGCTCCTTGAATGGTATCCGATTCTGATCAATTTCCGCAGACACTTTGAATCGTCTTAATCGTGCGTTGAGTCCACATAATGATGTGGCAGGTCCAGCAACAACAAAATTACGTGGACCATTTGCTAGAGCAATGGCGATTTTCCTATCTTCTGGGAGATATTTGTTGGACACATCTACGTGCTCCTGGACTTGAGCTTCAGAGATGCCACGGATGCTGAGCATGGAGGATGGGACGCCTTCATCATTGGCGACAGAATCAGAGACAACATTTGGGTCCGGCGATGTCTCGGGATAGACCTGCTGACTGACAACACCAATGGAAAACAGGATCTCGACGGCTGAACGACTCAGGTCAATGAATGACGGCCAGGAGGTTGCGCCAGCAATGACTGTAGCGACTACCAACCCCTGAGAGTGGCCAGCGATGCCGCTAAGTGTCTGAAGAAAAGTTGAGGGGCTTTGGCCTAAAACCTTCACGCTAACCATATATTGTGCGAGTTGGAGGACACCAATTATCGGAAAGCTGACTCGGGATGAAGCAAGGTAGCTTACATCTGGTGTTGTTTCAGGGTGTCGCACCCATTTGAGAATATCCAGACCATCTGGATAATATTGCGACACGTCTGACTGGGATGCGAGAGATTTCAAGAACTCTCCCATGGTCTCGACATAGTCAACCATGAAACTGTGGTAGGTGGTATAGATTTCACGCAGCTCATCTAAGTATGCAGTGGTGATTCCCTGACCACCAAGAACTGCATACAATTTTGAGTCCCCAGCAGAAACAGAATTCTGCAGAGCGGACTGACGCTGGGAAATGGGGCGACCAGCGGCATGACAGGCAGCGTAGTATGATCGAATGGTTTTGGCAGACCGTTCGGGGTCGTCGGATGATCTTGCAGCAATGGTGTGGATGTCATCTGCAAGGACGTTTTGCTCTAGATGGTCGAGAAGGGCTCTGAGAAGTCTCTGCCTGGACATTCTATCAGCACCAGGCCAACTAAGCAGAAGCTTTGATTTGAAGTCCAAAAAGTCTGTAATAAGCTCTACCAATGATTCTTGAGGTAAGAGATCATCACTGGCTGCGGTCGGCATGCCGATATGTTGAAAGAATCGATCCCTCATCACGGACGCCAAGTTATAGAGATCTGGGGGGATTATGTTGGAGTCCTCTAACGGGAGGACCAAGCTAGGGATGGGGTTCTCATCATCGTCATGGGAAGATTCTGAAGGGGAGAGATCTGGAGGTGAATCCGTCAAGGAGAGATCTGAAGGGGGTGTGAGGATGTCATAGCCGGATCCGAGAGCCGCCAGGTTCTCCGGGGTTGGAGAGGCAATCTGGCGGTGCATGATTTGTTGCTTATGGTTCTTGTTAAACAAGACCTCGAGATCAGAACGGCGTGGAGGAGGTAAGGTGCGGTCTGACACCATATGTACAATGTTATGTGTGGTACATGTGTGTGTAGATGAGACTAAATCATAGAAAGAGCGAATTCTGTTTCCACAGTTTTCAAGTATGGCACAGGGTTTTTGATGCTGTACAACTACAGGGCCAAACCCAGATAGCCCTTATCTCTGTGCCCTAAGTTGCCTTACATTGATACTGTACACCTCGCGCTACATGTCGTGCAGGGGTTCTACTAAGCTTACATGGGGTCCAAGGGCAGAAACACGTTGATTCCGATGTTCGCAGTTAAGTGTAATCTGGCTGACTAGGTTACCGTTTCAGGGTCACTCGTCGCAGCTTCGACGCTGAAGGCACGTTCCTGATAACGAATTAATACGGCTTTCCCTAATTGAGGGCTTATTCAGCGCATAATGCACGGTGTACCTTGGCCCCCAGTAAGCGTATCTGGTGAGCCGCCTGCTTAAAGGCTGTGCCTCCGTAGGTTATTAGTAAGTTAGGGCTAGCTGACTGTACGCAGTAAACAAGCTTCCGCTGACCCAGAACATACATACTAAAATGGTTATTCTAGAAGCCCGTCGTTGAATTAACCGTGTCGTAAGCTTAGGCCCCCATTCTCGTATGTCATTTTCCGGCTGTAGATTTATGAAATTGATGCGATAGTCGGTAATCTTGACAGTACTGATTGCTGAGGAATATCGTAATAAATCAATTCTTATCTGAGGATATCTTGCGATATTGCCGTTGCACTGCCCTACAAGGAATAATATTCTAGAGTAGTGGTATTTGCTATCTCTTTTTGTAAACCACTACCTGAGATACTTTATACACAAGCACAACTCCATTTCTCAGATTGTTCTTCCTCTCTTTCCATATCAGATCCACCAATCGCTCACAACAATCATTGAGCGCAAGCGCACCGCAGCCTTCGTTTTAGACACACCTTCGTTTTCAAGATGACGGTGACGGTGGTCTCAGACGATGAGAGGTCGCGCACTTACACATTAGTATTGGAGCTCTTAGCGTAAGTGTTCTATCTCTAAGAATCCAATTAGGCAGTTGGTTTCACGCGCTGGACGGAGCGATCTTGTCTCGGAAGGCTGTAAAAGTCGAGTCGAGGATAATTGCACGCATGCACAAGAGCTAATGTTATTCTTCCGGACAGTCATCAATTCGCATATCCCGTACAATGGTAAGTTTCCAACCCATCCTCTCCCCTTCTACGAACATTCAGTCATATCATATGGTCAAACAAGTACAGCTCTTTTGTATACCTAAAGCCCAAACACTGACAGGAAACGGTAAAGGATCGAAACGCAAGATGCCCTTCTTGGGGAAGAGAAGATCGAGCGATTTGTCGAGATTGGCCCCTCAAATACACTCACTGGGTTAGCCAAACAAACCATCGAAACGAAATACAAAGACCACGATACTGCCCTATCAATCCAAAGACAGCTCTTAAATCTCAAAACAAGTGAGACTGACATCTACTATGCCAACGCAGAGACCGTCGAGGTCCCGAAACAGGCACCTTCCAGAGCCGATACAACGCCTGCTGCTCAGGCTCCGGCGCCCACACCTGCTACAACAGCGGCCCCCGAGCCATCTACTCCCTCGACCGGATCGAGTGGAGGCAAATCCATTGCATCGGCCGAGGATGTCCCAGTGAAAGCAGAAGACATAATTGTCATTGTAATTGCTCAAAAGTTGAAGAAATCCACTGCGGATATTTCGCTTGGCAGTAATATTAAAGCGCTCGTCGGAGGTATGATATTCAACGAATGAACCATCCAGAGAATGAAACTGATTGGAATCTTTTAGGTCGCTCGACTTTGGAGAACGAGATTGTCGGAGATCTCCTTAGCGAATTCAGTAATTTACCTGAGCGATCCGAGGAACTCAGTTTGATAGAATTGGGGGAAACACTATCAGCCGCAAATGCTCAAAGACGGCTGGGCAAGACAACAAACGGTCTAGTAACACGTGTTATCGGTACGTCAATGCCGGGAGACTTCAATATGACCAAGGTCAGGAAGTACCTTGAGGACCGTTGGGGCTTCCAAGTCGGCCGCCAAGATGCCGTGCTTCTATCTACAATTGCCTCGCCTCCTAAGAATCGACTTCAGGACCAAAAGGAGACTCAGGCTTACCTGGATGGATTGGTCAAGGATTATGCGCAAGCCGCCGGATTGTCAATGAATGAAGGCCCAACGGAGCAGGTTGCTGCTGTGCAGGTGAATCCGGAAGCCTTGAACAACGTTGTTCGGAGACAAGAGGAGCTGGCACAACAGAAGCTCAAAGCCTATGCTTCATTTCTTAATGTTGATCTCCATGCTGACGGAAAGTCTGCCGAGAGCTCCGAAAGCGCCATGTTGGAGCTTCAGAAGCAGCTTGATTTGTGGATAGCTGAACATGGTGAGGCCTATGCCAATGGTATCACCCCAGTCTTCGATGCAAAGAAGCTCAGAGAGTACTCCTCTTACTGGACTTGGGCATTACAAGATCTCACGGCTACTTTCTACAATGTCGGCCGAGGAACATTGAAAGTCGACAAGGAGTTGATTGACGATATTACTTACCGGCTGGGCAACAAATCAAGCACGCGGTTGGCGGAAACAATCAGATATTTGTTAACGCAATGTTCCGATGAAAAGCAAAGGCCATTTTACGAACTACTTCTTAAAACCGTCACAGAGTCACTTGGGTCTGTTCCAGTCTTCAAGAGCACCACGAACTTCCTTGGCCCTCGAACAACTATCGATGAGCTAGGCAATATCAAATACTCTGAAGTCCTGAGGGGTCAAGATGGTTCAAAGACAGATTTTGGTGATTCGACTCGTCTTCCACACATAAAACGAAAGGATAACAAAGGATGGGCATTCAACTCCGAGACGACTGCACTCTATAACAAGGCTCTTAACCAAATTTCAAGCACAGGTCTTTCATTCACCAATAAGACTGTTCTCCTGACTGGAGCTGGAACGAAGTCCATTGGTGAAGAGCTCCTCAAAGGTCTTCTCACTGGTGGCGCACAGGTCATAGTAACAACAAGTGGTTTCTCATCCAACACAGCTCGCAAGTATCAGAAAATCTACCAAGCTCACGGCTCCAAGGGCTCCAAACTGGTTTTGGTTCCGTTCAACGGAGGTAGCCAGCAGGATATAGAAGCTCTAGTTGCTCATATTTACAGCAAGCTTGGTTGGGATCTTGATGTCATCATCCCATTCGCCGCTATCTCTGTGAATGGGCGACAAATCGACGAGATTGACTCCAAGAGTGAACTAGCACAGCGTATCATGCTTACGAATGTTATTCGACTTCTCGGGGCTGTCAAGAGACACAAGGAGGCTGCAGGCTACCGATCACGGCCTACTCATGCTTTGCTTCCCTTGTCACCCAACCACGGTATCTTTGGTGGTGATGGGCTATACTCCGAGTCAAAGATGGCACTCGAAAGTCTGTTCGCCAAATGGCATTCTGAAGATTGGAGCGATTATATCTCCATCTGTGGTACTTCGATCGGTTGGACTCGCGGCACTGGCCTGATGCACCAAAACGATATTGTATCTGAGGACGTCGAAAAACTGGGCATCAAGACATTCTCCCGAGCAGAGATGGCTGTCTGTATTCTCGCCTTGTTGAATCGGCCTTTGATCGAGTACTGTCAAGAAGAACCGTTGTACGCTGATTTCAGCGGTGGCCTTGACGCAGTGCCAGACTTCCCGGATCAGTTGAATGTGATCCAGGATAACATCAAAGCCACAAGCGAGATCCGCAGAGCTGTCGCAGCGGAAGCAGCGCTTGATAACGGATCTGGTTCGAAAGCCAAAGAGTCCGAGGCGATGAAAGAACGTCCAAATATCGAGCTTGGATTCCCTTCTTTGCCAAACTATGAAACAGAGATCCAGCCGCTCCGCGCCAAAATGGACTCAATGGTATCGCTCGAACACACTGTTGTGATTGTAGGCTTTTCAGAGCTCGGACCTTGCGGAAATTCCCGTACTCGCTGGGAAATCGAAGCGTACGATGAACTCTCGCTAGAAGGATGCACTGAAATGGCTTGGATCATGGGCCTCATCAAATTCTCCAAGGGCTCGGGTAACAAGCCAGCTGGATGGATTGATGTCAAGACAAAAGAGCCAGTCGAGGAATGTGACGTGAAAAAGCGTTACGAGGCTTATATTCGTGATCATTCAGGCGTCCGGCTGATTGAGCCAACACTTTTCGACAAGTATAACCCCGACAAGAAGAAGATGACTCAAGAGATTGTCGTACAAGAAGACCTTGCACCATTTGAGACTTCCAAGGAAACCGCACTCAGCTTTCAGAGAGAACATGGAGACAAGGTTGAGATCTTCGCAAGCGCCGAGTCTGACTCTTACAGTGTGGTTATGAAGAAGGGCGCGGTGATTCATGTGCCAAAGGCCGTGAAGTTCAGGAATAACGTTGCTGCCCAGATTCCTACAGGATGGGACCCGCGGACGTATGGTATCTCGGACGATATCATCAATCAGGTCGATCCAGTTACCTTGTACACACTTGTAACAGTCGTCGAAGGTCTTCTTTCAGCGGGTATCACAGACCCCTACGAAATTTACAAGTACATCCATGTCTCCGAACTGGGCAATTGCTTTGGGAGCGGATTGGGTGGGACAGCCTCTTCAGAAAAAATGTACCGAGATCGGTTGCAAGACAAGCCTGTGCAAAACGATATTCTGCAAGAAACTTTCTTGAACACCATTGGAGCGTGGGTGAACATGCTCTTGCTCTCATCAAGTGGACCAAACAAGACATCCGTTGGAGCTTGCGCAACGTCTGTGGAATCACTCGACACCGCCTATGATCTCATTCTTCAAGGGAAAGCAAAGATGTGTTTCGTGGGTAGTGTTGATGAGTTTTCAGAGTACACGTCTTTGGAGTTCTCGAATATGAAGGCAACCAGTAATGCTGAGACGGAGGCCGAGGCTGGCCGGGATCCCAAGGAGATGTCACGACCGGCAGCCTCATCGAGAAAGGGTTTCATGGAATCTCATGGTGCTGGTTTCCATATTGCTTGCACTGCAAAGCTTGCAATTGAAATGGGCCTGCCAATCTATGGTATTGTTGCTTTCACGGGCATCTCTAGCGACAAGGTCGGCCGCTCTGTTCCTGCTCCGGGCAAAGGAGTTCTGTCAAATGCAAGAGAATCAACAGCTGGATTCCCATCGCCACTTCTTGATATTGAATATCGCCGACGACAAATCGATGTGCGACGACAACAGATTGCTAACTTCAAAGAGATCGAGCTCAGTAATCTTGAGGATACCATTCAGCATCTCATGGACAAAGATGTTCACTTCAAAGCATCCGAATATCGGGCATATATGGTCAAGCAGATTGATCTGAAATTCAAGATGCAAGAAGAAGATATGCTTGCCTCCTTTGGTAACCACTTCTGGCGTAACCACCCAGAAATCTCGCCCATCAAGGGAGCGTTGGCGACATGGGGTCTCACTGTCGACGACGTAACAGTGGCATCTTTCCACGGAACCTCGACTGTCTTGAACGAGAAGAACGAATGCACAATCATTCAAAGCCAGCTTTCTCATCTCGGCCGCACCAAGGGAAATCGTACCCTCGGCGTATTCCAGAAGAGCGTCACTGGCCACCCTAAGGGTCCTGCAAGTTCCTGGATGCTCAACGGCGCCCTGCAAATGATGAGCACCGGCCTCGTCCCCGGTAACCGAAATTTGGATAACCTTGACCCGGAGTTTGAGAAGTTCGATCACATCACGTTCTTGAACGAGAACATTCAAACCGCCGGTATCAAGGCTTTCTCTTTGACCTCGTTTGGTTTTGGTCAGAAGGGTGGTCAAGTGATTGGTGTGCACCCCAAATACTTGTTTGCGACAATTTCGAAGGAGGTGTTCGATGGCTATGCGAAGAAGTTGAAGAAGAGGCGAGCAGTTGCGACGGTCGCGTTCCATGAGGCGCTGCTAGAGAACAATATGTTTGTGGCGAAGAACGACCCGCCGTATGATGTTGTACAGGAGATGAAGACGCTATTGGATCCGAATGCTAGATGGACGGCGTAGTTAAACCTGTGGAAGATTGCGAAGTCATGATTGATCTGAATTTAAGGTTGTTTCTATGCTTGCTCGATACAATCTAGGTAACATTAAAGTTGAGAGCATATCCAAATAAGAATATCACATTTCAAGTATCCAAGTTTTAAATGTGATATGACTTCATGACAGCATGACAGCGTGACACTTGCCATTCTGCTTGATTTGAACGGTTTATGATTAGCCATCTAGCGTACTTGCTGTGCGGCCTGTCTTCGCGACTGTGGCTTTGTGCACTGCAATTTTGGCTCCCAAGAGGAAAAGTTACATATGCCGACCTAACGAACAATTGCTAACTTATTTGGGCTGAAGTTTTGAATACGCTATCCAGAGGAGTTAGCAAGTTCATTATATACGTAATAGTTTATAATCTTGAGCCTCCAAATGTTGGGTTTAGGGTTCAGGAGGCTGTGTCTTCCAAAGCTGCGCATATCAAATAGACCCAAGCTGACGCAAGACACAGGTAGTTTTCCGTATGATGTATATTGTTAAACCAGGGTTGCCTTAATGCCGCGGCTTCTTCCAAATAGAACCAATGCTCAACTTCTTGGAAAGTTGAAGCTACCGTAAGTAATATGTTCATACCAAAGAGTGCAATCATCTAAAGTAGTCTTATGTTGAGTCATAAAATGCGTGCTATCATACATGTGTGCCGTAAAACCCCTCTCCAGCCAAAAGTTCCGTCATTGCTTTGCTAACATCATAAGCGTTATATGGAAAAAGAATACAGCGGGGAAAATTCATATAGGCATTCCCTTCCGCACTAACACCTTTTCCATGCGTATTTTCATCGTATCGACCAACTTATTGATCTCCTTTGTCGTGATCCGATCCCATTCTTCCAATACTGCAATCTTTAACTGCACCTCATCGCCAATGCTCCTCTTTTGCAGTCTCTTTTTCAACACGAGTAGAATATCTTTCAAGATATTGAGGTCAGGCGAGGTCGCCGGGTTCTGAATATAAGGCAGCTGTAACGAATCGAGGTAGGCGTGTACCATGTTCTGGGTCGTCGCATTCTCGTACCCGCTGCTAGCGTTGTCGAGGTATATCATCCGTCGAACGGTCACGATAGGTTGAACGTGTGGTTGTATGATTTGTGATATGTAGTCATGCTGACTCATTGCAGAGAGATCGCTATCTTCGGGCTGGAGGAAAATCAGAGGGCCCTTGTAGTCGTATCCCACCATTGCCCAGCAATGGAATAGGGCTTTATCAATTTCCTCCCTAGACTGTAAACAACTCTCGCATAGCCTCTCGTCTTTCCGATTGAACACTTTTGCTTTCTGTGTTGTCCCGAGACCGAAATTGACAAAATCACTGAACAGCATTGAGCGCCACTCGTTCTGCCATTTGTGGTGGGCCAGAGCATACTGCATCCGTGATTCTCGGGCTCCTTTCGATAACCATTTTTTCTGACATGCTATTCGCTTACAGTAGCCTTCTTTGATCATGTAGTTTCGGATTGTTTGTAAATGTACGCCGTCCACGCCAACCGAGTGTCCTAATTGTTCCCAAGAAACGTCTCCGTTTGACTGCTCCAACAGCATAGTCATCTTTTGCGTGAGGTCATCGCTGATTTTCTTGGGTCGCCCGCGCCTGTCAGATTTTTTGATGACTCGACCTGCTGTCTTAGATGTGGCCTGCACAGTCTCGATATCTGCTTTTGTAGCACGTGGTCTGTCCGTTTTGTCGGATTGCGGACGTTGTTGGGGCATCGGGTTGCCGACTTTTTGAAGATAGGCGAAGGTGTTGGGTATGGCCGACTCTGGGATTGGGGGCCCAGGAGGCAGGGATATGTCCACTGGGCCCTGGGTAAAGATCGGTTGCACCCCCTTCAAAATGGACATTCCTAGGCCGAATACTTCATGGTTGAAGATTTTTTTGTTTGTCGCAAATCCGACCGATAATTCTATCGCGAAATGTCACGTGCAGAACGCTAGTCCCGAAAGAGCGCGGACGGGCAGTGTTACAGGCATCGACATACTAAGACCAACTCCAGCTGGGACTGACAGAATACTTTGACTCGAACAACTCCTTGTGAATCACTCTTCTAGGTATTTGCGTTTACCCTTGGACATTTTCGAATCCTTGTTTCTTCTTCAACAACGCACTAACCTTCTAGGGGTCGTTACGGTCTACGTTCCACTTCCCCCCGTTTGCTCCACAGGTCTTGATCTTCCAACAACACGTCTATTTGCTCCTCGACAATAACACCAAGCAACCCTCCCACACGACGCCATGGCTAACGATGAATACGATGTGAGTTATATGCGAATTTCTACAGCCAAATTCAAAAGAAACATTTGCTAACGTAAACTCTATCTAGTTCCTTTTCAAAGGTGACTGAACCTCCGCTCCTATCCCTTGCCGTCAGCTCTGCGACACAAACAAATATCCAAATACTAACTCTCTCATCAGTCGTCCTTATCGGAGACTCCGGTGTCGGAAAATCCAACCTCTTAAGCCGATTCACTCGCAATGAATTTAACCTAGACTCCAAGTCCACAATGTAAGCTATAATATCGCGATGACAATTTACGAAATAGAACTGAGCTGATGCTGGTCCAGTGGTGTCGAGTTCGCCACACGTTCAATCCAAGTCGACTCCAAAACAATCAAAGCTCAGATCTGGGATACCGCCGGCCAAGAGCGTTACCGAGCCATCACCTCCGCCTACTACCGTGGCGCCGTCGGAGCCCTGCTCGTTTACGATATCAGCAAACATCAGACTTATGACAATGTGACCCGGTGGTTGAAGGAGTTGCGCGATCATGCAGACTCCAACATTGTTATTATGTTGGTTGGAAACAAGAGCGATTTGAGACATTTGCGTGCCGTGCCTACGGAGGATGCCAAGCAATTTGCTAGTGAGTTGGCCTTGGATGTTGACTGCAAAACGAGTATTGACGGAGGATAGGCGAAAACAACTTGTCTTTTATTGAAACGTCTGCTCTCGATGCCAGCAACGTCGAGCTTGCCTTCCAGAACATCTTGACAGGTGGGTCAATTTCACGAACTGTGCACATAGGATACAGACTAACGTATGGACTTACTCCAGAAATCTACCGCATCGTATCCAGCAAGGCCTTGGACCAGGGTGAGGGTGGCCAGAACCCCCTCGGCGAGCGCCGTCAAGTCGTCGAAATAAGCAAGACTCAGGACACAGAGACCAAACAGGGATGCTGTTAAAGCCCAAGCTGCCAATCCAGTGAACCGTAACGACATGCACCCTTTTTTTTTCGGCTGTTACATTATGATCCATAATTTCTCCTATATTTTTGGGCAATGCAACATGGAAATTTGGGTTGTCTGAAGTTTGATGAGTCTGCTTTCCTAGGGACTGTTCCGACTGTAGTTCGGGGTACCCTTTATTTTCAAACCGAAAACAGGGAGTTTGAGACTTCGAATAGCCTCTGCGAAATCAGATCATGTCTGTCTGTCTGTCTGTCTTTTTCTTTTTCCTTGCAGTTGCAGAATTTTACTATTCATGAGGTCATTGAACGATAAGTAGTTTTTTTTTTACAACATTCGTGCCGTTTTCTGGTGGGCCTTCCTTGCCTTTGCCCTTTTTGTTCATGCTTTTCCCCCCTTTCTTCGTGTCCTTAATTTTTCTTCATGCTTGAGTCTGTTTCAAGATTTGTCTAAACAATGATAAGAACTTGAGAAATGATCGATATCCAAGACTAATTTCCCCCTAAATGGTTCTTCATGAAGTCATTCAAGGCTTGATTTGTAGTAGCCATAAGGTCCTTAATAACGAAGATCGAATGGCTACCTAGATAGGGATAGGTATGGTCTGGAAGTTGATGTCTAGTTGATCTCCGTCCATGGATCTCGCTGTTAGGGTATACATAAATTTAGATAAGTATCTACAGTATCTGTACCTAGGTAAGAGGCGATATGGAGCGAGAAAGAAAACGTTGAGGCATTTAGCTTCCGCCGGTTGTAAATCATCAACAAACACCGCTTAAGAGGTATCATAACGAAAAAAAAAAAAAAATCGTACCATACGAAGAAATTGTTTTACATGATCCGAGCAGAGCATTAGTTACCTCCGAATAATGAAGGTAACATTACCTAGCCAATTCCTTCCGATCCGTCGACTCATTACTCCACCTCGACCTATCTAGAGTCTGCAATTCCTGCTCATCAATAATCTTCGACACCGAATCCGCCGAGCCCGACGACATTTGCATCTGCTCATTTGAGCCTAATCTGCGAGGTCGGCCCATGGGATCTTTTTGTAGTCGTCGGGTCAGTTTTACTTGTGATGGGGATGGGGAGGGTATAGATTTGCGGTTGATTGAGTGTTTGGATGAGGAAGAGATTCGGAAGAGCTCCCGGCAGGCAGATTGGGAAGTGATTATGTAGACGATTGTGTTCCAAAAGGCTTGCAAGGGGAAGACGAAGGAGGCGGCGTAATTGAGGCCGAAGTTTGTGGCGGACGGGTATATGCTGGCGTAGATTCTGTTGGCGCTGCTGGGGATCTGTGCTCTTGTTAGTGGATGATTTAAAGAAAAAGAAAAATCCGGAGGAGACATACCCAAGTAATTAGCAACGCAATAAAGAACAAAAATGCAACGCGAGCATAGAGCCATGCCTCAGCGTTCGTCTCGTGTTTCGCAATCTGGCGAGTGAAACTCCTCATCCTCAGAGCCGACGGTAGTGGTCGGATGATGTCAGTCTGTTGACTGACTTGGATATTCACTGAATAAGGGTTATCGACTCCTGGTGTTGCGGACTCTTCGATTGTTCGGACTGTATCGTGATCGTATTTACTGTTCTCGACAATGGGACGTTCCTCGGTGGTGATTGTCACTTCGGTAGTGACGATGTTGATGAAGGGGTTTTCATTCATAGGGTTCAGGAAGCCGTCCAGGTGTTCGCGTTTGTCCCAGATGACTTTTGCTGCGGCGGCGTAGATTATGATGGCGAGCAGTAGGGCAATCCTGTCACGTTAGGAGATATAAAGAGAGCAATGCAGTGCAAGACTTACCAGACGATGGCATATAGAAATACAAACCGCAGGAAATCCCATTCTATATTGACCCAACACCAGATGATAGCTGGACCATACACCGGTCCTCGCGCATTGGTGTTTATAAAAATAAACACAAATGCTGGAATGAACGATAAGCCGTAGCATATCAATAGATATGCCAAATCAAGAGACCGTAGTTGATCCACAGTATACCCCTTGAAGAACACCAGATAGACGTTTACAGCCATACACAAGGCCCAATAACAGTCCACTCCTAGAAACATTTGCACAAGAAAAGCCTGGAACTTGCATAATGCAGAATCCTCGCCGACCATAGGACCATTCTCTGATATCAAAGCGGCCACTGCAGACCCCAGATTTCCGAAGCTGGCGAAGAAGATGAGCCGGTTGATGGGTTTGTTGAAGCCTGGGGAGAAGAGGTATGTTGTCACGACGAAGATGATGGAGAGCATAGAGATGACTGAATTGACTCGTTCCGTTATGATGAGAGCGTGAATTTGGCTAATTGAGAGGAGAGAGCCTTCCGACACATCCACGCCTGCTGGGAGCGGCGGTGTTGACATGGTTTCTCGATCACAGGTATCCACGCCTCAGCGTCTCAAGCGAGTCCAAACCATATAGACATGATGATAGGGTTCAACCGGCATGACAGTCTTGAAATCGCAGTGTATCCGTCAAGTTTTTGTTAGTATATCTTGCTCGGGATCTACCGAGTAGGGTTTCATCTGTAATCAGGTGGGCGACTTGACATAAAGAGAGTAGGGGGATCCACAAGTATAAATGTCGTCAACTCCGCACCCCGTAATACAAGGTGAGTACGGAGTGATGCAGACAGCATCCGCAGACAGTCTCATTGAACCACTGAATCCTGACCCTCCAATTATAGCTTAACTTTGCGTTCGGCACATAGTGGACCTGTCCAACAAGGATGTGGGACATCAGAGGGCCACATTTTGTAGAATAAAGTGATGACTGGCTTATCTTCTGGAGTGAAGCATAGCGAGCCATACAATTGACCCAACACTTGTGAAGGATTCATAATAGGAACGTTATGCAGGCGGCTAGTGTCAATCGTTAGACCGGGAGTGACGAGGTCTATCCGGAAGAAGGAAAGAGTCTACAGGCAACTAGTGGAAGGATTTGGGGCGGGACGACGTGCCAACTCTTTTGAACTTGCCGAGAGCAGCTTCACAGAGCTTCTCCGAGGTCCATGCATATACTAGACTACTGGTAGTACATAAGTCCATCCTCGAAGAAGAAATTACTTGTCAGTAGATGATACATAGCGTAGTCTAGACTGCAGATAAGCAGTCGCTAGACATAGTTATGCCAATAGCACCGTATGTTTAAGATGAAAGAAGCTTTCGCTATCTCTAGTCTGATAGTAGAACAAGGCCTACAATCCTGATTGAATGATTTTCAATCATCACAACATAACGCCTGAAGATTTCCATGTTGGCGTAATCACAAGTCTCAGTGGACGAGAGGGGAAGCGTCAATGTCGATCATCTAACATGCCGCAGTCGTGATAACCGTTGGAGGTATGAAACAGTTGGTCGTGATAACGCACTGCATGGCAAGTCAAGTTGACAAGCCGACCAGGGGCTATGTCCGATTTATCCATTGGACGTATGTAGTCATCAATGTCTCCAAGAAAAGGGTCTAACCAGCATAACCCCAGTTTCCAGTAGTTCCTGTTTTACCTCTTTGTTCTCTGGCAGACAGAGTAAGCTACCAACTCAATCTCGAACGGCACAGGAAGCTCGGCCCCCACGTCGACCGGGCCAGGACGGTCTTGATTAAGATCACTGTGGTGGCGCTGCGTCGCGGGTAGTTTAGCCTCGGACAGGGATCGAAAGGGACTAGAGGGTCCACCCATCATCAACCAACTTGAACCAAGATGGAACGCAGGTGTCGCACTATTTGAAAGCAGGATGGTTTCGAAAAGTAGAAATCGAGTCAACGGAGGTCTTGCGATGTGATTGTTCAAAGGAGCTGGATTATGGTTTATCCGCGACCGGCACGCTAGCCTCATTTGGATTGAGGATCAGACTGATAAGGATGAGATCTCTCTTGAGTCTTGACTCGTTAATATACGAGCTTCTTGGGTCTGTCTCCTTCATACTACCTTACAGGCTACGGGCCTCTCAAAAGTCGATTGAAGTTGGAAACAAGAATATGGCTAATGGCGTGAGCTTCGGGTTCGCTTGCTCGGCGGCTTTTCTTCCGCTCCTGGTTGATGTTCGAAGCGGAATTCTGTTTTGACAGTTTTCCCCTGGGTCTGGGCAACAGTTGCCTCTAGTAGATTACTCTGAATTCATATTTGGACCGAAGCCTTGAGCAGAAGTCGAGACTCAATTGCGACAGTGATAGAAACCTACTACGACCGTTTCTTAATAACAGACGAGTGGGATAGAGATTACCTGATAAAGGTGACTCAAAGCAAAAAATGAATAGAGGGGCAGCTCCATACAATTTGATGTCGACACTGGACTATTCAGGACAGCAGCAGGTATTTGCTTGGAAGGCTACTCTTCTAGAGCTACAGCAATGACTTATTTCTGTCTAGTGCCTCTAGTCCTTTTTAGGTTAGACAACATATGCATCACGTGAGCCTTGAGCTTTGCGGGACTACCAAAAGATTCTGAACAGCTTCATCCATGTTTCAATTTCGCAGATTGCTCAAAATGGCGACCGAAACCGCTGCAAAAAAACTCAAAACCGAGGGGCCTCTCATCGGTACTCACAAGTATGTCATGTCCCTGGTCATTGACGGCAGTATCCCGAAATGAACTGTCACAACAGCGAAAGTACCCCGCAAAGCTAACCAGCTGCAGTGGACACTTCCACGCCGATGAAGCTCTAGCAGTCTACATGCTCCGCCTCCTCCCCGAATACCATGCCTCACCACTCGTGCGAACCCGCGACCCCGAACAACTAGCCCAATGCCACACCGTCGTCGACGTCGGCGGCGAATACGATGCTGCCAAAAACCGCTATGACCATCACCAACGCACATTTAGCACTACTTTCCCCAATCACAGCACAAAATTGTCATCTGCCGGCCTCGTGTTTATGCACTTTGGTCGCGCGATCATTTCGCAGCATACTTCTCTGCCTATCGACCATCCGGATGTGGAGTTGCTTTATGAGAAGTTGTACACTGATTTCGTGGAGGCGCTAGATGCACATGACAACGGTATCAGTGTATATGACCCTGCGGCCGTGAGCAAGTCTGGATTGGAGAAGCGTTTCAAAGATGGCGCTATCAATCTGGGGTCTCTGGTCGGAGACTTGAACTACCCGGACCCAGTCATTGCAGGCGGCGAGCCACAGGATGAGGACAGCCTATTTGCGCGCGCAAGCACATTTATCGGCGACGTTTTTCTACGAAAACTGCGTCTCGCCGCTTCTTCGTGGCTTCCTGCCCGCGCCACGGTCGGCGAGGCCTACCATAATCGTCGAGAAATCCACCCCAGCGGACGCATAATCATGCTTTCCGGCGGCGGCGTGCCCTGGAAAGAGCACCTATACAACTTTGAGTCCGAGACCAAGCCCGGACAGGCAGAGGAAGTGTACTACGTTCTTTACCCCGAGAACTCAGCTCCAGACGCCAAGTGGCGGGTCCAGTGCGTGCCGGAGTCTGAAGGTAGCTTCGTCTCTAGGAAGCCGTTACCGGATACATGGCGCGGCGTGCGCGATCAGGATCTCGACGGCGTGATTGCCGCTGAATTGCAAAAGGCGGGTAGAGAGAGTATCCCTGCGGGCGCAATCTTTACGCATGCCAGTGGGTTCATTGGTGGCCATTCGACTAGGGAAGGTGCACTTGCTATGGCCGTGAGGAGTTTGGAGATGTAATCTCAGGTACTAAAAGTTTAATGTTAAGTGTTTAGAATGAAGGTCATGTGTTGTATATACATTTGGTGACTTAAAGAACACCTATAGAAAATAGGATAGCAAATAAGTTAAAAGAATAATTCAAAGTCTAATAAAAGATAGCTTCTTTTAGCTTAGCCATGGCTCTAGTGTGAGAGTATTGATGGCTGAGATAAACTCCAAGATTGACTTTTTAAGTAATCATTCTGCTCAATCTGGATGACTATCTAGTATAACTTTAATAACTTAACATCCTATTTGGATAGCTTCTTCTAGGCAACCCACCGCTTTATGTGACTGTCCAAAAGATCTTGTAGGAACATTCGCAGGTTGACAATTCCTATACGGGATCGGTCGATCGATGCCTTGCGCTCTCTAAGCCCCCAGTCGAGAAAAAGTTTTATCTCTGCCCTTCGGCGATCCGATATGGTGACCACTGACGCCGTTCTCCAGCTCGGCAGGCGAAGGATCTTTGACAAGAAAAAAAATCCCAGGTGCATTCTCGTGTGATCCAAATTGTTCACCAAGCGTGCAATACGGGATTCCGAGCTGAAACTGATGAGGTCGGGCTGGGTAATCATTCCCACGGTTCGATGGCCGGCCTGGTCGTAGTGACGAGCGCGTTGGATGATTTTCTATGTGACTACAACTAACTATCTATTCGAGTATAAATAAGGAATATTCAGAGAACATATAAATTAATATATAATATATTCTTTACGTAGACGTATATTCTAGAGTTGATAATTGACTTATACATCCTCTAGAGACTATTGCTGTACTCTCCTCCTGCGCGTTGTTCCAGTAACATACTATAGTACAAGCATGAATGATGAACCCTAATTATTAATTGTGTGAAGCTGATTGGCCCGCCCGCCACCCACTTGTCCCTTCTTGGCAGGAACTGTCCCATTCTGTTTCTGCCAATCACATGATCCATCGTCGCACGTTTTCAATTCTTCCTTAAGAAGTACTGCAAGACTTTTAAGGACATTAATTCCTTTGATATACAATTTAACGGAGTACAAAAATGTCGCAATCAGCTCGAATGTAACACACGACCACTGTCAACCGTGCGCCGAAGCTTGTTTGTGTTTGGCTCTGCATGGGCTGCTACGTACAAGGGATGGGCATAGTCTAGGCCCTTGCTTACTATATGTATGCTTAACACTAACTTAGTTCCCTACTATTTACCACATTGTACTTAGCATCCACTTGGTTGAGATTCGGGGGTCCTTTCAAAGGTGGTAGTCGCCGGCATGACCGAGGTACACAGGCCAACACTCTCGTACGTAACATATAGTATTTGGCCATTTTAGTCACGCAATCCGTTCGGATAATCCAACAATTCTCTATTAAAACACGTTATTGCTCCACAGTGGTAAAGTAAGTAACGTTACCTCAGCCCTCGCCTACATATGCCCGCAAAAATAAGCTCCGGGCCAGGAGCACGAATCCTCGTTCCCTGGCTCGCCCGCCAGCCCTAATCATTTTCTTTCAGCCTCACAACCACTAACGATCACGCATTTGAGCCATGTGCGGTTGTCTTGATCATGTGAGACATTGTAGAAAAGTTTTCAAGAGTATATTTCTAGACTGTATAGAGCCATGGGTCGGATACGAACTTCCGATGAAAATTTCATGCTTCTACCGTAAAGGAATATATATATATGCAGCTAGCCTCCCGTATCCATTTGAGGCTATTTTCTTCTTGGTTCACGAGTGACATACTCGGTAAGGACGTCGGAATTGCGAACTTCCTGTTTATCAAATCAGAACGATCAGCAGAGTCAAGGGACCAAATATTGCCATGCTCGAAGGTTCAATGAAGCGGTGCCCGTGCAGGGGACGGTGATCATTGTGGTCTTGCAGAGCAAGTATATATCAGTCTGCGCGATAAAAAGGGTACGGAAAGTAGGGCTCGCCATGCATTCCCAGCCATATAAAGAATGCGCCTCTTTTCGATTTCTCGTCTTTCTCCTGCGGGAGAAGACGGGGATATAAGTTCAGAGAAGTCCAGGACCGCAGTGATTAGTATTGTCGAGTTATTCGGCGAGTCTGGGCATTCAGAACATGAACAGGGTAGTCAGACGGATTGCGAGAGACAGCAACAAGAGTCACGGCGAAATCAAAAGGGTGGAAATTTTGGAGCGCGCTTCACGATCACTGAATCAGTCAACATGCTCCTCTTCATGGGAGTCATAATCGCCGTGCTAATCTACGCCAGCAAAGTCACCGGCCAACCTTCCGGCATCACAAATGGTGACGACAAGCAGCACGACGACGCCAAAGATCCCAACGACTACACGCAATACGTAAACATCTGGCTCGGCACTCAGGGCGGCGGAAATGACAACCCCGCTGTGTCCAGGCCATTCGGCATGGTCAAACTCGGTCCTGATTTATATGCATCAGGCGAAGATGCATATTCTGGGTATCTGTCGAACGGCGTATTCTCTGGTTTCAGTATGATGCACGAACAAGGTACAGGCGGAGCACCCAAGTATGGTGTCGTAAGCCAACTACCGCTTGTAGGCGACGTGGCGGCGCAGCCGTTGTCGAATTTGACCGTGGGGAGGCACAGTCATGTGGCGGATGGAGGGAGTATAGGCTATTACAAGGCTGTGACGAGTGACGATGTGGTTGTCGAGTTGGCGGCGACGAGTAGAGCGGGGATATATCAGTACACCTTTCCTACGGACAATAGGAATAATGGGAATGTTTTGGTGGATGTGTCGCATGTTTTGCCTTCGTTTAGAAGGAAGGGATTGAGTCAGGGGTATGCTGGGGGGGGAATTGCGGTTGCTGAGGATGGGCATTATGAGGGGTATGGCATATACAACAATGGATGGAATCGGTCGCCGGACTGGACTGTCTACTTCTGTAAACATCCTCTCATCTCATGTCTTTCTTCGTTGCGTTGAGAGCTGACTGATGACAGGCGGCTACTTCAACTCCACCCCGATCAGCAACAAGACCTACCTCGCCACCGACGCAGACGGCAGCATTGCCCAATCCAGTGGAACCGCAACATCCAACTCCAGCGACGTGCGCGTAGGTAGTCTATTCACCTTCAACACCTCCACGAACAGCGTAGTCACATCCCGCGTCGGAATATCCTGGCTCTCAACGTCGCAGGCATGCGAAAACCTGCACAACGAGATCCCCGCCAGCACACCCTTTTCGCAGGTAATCTACGACACAAAGACCGTCTGGAACTCGGACGTACTCTCCAAGATCACAACATCAGCCACAAACGAGACTACCTTGGAGCTGTTGTATACGTCGCTGTATTACATGCATCTGCTCCCTACGAACCAGACGGGCGAGAATCCAGGCTGGATTTCGGACGAGCCATATTATCAGGATATATTCACTTTCTGGGTACACCCTCTCTCTCTATCTCCCAGCCCTTGAAATTGAAGCATACCTAGGTACTAACAGATGAGAAGGACCTCTTCCGATGCAGCACATCCCTCATGCAAGTTCTTCAACCAACCGCCTACGAAGAACAAATCCGTTCCTTAATCGACATCTACCGACATGAAGGCTACATGCCCGACGCCCGTTCCTCAAATTACAACGGCCGAACTCAGGGTGGTTCCAACGCTGACAACATTCTTGCCGATGCCTACGTAAAAGGCGTTCGCGGGAAAGTGAATTGGACAGATGGATACGCCGCAATGCTGAAAAATGCAGAGATCCCGCCGGCAAATACAGTACCGCCCGATCCAATGGCGCCGGATTCGTCGACTAAAGAAGGCAGAGGCGCGTTACCGGATTGGAAGACGTATGGCTTCATAACGCCCAAGTATACGCGCGCTGTTTCGCGGGCGGTAGAGTACGCATACAACGATTTCAGTCTGTATCAGGTCGCTTCGGGTTTAGAGATACCCGAAGATGCAGCGAAATATATCAATCGATCACGCAATTGGCGCAATCATTGGAATCCAGACGCCACCTCGTTAGGGTTTGAAGGTTTTGTAGTGCCCCGTGACGCGACGACGGGGTTTCAGAGTATTGATATTCTGTCTTCGGGGTATTGGCATGATGCATGCTACGAAGCAAGTGCATGGGCCTACTCTTTTATGGATGTGCATGATGCGGCGCACATGATTGAGTTGATGGGCGGAGAACATTCATTCGAGGCGAGACTCAATACCACCTTCGAAGAAGGCGCGGATGGATCGAGTGGTTCATATATTTTCGATCCTACAAATGAACCGTACGACTCTTTGTCCCCCTTCTTATCTAACTCCGTGTAAAGAACTGGCTGATGAGAATTACAGAATGTTCACAATCCCCTACCTGTACAACTACATAAACCGGCCCGAAATCTCAGTCCTGCATGCCCGCAACATCGCAAAGACGTACTACAACATCGGCGTCACAGGTCTACCGGGCAACAGCGACGCAGGCGCAATGCAGACCTGGTTGATATGGAATATGATTGGCCTGTATCCGATTACGGGCCAGACCACGTTTCTCATTCATTCGCCTTGGTTTGAGGAATTGTGTATTGATCTGGGAGGCGGAAAGAAGCTAAAAATTACGGCGACTGGGGGTGATAATAATGGTGATGAAGACTACTTTGTGCAGCAGGTGAAAGTAAATGGGCAGGCGTGGGAGAAGGGTTGGTTGACGTGGGAAGATGTGTTTGCTCAGGGTGGCACGATTGAGTTCGAGCTGGGGAGTGAGCCGGTGCAATGGGCGAGGGGGAATGTGCCTCCTAGTCCTGCTTCATAATTCTTTCTTCAATGTTGTATATATATATATATATTCTCTTTCTTGCTTATATTTGCAAGGTATGCGGGGACGGATGTATTGATGATCAATGATGAATGACATTATGTGACTATGGATATCAAGCTTCAATGACAAAACAGCTAATACTCAGCCAACTGCAACTTCTTCCCAACCGGTCTTCTCCTCTCAGCCTTTTCGCCTCCAACCCGTTGCCGGTCCCCCTGCACACCTTTGAGCGCATGTAACAGCATTCCCGCATCGAAAAACCCATCTGTAGCAGTCAGTCAGTAAACTCGGTCTGATGTAATAAAAGCGGAAGGGGAACGTACATCCTCCCATCCCGTCATCCTCCACATCCCCGCTATCCGTAGTCGGCGTCTCCGTGCCGCCCCGTCCATGACTAGTATCCTGCCGTATCAACCGGCCACGCCTATTCTCCAATCTCTCCGACAAAATCTCCATCTCCCTCGCCCGGCTCGTCCGTGGACTCGTCGTCTTGCGACTCGTAGCTCGAATCAACTTGCGAATCTCAAGCAAATACGACTCCAACGTATCCATCAATCGAGACGTTTGCCTGTGTTTGGATGACGCACATATCGATATCGAGTCGTCTTTGATGATATATCCGATTCCGAACCCGTCACCAGAAGTAGGACCAAACCCGAAATGGCGCAGAGCCGGGTTGCCGCAGTTTGATGTGGACAATATTGTGTTGTTGGTTTTGTCCCAGCCAGCGTCGTTGAAAATGGCGGGTACGGTAGGTGGTGGTGACGGTCGAGTACGGAAACTACTTGTGCTGTTGCTTCTTCCGCTGCTAAAACTTCCGCTGCTGCCGCTGCTGGCATATCCTCCATTCTCATCTGATGCCCTATCGTCTACAGAAACTGACTCGTCAACTGACAACACGCCATCCAGTGATCGCTGCCATACGCAAAACAGAGCGTACAAATGCCGGTCCTGTCCCTGCGCCTTTGCGCATTCCTTAGTGATTGCGGTATGTTTTTCTGTCGCTTTTTTCAGTGCAGCAACTTTGGCTTCGGGTGGATTGTCGCCCCAGAACGTCTTGACAAAGTCAATTGACTCGTTAGTAACGGGCCTGATGGCTTCCGTCCGACCGTGCAAAAACATCTTGGTCATAGCTGGTTCATATGTATTCTCAACACGACCATACAGACCATAGTAAGCAGCTTGGAACGCCATTTGCACAAACGCATCCGGCGAGAAGCCAGCCGACGTGATGAAATTCTTCCCATAGCCCGAAAAATCAATCACCTGGAATTCATGTTGATGTAAGAGATCGGCCAAATGCGACTCGGCGAAACGAAGCGCAATGCTCAGTTCCGGAATCATGTCCCATTGAAGCTTGCGAGGTGTTGTGCTCACATTACCAAAACTACGAGGGTCACGTTTCGCCGGATCAGGACTGTTGGACGCCCATAGCGAAGGAGCTTGGCCATTGATTGTCTTTGCGTAACGCAGAATCGTGTCCGTATAGACGTCACTGGCGAATCGTAAAACAGTATGACCATCGACACCAGTATGCTCAAAATTGATGCCTGCGCTACCGTTTTGACAGACAATAATTTGCAGCTTATCGTACCACCGGTTGATGCATGTTCCAATCTGGACGCCGCGAACAATCTCACTCGTGCCGCATAGCATATTTCCACATAGATCGGTGGTGCTCGTTGGTTCCATATGATCCAGACAAAGCACAAATATGGCGCTGTCAACGATATGCAGGCATTCAGCGTTATTCGATCCAGGATCTTTGGTGAGCAAATCTCTCAACCCAGACCACACCTTACGATTCTCCGTACTCAGGATACCTAGTGCCTCCTTGGCAGCCTCTTGGATAGGGGTCTGCTGTGCATCATCAAGAATGACCTGCAGATTGATTGTGATGTCCTTCTCGCTCATGATGAGATCGCTGTTGTCGTCAAGGACGTCGAACCAGTAAAATTGGCCGCGGCAGAGGACTACAATATGTTTGGCGGTTGAATTCTGGCCGATAATACAGCCGTTCTCGGTGGGCACGCGTGCTGTGCCGAACAATCTTGAGTACTGATACATGCACAAGGGTGTGGACTTGACTTTATCAGGGGGGAGTTCCTCGCGACGGACTGCGCGAACAAATGATAGAGCCGAGGATACAAGAGAGGCAGCGCGAGTGACCTGGTTGTTTCTGGCGGGCGTCGGGTCGTCTTCCAGCAAGAAGAAGGGATTCAGATTCAAAACGACAGCTAATCAGTCAGAATTTGCTATCAAATGGCTTGGAATAACTTACAATTGTCGAAATTCAAGTACGAATCGTACCCTAAACAGTCAGCCACATAGCCATAACTCAGAAACGAGCACACGTACAAAACTGCTCGATATAGCTCGTCTTTGATGAAGCATACTTCTTCAACCTCTCCTGCAACTCCGGTCCATCCGTCTTCAGAAATTCATGCACCGCTGCTTTAGTCTCTTCATGCTCTCTGGGACTCTGCAACGGCGCCAAGGACTCCAGGTACTTCCGACACGTACTCTCCAAATCTGGAATAGGCAGCTTTGGCAACGAGTCTTGATTTGCAAACGTGACTCCTTTCTTTGTCGGTATTGGCGTTGACGTTGACGATGGAACGTCGGCGTCACGCAACGGGTTGGGCGACTCAGTTTGATCGCCTGATACGTTCATGGTAGAAGGCAAGATTGCCTCGCTTCCGGAGGAAGTCATGTTGAACACTTTGACTGCAAGACGTGAGTAAGCCATTTTGTTGTCCTCAAATCAAGCGTATAAAGAGGCGAGGAAAGTCGGAACGGAAAGAAGACGCAATGCGCTGCGGTAGAAATAATGGCAATCTTGGAGACAGTAGTACGGCATAGCCTGATGACTGATATCAAAATGTACGCAAAGTTCGAACAGGAGTTGGGATGGTATCACGGGATGTATATTGGCATGTGATATAGGCAGACACAGCAGTCACAACAGTAGACAAGAAGAAGATTCTGCAAGAATGAAAAACAAATAGCGACAGAGGAAAGATATACTCACTCGAAAACAATCGGCTCAATCAACCGAAAGTGGATAGGACAGCTACCAGCGCTGTTGCGTCGTGCGCGGGGATAGGATACTAGTTAGTGAGGGGAGCTGTCTCGCAATCCGGGGGAACGGAACAACCGGTACACTCAAGTAATGGCAAGCCTCGAGCAAGTAGTTCGGTATATGCCTAGACTACCACCTAGCGTCCACCGTAATCGGACTGTCGTAGGGCGAACGGAGCAAATGTCTAAGGTTTCGAAGAGATAGATGCTGTTGGCAGTTGCGGTCCAACGGAAGCTTCTGCTAGCTGCGAATCGATCGCATAGAGGGACTAGCTTTGTCGCAAGGGTGTTTTAGCGCGAGTTGGAGTGGTAATATGTTATCTTGCAGAGCTCTCCAATTCAGTAGTTGGACAAGTCGTATAGTCGTGAGTTGCATGGATAACTGGAGTATGGAAAAAGAAGGTATCCCGCAACGCATGAACGAACATGATATAGATGAAGATAATATATAAATAATACCGATGACACTGTTAACAAGTCAAAGCGTGTCCGGGGAAATCAGCCGCGCATATCGCATGCTACGTATATAAACAAAACCCGAGGATGATAGCCCCAGGCTCTTCTCGTACTGGGGTATTGGGTATAGAATCAAACGAGAAAGAGCAGCAAATGACGTCCTTCGGTCAAATGGAGATCTACTACCGCAGGTTTTTTTGCATGCTAAAGGTAGCCTACAATAAAGAGGGATCCCCCCACTTCCCCGCCGTCTTATTCCGTAGCAGTGCGCGCCAGGGTGAATAACCGAGCGGGAAAATGAGGACCTTGATACCTATAATGTAGTGCAATGAGTTTATCCAGGACTCGTGTTCGATCCGCCTTGCGGCTTGAAAATAAGGGCCGCTCTTTCTCTCCACCTTTCCTTTAACTCCTTGATCATACACACTGGGGTCCTTATGTTTTCGTATTCATGACTTTTTACTTACTTTACCATCCATACCTCCTCCTCCTCCTCTTTTCGCGGAGAAATCGTTGTGGTTGCTGGCAGAGTGATAAAGGGGGAGTTCACGATTTTTTTGCGTGTGGAATTGCTGATATGTATCTATTTTCCCTACTATACAAGATACGTCGACGTAAATTATGCATACAGACTAGATGTACAATTTCAATTTGATTGCTTACTACTACTAAATCGTGTATCGTGTGCGTGTGCTGCAACATTCACCAGTATGGGTATATTGATTTTAATGTACGATGAAAACGAAACCAGATAATATGACGAAGAATGTGACTGCCTCACATTGAGACGAAGCCCGATTAAAGAGTGCTCTCGAGAGCAAAGACCTGCTCAACATTAGAATAGTCAACGACTCTACGGACACGGACAGTGGGCAATTACCAAAGCAGTCCTGGCCGGAATATAAACCTGCAAAAAGTTCTTGCGATCGTTCCATGGGAGATCGGTGGTAAAAAATCGAGTCTCCTTTTGATTACGGCCGTGTCCGCCAAAATCAACGTCGTCCGAGTCTAGAATAATGCGATATGTGCCTTCCTGCTCGACGCCGACGCGGTAGTCGGCGAAGCTCTGGGTAGGATGGAAGTTGAATACCCATAACAGTCCTGCACGCTCAAAGACAATCACTTTGTCGCTCTCGTTCTTCAGACTGACGTATGCTTGTGGCGCGTGTAACCAGCCGTACTTCTCCTCGGTTAGTTGCATGGCACGATCAAAGTCGTTCAGGAATCGGTAGCGGAGTAGATGGTCGTCGGTCAAATTCAACTGACGACGTGCGTACCAAAAGGAGTTGTTGTTTCCAGCACGGGGAAAGTCGAGCCACTCAGGATGACCGAATTCGTTGCCTTCAAAGTTGAGCCACCCCTCGCCACCCAGGCCGTGTGTAACCAGTCGAATCATCTTGTGAAGGGACATGCCGCGGTCAATGACTGGAGTTAACTCGGTCAGGACTGACATATTGGTGTACATTTCTTTGTCGCAAAGCCACATCATCAAAGTTTTGTCGCCGACAAGACTGTACAGTTAGCAATGAGCATGCAACAATGTACAACAAGAAACGGATGCTTACGCTTGGTCGTGACTTTCTGCATATGCAATAGTCTTTTCGCCGTGTCGTCGGTCGGTCAGAGTAAACACTAGTTTGCCCATGTCCCATTCGTCGTCTTGTTTTTCTTTGAGCCATTTGATATACAAATCTGGCACCGCCATAGCAAGACGGTAGTCGAAGCCAACTCCGCCCAGGGATAAAGGCAGACACAAGGCCGGCATGCCTGATACATCCTCAGCGACGGTGATAGTATCAGGGTATAACTCATGGAGCATCTCGTTAGCGATTTGTAGGTACATAACGCTGTCAGAGTCGACAGCGGGACCAAAATACTCGTGATATCCACCGGAGAATCCTCTATCACGAATAAGTACCATGCATAACAGAGGCTGGAGATACATACGTTCCAATACCATGATGGGTATATAGCATGCTAGTAACACCATCAAATCTGAATCCATCAAACTTGTACTCCTCCATCCAGAAGCGAAGGTTGCTGAGCAGAAAGCGTAGAACTTCGTGGCTACCATAGTTGAACAACCGACTATCCCAAAGCTCATGCTGACCCTTAGGACCAGAATGGAAGTAGAGATGATCGCTGCCGTCAAACATATTCAACCCATCTAGCACATTCTTGGATGCATGACTGTGCACAACATCGAGCAACACCACAATTCCCATGCTATGCGCAGTATCAATCAGTTCCTTCAGATCCTCGGGAGGTCCGTAACGGCTACTTGCCGCAAAGAAATTGTTAACTTGATAACCGAAACTAGCATAGTAAGCATGCTCCATTATCGCCATCAGTTGAATGGCATTATACCCCAGGTACTTGATCCGAGGCAACATGTTTGTTGTAAAGTTCTTATACGTCGCAACCTTTGTCTCCGGCGAAGAAATACCGACATGTGCTTCGTAGATTCGGAGACTGGCAGGTTTCTTCGGCCGATCATGCCTGAAGCTGTATTTCTCGTCTGCAGGCGGATTCCAGAACACGGCATCGTAGACGGGGGAAACGTCAAGGTCTTGGGTCACGCGTCTGATCCACGCGGGGATTCTGTCGATGACTTCACCGGCGCGGGTGACCATGGTAATCTGGCGGCTCAGTCAATGGGGTACGACGAGAGCGAGGATCTGAGCGTGGGCACCTTGACTTTGCTTTGATGCGGTATCACTGGGACTCCATCTTTGGCGGGGAGGGTGAGTTCCCAGACACCGAAATCGTTCACCTTCAGGGGGTGCGCTTTTCTGTCCCAGTTGTCTGTTTCTTAGCTTCAATCGCAGATATAGATATAAGTCGCTTACTGAAATCGCCGATAAGATAGGCTTCGACTGCACCGGGTGCCCATTCTCGGTAGACAATATCGCCGTTTTCTTTGATGTTGAATCCGAATTTCTCGTATCCCTATATCCACTCAGTATGTCCATCCGCCGTGTCAAAGATATGCACGAACCCTGCTGAACTCTTCGAGACCACCTTCAGTATCATTTATCTTCTTGATCCAATCTTGGGCGTAAGCGAATCGAGTTTTGAGGGCGTCCTGGAACGGTTCGAGCCAGGGGTCGAGTTTGAGGACACCTGTAGTTGTTAGCTACAGCTTGGCTAGACGTAGCAGATAAAGGAGCAGCGGGGCACACACCAGTGCCATCGGGCTGCTCTGTGAGAGCTGCCATGGCTGTGTACTGTGAATATGATGACAATCAGATAAAAATTATAACTAGAGACGACAACACAGGATCTATTTGATTGAATTGACAGATTGAAGTGTTTTTGGTTGAGAACAGGAACAGACGAAAAGCAAGAACGGCGGATGGACCAGCCCCAGCCCGTCTGGGGTGACATGATAGCTCCACTTGGTATGACATCACAATCTACACCGAGCGCCTCTTGGGATCAACAACAGCATCTTACTCGACACTTCACTATCTTATACAATTGATCTGCTAATTACAACTGGAAAATGGCTACGTATCCCGGTATGATAGACTAATCAATCACAACCATCAGCTTCTTCCACCATGTGTCCCGCACCGGAGGAGGCCGTTCCGCCGCAAGAATCTCATCCAATCCAGTCTGCAAGTCCACCTCCTCTGGCCTCCATGCCCACGGATCCCTCCAAAACACCGCGCGATGGCCAAAATACAGCAGCAAAAAAGCAGGGATACCGATATAAGCAGTGAAGAAACTACTGATAGACCACTTGGACGGGAAGAATACAGTGAACCCATTGATCAGAGTCAGGAACACGCATCCAACAATCGCCACGTATGCGCCATATGGTTGCAGGCGGGATTTGTACGGGCGCTCAACGCCCTGTAGTTCGGCGGCTTTGCGGAATCGGAAGTAGACGATGCAGCAGCATATCCAGGAAATGAAGCCAGAGGTGTTGGTGAAGTTGATGAACCAATTGAACACGATGGAGCTGGATGTGCCGACGGACAGGTATGCAAGCAGCGAGAACATTGCGGAACACGAAACTGCAATCCAGGGGACGCCCCATCGGTTACAGGTCTTCATGACGCTAGGCGCATTGCCGGACATGGCCAGTCCGTACAGGGATCTGGAAGACATGTACAAGAACGAATTGCCAGAGGACCAGGCCGATGTCAGGACTGCAGCATTGACGAGACTATCTAAGATCGGAATCCCCGCGTTTTTGATGCCGACCACAAACGGAGATGAGCCAGCACCAGCACCACCATTGGTCAACCGACTATCGTTCGATGGACAGATGACCCCAATAGCCAAAACGGCAAAAATATAGAAAAACACCAATCGATAGATATACCGCCTCGCAGCACGCGGCACATTCCGTCTGGGCGACTCCATCTCCCCACCGGATATAATGATCAACTCAGGCGCAAAAATAAACGCAATTGCACTCGAAACAATGCACTGCAAGAAACCCACAAACCGGCCCGCACCGCCAGGCACAATATACGCATTAAACGACCCTGGATCCATCCAATAATGAAACCCAAGCCGCTGGCGATCCGGCCCTCCTCCCCAGAAAAGTATAAAACTGAGCATCAACAACCCGACAAGCGTGAGGATCTTGATACTTGCAAACCAAAACTCGGATTCACCATAAAACTTAACCGGCAAGAAGTTGAGTGCAACAATGACGACCAACATAACCGTTATCCAGACCGCGACATTCACACCGGGATGCCAGTAGTTGATTACCAGCGACGCAGCCGTGATCTCGTAGGGGACCAGAATACCGATTGAGTACCAGTACAGATACCCCATGGCAAACCCCAGACTGCGGCTAACGTACCGGAAACCGTGGTAACTCATCGTGCCGCCGTGAACGGGCATGTAGGCGCCTATCTCAGCTATGGCGGTGACGAGGCAGTACACCAGCACGGATATGAATAAGTATCCCAACAACAACGAAGCAGGACCGCCGATTGCGAGCGATTGACCGGATCCAACAAATAAACCGGTGCCAATAGTCCCGCCCAATGCCATCATCCTGTTTCATATCAATCCATGTTAGTGAAGGAAGCCAAAAGCACCATCGATTTATGGAGACTTACTGCACATGACGGCTGCGCAGGCCGCGCGAGGTTTGCGTGTAGCGTTCATCGAGCAGGTCCGCTTCGACGAGGGCGCGGACGGTGTTGCGTTTCTCGGGCATTATGTTGGAGGTGTGGGAGGGTACGGGCTCCATGGCGTGAATGTTCGGGGATGCCATGATGATAATCACGCAGAATGTACCTAGGTATGTAAAGCTCTGCTCATCTCATCTAGATTATCGGGGGGTAAAAAAATTGTTAGGGAGCAGCAGTTTATATACTCCTACTTCCAGGCTCCACATTGAAGGAGGGTACATACCCCGGACGGGACTGGAGCATGACTGGAGCATAGCTGAATACGAGAGACGTGGGCTAGGCATCCCAGTCGGGAAGGCGAAAGGGTCCATACCAAGGTTATTCCTCTGACTTCTGAGGTGAATTTTCTTGGAGATCTACAAACGCACACCGGGAGTTATCCCAATAGGTGTATTATTCACCCGGTTCTAGTCATCTCTTAATCCTATCCTGCATTTTGCTCTGATGTAGAATTACTTATGTATATCCCATCAAACCCCCCGTTAAAAGCCCTCGAATGTCAGAGACAGCTCAACCACAAACCCAAAATCCTACACAACAATTTTTTTTTTCTTGAACTTTTGTACGTAATAACTGATCCCCCATACCTAGTTCACTGTGTGCAGCGTGAAAATCCCCCGCAAACCCCAGCAACCAACCAACGCACAATCCAGCCCTTCAAAAAAAGTTTATATCAAGTGACTAAGACAGTGGCAATAACTAATAAAACAGACGAGGAGTCCTCCTTTAGGGCTTCTGGTACGTAACCGGGTCGACGTCCACCATGGGTACTAACCGAGCCGGAAACCGGAGACGTAGTAAACGGTGAAAAGGACCGGACCGGTTGACTTCCAACCTAGGTAAGGTTGAATGCTGAGACTTGGACTAAAGCATCTAATGAAAAATAAGTTTAAACTAGATGAAGTATAATTTGTCCCATACATAATACCTCTGTAATAAGTTATCAATACTTTTGGCTGTTGGATGCGACGTCGCGGCCCTAAATGGATACCTGGCTGAGATTGATGCCTGAATATTTATACTAGGTACTGGGTACACTACATACGACGACGTACTGTGTCGGCGGGATACCTAGGTACCAACATCGAAGCATCAGGAATGAGTCAAATCTATTCAAAATAGAGTATTTACAAAGTATGTGATAAATCGATGGGTACTTCTATGTTGATAAAAAAAAAAAGGTGGGCGAAAGTAGGCCACACCTGTACCGTGTCATTCGATTCTCTCTTTTTATGTAACAAAAAAAAAAAAAAAAAAAAGACTCAATCGAGCGGCTGTGGACAAAATGGATCATCAAAAGAGAAAAGGGGATGGGATCGGGCCGGGAGGAACATCAGATGTTGCGTCGTATTTGTGTCGAGGGTTGAGAGTGAAACGGGAGTGAAAATTTTTTCTCGTCCTTCGGATCCATCCATTAGCAAAGCAAACAGCCATGCCGCGTAACGGTACACTATCTATAGAACAGTTTGCCTGTCGTAGTTGACAGCGGCAAAATCAAAAACGAGAACAAAAAAAGTAAAGAGACATTTGACAGGGTAAAGTAAACAGGGCGATCGAACTTTTCATTCGAGTCGGGGATGAGGGGTCATCAAACATCATAAGTATAAAGGTATAACAATGATAATATAACGGGAAACGAAAATAAACGCCCAGATCATGCAGTCATCATTCGGATACAAGTCACAGTAGGGGAAATCGTAGTGACAGATGGGATGGTAGGTGCCGGAAGTATGTGTAATTTTACGTCGGAGATTGAAGGCGGAGGCAGTGTCATAGATCGAGCAAGAGGAAATCAGGCCAGGTAGTGATAGTCAAGGTCGTAGGTCAAGGACTGAGGACTTCACCCAGATCCTCAGTCGTGTCCATCCCAAATCCAGCCATGTCAACAGAATGCAAGGAACCCGGCCCGCGACCTATAGAAAGTTCAGACGAAGCGTAGTCGTGTTTCAATCGCTCATGAGGCCCAAAGAACGGCCGATTCTCTTCTATAGGCGTCGTCCCATCACCACCTGGACCCCACGGCCCATGCTGCCAGAACCGAGTATTGGCTTGCTGGTCCCCAAAGAGATCGTGATGGTCCGACAGATGTCGAGGGATTATAGATGAATCATGGTCACCATGGCTGGTGAAATCGTGCGGTGATGGAAACCCGACCAGATGAGGCCGACTGAAACTGGATCTCGGCGAGTCTGCATGTAATGGAAAATCTAACCGATCTAATCGATCCATCCGATCCATCCCAGTCATCGGAATATCATCAACTGCGGTAATGTCGATGGTCGGGTTATTATTATTGTTGTTGTTATTCTGTTGGGCGAGCGCCGTCGACAAGCGAAAATTAGACGATGAACTCTGTCGACTGTGACTTGGGGCTCTTTCGACGATCCGTTCTTGTACCCAGCTACCACAGGCCTTGACGATTTTTTCCTGGTCGGCAGCCGACAGCGACGCGAAGTAGTCATTGGCCAGCGACGGTTTCGAAAAAGGTTCCTCTTCCACAAGATTATATTCCTTCTTGGCCCATTCGGCTACGCCAAAGGGCGACTCGTATGGTGATTTGTAAACAGCGGGTGTTTGGGCGGCTTGTTGTTCCAGGTACGCGAACCTCCCAGCCACCCGACCGTAGTTGGGCCGATCGAACGGCTCTTGTTTTATATAATCGGGCTCCTTTTTGACAATTACATCGAGACGGTCGCGATAAGTAACAACGGAAAACCGCAGCATCCGAAGCAGTGTTGTGACTTCTTCCGATCGCATGTTGAGTGGTTGGAGGGGTAGCAAGGTGCCGTCCAAGGCTCTGGGCTGGACTCGTTGCTGGGCCATGGCCAGTTCCAATTTTTCCATGCCATTATCGGGCGGCACAGAGCCCATAGGCCCGAGGAGTGTCTCGACAACCAGCTCGGAGCTGACGATTTTGTACCCGGCGAGGACATTGGCATGGTCGGTCATTTGCGCCAGGCGGCGACGAGCGATCAACTCCCGCACATTGGCAAAAGTATTCGAAGGCGGATCGGGCTGAGGTTTCGGGAAGGCGGCGTAGGGGTTAGGGCGGACAGCATTAGCGGCGTAGAAGTGAGCAGAGGAATTGGCATTGGCAGCAGCATTGTGGAAGTGAGAGAGATGGTGATGGGGTGGAAGGTGTCGGTAGGCAGGAGTCATTGCAGTGTTTGGGGAGCGGCGCTGCAATGACGAAGAAGAACTGGGAAGCGTTGTGTTTGGAGGGGCAGAGAGGTGGTGGGGGGTTCTCCTTCCGACACTGCCAACAGCACTACCACTAGGCAGGCGAAATCGGCCCGCGGACAACGCGCTAGCTGACTTCACCATCTCCAGGAAATTCGACCGCGCGTTGTGGACCGTCACACTAGGGTTGTGTGTGAACTGCGGCCTGCATTCTGTCGACGTCTCGCCCAGATAATACCAGATTTGCTCCGGCTTGTCGCTAGCAATGTCGACGTGCACGCGAATCGCCTCTGCTGGGAGCGGTGCCATCTCGAACTCCGCCCACTGGAACGGTGCGTTGGCATCGTGGAACGGCGTGCCCGGTTGAGGCACCGTGGTGGACAGGTCGCGATGTGTTTCGGCCTTTCGCACCAGATGAGCAGGCAGCGGCTGTGTTCCTGGTGGAAGCGGTGCGAAATTGGTCTTGCGCACAACCAGAATCCATCGGTACGGCAACTCAATCACGTCGCCGCGGGGCAGCACCTTGAGCTTCAGCATCCGCTCAATCGGCCGGTTTTCCAGCACAACGGCTCCGTTGATTTCCTTGTCGGCCTGGAACTGCAGCAGATCGCCCATCGACAGCCGACTGGCTGCCTGGACCACCCTGCGGTCCTCATCAGATGTCTCCGACGAACCGAGTCGCTTCTGTCGGTGGTATTTACATTTCAAGTCAACGCTAGGTACATAGTACTGTTGGCCACTATCTGCAATCACCAGAATCGAACCGAATTCGACCTGCACTCCAGCCAGAAGAGCGCAAGTGGGGTGGTACGCCCGCGTACATTTCCCGAAATTGCACTGGAAGCAAGCTCCCCGCACTTCGCGGCAGAATAGACACTTCAGACCCATGCGTGCTTTGGGGATCTTGTCAATGTCGCAGACAACTTCCCGTCCAGAATCATCGCGGAGGATTGAAGTCTCTTCAATGTACGTCGCACAACGACGGTGTGCATGGAATTTGCCGTCCTCCGTTGGAAGCAGATCTTCATAGTCCATGTCATTCGGACATAGAACACAAGGGATCTTGCGAATGGCATGATTCTGCATACGAGCGCGCTTCGAGCGGGGCTCATCGCCCTCAATCTTGCGCTTTCTACCGCGAGTTGGTTTCTCAGGCACACTACTAGGAGGAGTGAGCAGGTCAGATGCACCGTCCTCATCACTCAAGTCACTATCAAGATCTTCTTCATCATAGTACTCTGGCGTGGGCTCCCCTCGCAATTTTCGTTCAATATCACCAATGTCGATCCAAACGCTGTCGGACTCGCAATTACACTTTTTGGCGACGCGACCATAGTTCAGCCATTGCTCGGTAGCAAAGTTGACCGATTCGGCGCAGTTGTATCCCAGATTGAATCCAGAGTGATAGCCATATGGATATGTGATCATAAACTCGCCTTCGTAGTGGACGACTTTGTTCACTGTGATGCCGAACCGCGACTTCAAGATACTGGGAGAAACCAAGTACGTCTTGTGACGGAGGAACTGGTCGCAGTTCTTTGCATCACTTGGCCAGAAGCTTTTCATGGCTGCTTCGAAGCGAGGTGCATCTTCTTGAGAAATGCTGTACCATTGTTTCGGAGCACCAAAATGAATATAGTTGATACTATACAGATCCACATCTTCCAAATGCCACGCAAATGTCGCTTTCCACATGCCGAGGTATAAATAGGCGGTGTTAACACCAGGGACTTTTTGTCCTATAACATCGAGCAGATTGGGAAGCTTTGCCACGTTCCATGAAGTGGTCGAATCGTCAAAGAGTGAGCCAGGCATATCCGCTCCGTACATGGGGTTGTTGAACATGAGCGATTTCCAGTATGCGGTCTCCAGCTCGTCGCATCTTTCGGCGGTATATTCGTCGTTATCGTGAATGCGGTAGTCGAAGTCTTTGAACGCTTCTTCATCAACCTGGTCGGGTGCATCGCCGCGATTGTGCTTTCTCCGCGCAGACACCGACTTTGGCTGTCGGCCTTTACGTTTTGCAGGCGGAAGATCCTCTCCATCGCTGAGGTCTTCGGTCTTCGCTTCAACTGGGTTCGATTCGGGGGAGACTGGTGTTGGCGGTCCTTCCAAACGTGACTTTTCCGAGCGATCATCAACGGGTGACTCTTCTTTGATTTTGACTTCTCTCGTTCGCTTTGGCGGACGACCTGGGCCGCGCTTCTGCGAGCCAGATCTGACAGTCGGGGTGTGAGTCTTGACAGCAGGAGCACGGGCTTTCTCTTGGTTTCGGCGGCGCTCGCCTCGCCTGGCAGGAGGTTGGTGGCTTCCGTCATCACACAGGGATTTCCACTGTGGAAGATTGTATGATCGCTGCTTTTCGATGTTGGCTTGAGTATAAGTTCCATGGGCGCCGTGAAATTCCTGCATGATGGGATTTTTGACTCGAATGCTTTTGACCGCTTCGTCGAGTGCGGGAAGAGAGTCTCTCCTAAATGATGTCAGGTTTGAAAAGCAGCGCACAATAACAGAACATACCATTCTTGTGGCGGAATGACTTTGACGATGCCGGACTTCATGCCGTATTTATCAATTTTTTGAATAAAAGCTTGAAAGTCGCGGAATTGATCCATGGTCTTGCAGCGATCAGTAATGATTCAATTGCTTTTACCGTCTAACTCACCGGCTTGAAAACGGGTATCCGCCCTCCTTCGTAGTAGTGATCGGGCTCGATATCCTCCTCAACGGCCTCCACAGATGGCGCGTCCGCATGTTGATCCAAGTCGAGGTCGGACAATTCGGAGGGCACTCCTTCAGACACATTTTTCTTGCCGTCGGCGCTGTTTGGAGGTGTAATAGAAGCGGCATTGGTCTCGACGGGATGGAACGACTCCAGCGCTGGCGCCGGCGCCGGCGCTTTCTGGTCCAGCGCAGTCGTCATTTTCCAAACTCGGCTTTAGTCTTCTTCTATAGATGTAATGCGCTGCCGTCGGCGTGGTGACCGCTGTCGACGGCGATGAGTGTGTACCCCCCAGCGGTTGGGGATTGTACGGTGGAAGGCTGAACCGCGGATAAGGATTTACGCAACAGCGATAGTTCGAACTGGGTCGTCGTTGTCGTTGCGTCGAGTGTCACCAAATACTTAACAAAGCGTAGGTAGCGATAACATGAACCCCCCTCCTAGACCAGCAGAATGATGCAGCGGAAGTAGTCTGCAGGCGGCTGATTGGACGTGAGGGTGAAAACGTAATGTATGAGATTTGCAGCGGTGGTCGGCCGATGGATCACGTTAGTTGAAGGGCTAGTTGGAAGGGCGAGTGTAATACGTAGTGGAGCCGCCGGTAAGATGTTGTCCGGCGTATTGTTGGTAGAAAGGAGTCAAGTCGCGATGTCGGGTGGAGGAATAGACTGTAAGTCACTTAGTACTCCGTGAAAGTAGTAAGTACTACTAGTATCTGGCAACTCTCGGGACCGAAGAGGTCAGCGAATGGTGCATCAGATGTGAGGGAGCTGTGGCGTTGAAGTTGAGCCTGGTCCGTCCTGGAGGAGAGTGAAAGCACTGCAATCTTCGATTGGCCGGATCACGGGACTCCATCTGCTAGTACGTATTAGTCAGAGAGAAGGATGAGGGCAACGCGCGAAGGACGGCCTTGAGCACGCACTATGCCGCTTTGGGCTGGACGGGAGCGGCCAGCCAACACCAGCCGATCTGGTTCTGATTCGTTGGTTGGTCTGAGGCAAATTATTCATTAATTTATCAAGACAATGTACTGTGAGGCTAGATGAAACGACAGTCGATAGATGCTATGTTGAGTAGTGCTAAGATGTACATAGCACATACGTAGTAGAGCGAGTTGCCCTCGACTCGGATCAACGTAATTCCTGGGCTGTACCTTCCCCTTCGGGATTTCCGCCAACATCTTCCTCTCTTCTTCATCGAACGGATCGCTGGATATTGTTCTATGTCATACACGATGCTCGCTAAACTCATGAACTGATGTTTTCTGCTACAGCTTGAGAGTCAATGTAGATACACCAGCTGGGCCGCTTCGAGGACTGCATTACCCAGGGAGACAAACATAGTGAGATGAGCTCTATGAGATCATCATGCATGGAAGAAGAAGCATGGAATATCTACGTATCTTGCAATCCTCGCCATGCATAGTACGTACTACGTAGTAAGATACTCGAGATAGAGAAAAGAGACCTGATCCTCTCTACTGGCACACCGTGAATTCAGCAACAGCACGGAATCAACTGGGTTCACGTCGATATTAACGCCACATGCCAACGACCGAGACGCTTTACTATTCGTGCTACGTAAACCGAGTAAAGGATTGTGCACTGGTGGTGCTTATCAGAGGATCGCCGGAACTGAATCTTACCAGTGGACCCTGCTCCAGGTTATAAGAACCAGGTCCTGTCATGTGACCTGTTACCTTGTTCTCTTATTATCCTCTCCTCGTTCTTCTTCCCCTTGCATTTCTCTCAATTGCTCTCTGTGTATGTCTTGGAAGTTGTAGGAGAAGATGGCATCGCGCCGATGCCGCTCTCGAGCGCATGGGATACAAGAATGAACTGCCACGAAACCTGCGCATGCTGAGTGTTCTTGGCTTGGAAGTTTTCCCCAGTCAGAAAACGTGGAAGACTGCCAATCCGTCCCCATCATCTGGGGCTGGGTGCTCGTCACCCTCATCTCAATTCGCAATCGCTGCCTCCCTGGCCGAAATTTGTGCCGTATAACCAACAGCCGGCGGCATCTACTACTGGAGCGCAATGCTCTCGACCCGGAAATGGGCACCAATCATGTCGTTTATCGACCGGCTGGCTGACGCTCGTCGGCAACTGGACTGTGACGCTGAGTATCAATTTCTCGGGCGGCCAGCTTATTCTCAGTGCCATTTCGCTGTGGAATGAGGACTATGTGCCTACGCAGTATCAGACGATTTTGATGTTTTGGGCGGTTTATGCTAGCGTGCGCGCTGGTGAAAATCTTTGCATCGAGGTATATTTGGATCTGATAAATAAAGTGTGCATTTACTGGACGGCCGCCAGTGTGGTGATTATTATGACTACACTTTTGACTATGGCTGATCATCGCTCTCCGCTCCGACGGAGTCGGATCCCTGATGTCTTGTACATACTACATACATACAAGCTACCGAGGCATATAGAAGAACAACCGAATTTCCTCCTGTATATAATTTCTTAGCTTACACTTTCCTTTTTTCTGTCAAAAAAAAAAAAATCATAGGACTATATTACTCATTTCCACTATCACGACAAGACGAGATGGCCACCCCAGAAAGAAAAGTGCAAGATCCAGACTCCATACCCTGGGACCCGAACAACGACAGTTTCCCTTTGAGGAGCGAATTACCAAAAGCCATACCGTATCATCCAGATGCGCCTAAAGATGCGGCTTGGGTATGGGGGAAGGATGATTATGTATGGAGTTACTTACTGCCTGACCAGCACAACAAATGTTGATGTTGATGTTGATGATGATGTAGATAGGAAGACTGAACCTCCTAACCCCATCACGAGTCTTCAACGCCGCAAAGACGGAGATTCGCACGGGCGAGACGGTTCGATTGGAGTATCCTCCTCTCCCTTCTTTCATATGATCTTGAATGACCGGACGCTGATCGATAAGTCTACCGATACACGTCCCCATAGCGCCATGCTTCAGTCGCACGCCCGCGACCCATCGCATCATGGATCTGGGCGGCGGCGTCGCGTTTGACGATGTTCTCGACAATATGAATCCGCAGGGCGGGAGTCAGTGGGATGGGTTTCGACATGTACCCCCTCCTCCTCCTCCTCTTCAATCGTTGCCATGTGTGATGCTGATCACAGTGTATGGTGTAGTTTTCGCATTTTGCGAGCGGGTCGTTTTATAATGGTGTTCGTCTAGCCCGCAGCCACATTACGCTATAGAGGCAGTGAGAGGGGAGAGGTACTGATTGTGTGACAGACAAAAGCGACAGATATCCTCCCCGACCCAGAACAGGCTCAAAGCCAGCATCCGAACGAGAACCTCAAATGCAGTATCCACTACTGGTCCTTGCCGACAGAACCAACACCTAAAAGCGAAGAGAAAAGAACAGGCGGAATATCCGGCCGCGCCGTCCTACTCGACTACTGGACGTACGCGCAATCCACGCCCGGCAAATCCTACGACCCATACACAGGCCACGCCATCAGCTTCGGCGATCTCCTCGAATGCGCAAAATTCCAGGGCATCAATATCGCACCGGCAAGTCAGGGTGGCGACATCCAAATCGGCGATATCCTGCTCGTGCGCTCGGGCTGGGTGGACAGATACAACGACCTGACAGACGAGCAGCGCGCAACAGCTGCAAAACGGCATGTGCATGTCTTTGAACCGAAACCGTCAGACATCAAACCAGAAGGATCGCAGGAATGGGCCGGTCTTGCTCAGGATCCCTTGACTCTGACGTGGTTGCACGATAGTTACTTCTCGGCTGTTGCGGGCGACGCACCTAGTTTCGAGAGATGGCCGTCCCTCGAAACGGGGCCCAACGGTGACGGAAAGGGAGGGTGGTTGTTGCACGAATACATACTCGCGCTATGGGGTATGCCGCTTGGCGAAATATGGGATTTGGAGGGTGTGGCGGAGGTGTGTAGAAGGCAGAAGAGGTGGACGTTCTTTTTGTCGAGTGCGCCGGATATCATTTTTGGTTTGTCTTTCCTCCCACCTTTATTGGACTGCTTAGATTGTGCTGGGGCTGACCATGGTTAGGGGGCGTGTCATCACACCCGAATGCGACGGCGATCTTTTAGATGATATGAATGGATTCGTACTCCCGATAACCAAAAACGCCTCATCAATCGTTACTTACAGATCATTCGCTCGCTCGCTTAACTCGACATGTAAATGCAAGAAAGATCATCAAACCAAAACATGAATAGTACTGCATATGGGCATGAAACAGTAAGCAGAAAGACAGAATCAAAAAATATCCTCTGGCCATGAAAACTCCTTTGACGGGATTCTCGCCTTGATTGTAGAAAGTACATTCTTCTCTTTAGAAGGAGACTTGCCACTCAGTAACTCCTTTGGAACAGGAGGCACAGGCGGGATATTCTCATGATCACTGCCGTAAGTCCATCCTCGACTTTTGTAGGTCGATGAGGGCGTCGTTGTCGTAGACTTGTTCCCTTCCTGTTCCTGTAAGCACTTCCCCTCTTCTTTAGTCGGAGTTGTGCTTGCTGCCGCACGCAGATTCCGAGAAGACTGCTTCGCTTTTAACCGCTGGCTGGCTTTGGTGGTTAGACTAGAAGCGCGTTTGTCGCGTGCGGATTTGAGTGTGCTGCGTAGTCGTGGTTTGCTGCTGCTGCTGCTGTCAGCGGCAGCATTATCATCATCATCAGGCTTCCCGCAGTCGGCGTCGAATTCTTCGACATCGGTATCATACACCACGTCGACAGGCATAGGAACAGGTGACTTGCGTCTGCGCGACAGACTATCGGCCGGTGGCCATTTTGCGGTCCTTTGGCTTGTTCCCTGAACGTAACCTGCCTCGAGAAGTCGCTCGGAAAGCAGCGTTGGCAGAGTACCGGTTGGAAAATGACGGTCATGCTCGTCATCAACACAGATTTTCGGGATAGGCATCTGATTTTCGTTGTCATTACCGGGGCCGTATTCTCTCAATTCTCGTCGAGCGCGCTCCAGCTTGTCTTCCAGATTGCTAACCCGCTTCAACAACTTAGCTTGTTTGTGTAGTTCTTTGCGTGACTGGCGTCTTTCCATAGGTTGATGTGGACTATTATCCCGCTCGCCATCTCTCTCCATCGACGACCGCATGCTCATAGGAGAGACATCACGAAACCGTAGCGCCGGAATACTGAGATTCGAAGTCCGCTTTCGCAGCTCCGAAAACGACTTCAACTTCGACACCCCTCTGTCCGGAGACATAGGACCAAGCCCATCACCGCTTACACCGACAAGAGTATCATCCTGAGAAATGCGACTTTCATCAGGCAGTTTGTAACCCATTTTCTCCTGAATCGATTTCCACGTCTCATCGGCAATACCCGCATCAACTTGATTTCTGAAATTGACGGTAGGAACAACGACAGTGCCTTTATATCCCGACTTTTTCAACTCAGCATAGGCCTTCTCCGCTTTGAGCTGTCGCTGCTTCATTATCTCCTTTTGCGATTTGGCGACGCTGTCTTGCTCCGGCTTGTTGCTTCCCTTTGATCCGCCAAAGGGGTGGAAAGCAGAGGCAATAGCCTTGCCAAAACGAAAGATCCCAGACGATCGTTTCTCCAGTTTTTTATTCTCTGTTGACGCCTGCGAGTAACTTTGGTTACCCTCCTCACTTCCTTGAGCGCGATGATGATCCTCCTGAAAATAAATACTAGGCGGCTTCTCGCTAACACGATCATTCATACTCCCCTCGATAAACCTAGAGCGACGAATCCTCAACACCGGCTCAGCGCGGTTTTTCGCTTTACCAGGCGTAGGCGTAGGCGTGTTGCGGCGCGCACTCAAATCAATCTTCATGCCATTTTCGTCGTAAGCGATCTCGCTCTGTAGCGGCCAGCCATTTGATCTCCCTCTTTTGGCGGAGTGAACGGATTTATTGTCCTCAACCTTTTCGTCTATAGCTGGAACGGTAGCAGCAGGTTCTACTTGCATAACATCAGATTCATCAGCGTCATCAAACCGCCCAGACACATCAGACGTGTCATCTGACAAATCCGTTGCTACTTGTGCAGCTGCAGGCGCCACGAATTTGCGCTTGTTCAAGCTATTCGACGCCGTTGTCGTTGCCGTAGTCGTCATACTGAGTGTTTGATATCTGTATTTGGATCCGCGTCGAGGTTGATGATGGCCGTACGCGTAGGGATAGTCGTTATCCGTGTCTGTAAATGTAGCACCCCCTTCCAGATTGTCAGTTTCGTTGTCGCTATCGCTATCACCAAGCACGAGCGATTTCTGGAGCAGCGGGTCAGCCTGGAGCGGGTCGAATTGGAGTTCAATGTCTATGTATGGCGTGTAATAATATGACGGGCGCGAATGCTGTGACAGATCTCGTCAGTACTTCTTTCTGGCTGCCGAAAATCCTCGTGATGTATCAGATAGAAAATGTCGTGCATGCAGACAACAAACAAACCTCCACATCATCCATTGATGGTTTCTCCATTTCCAGTTTCTCGTGATATAGTATTTTAATCCCTGATAATAGAAAAGAAAGACTCACCGAGTATCAGAAAAAAAAAAAAAAAAAAAAAAGACCAAAAAAGGAAAAGAATATCGTCTCGTCGTGTCAAATACGTACGCAACTCCCGAAAAGGGTAATCATAACATAACTGATCGCTTGAAAATATGCACACGAAAATACACGCGCGAGAAATAAAAAACAATGCAAAATGCCAATCGAAGCTTTTATCGCCCTGGATTTCGGACACAGAGGCAGCAATTTGTGGCAGATGGGATGAATGCTCAAGGTAGGGATGGCATGGAGGGGACTTTGTTTTTGTTTTTGCTTTGTTGTGTTTGCCGGGGTTACCCTGAAGCTTACTTAGTACGGGCTGATAAGATAACAACGGTCACGAGATGGGGCTGATTAGGGCTAGTCGGACTCAGACTCCCGACTCAGGTACAACAATAGTCAAGGATGCCCATACAGAAGAAGCGCTTCTGAGACTAAGAAGTCATAGTATTTGTTCTCGAACAAGGCAGATTTACATCAATGACTGCTCTGACGGTGTCCCTATCAAATCCAACCAACCAAAGAGTCACCGCTAGCCTTTGGGATTAGCAGTATTTCGCGAATCACTGAGTAAGAGCTTGTCCAAGCCAAGAAACACCAAGCGGCCAGTATGTGAACGTTATTATAGGAGGTTCATAATATAGATATCACGAAATTCTGTAGTATATGCTTTCGTAATCACTAACTACCACTGCATACAATGCAACCAACAAGCATATACAAGCTCTAAATATCACATCGGCGAAACAGAGAACATTGCAAATTCGGCAGAAATGATATTGATGTACTGTAAATAAACCTGAGTCCCTTTCCAGAAACAAGTCACAGAATAGAAGCAAGAAAAGGGGGAAAGAATATGGCATGTAAACATGGTTCGAGAAGCAGAAGCGTATCACATAGGGAATTGTGTGCTACCAGCCCGGTGAGGAAAGAGAGGATGGTTCGATGGGAGAGAAAATAAAAAAAAAAAAAAAATGGGCCATGCCGACAGGGCGGGATCGTAAGTGCATGCAATGGAGAAGAACAAATGCAATGCGTGTATCGAAGAGGAGAAGTAGATGGACAAATCATGTACAGGAAGAATGGTGACAATGTCGCCAACGATTCTTAGCAGAATGCAGAACGACGATCATACAAATCGAGATCAGAAAAATATTGCAGATGGAAGAAAAAACACCGTCGTAGGGCTGATAATGTAAACCCATGGATATAATCAAATAAGCCAAAACCACAATCAATATTCGCCAAATATCAGTAAATGTATCAGGAAAGATCAAACAGCAAGCTGCGCTTTGCTGGACATTCTGCCGTCTGCTCGCCTGTACTCCATTTGTGGTCGCTCCCAACGCTCTGTGTCTGGTTCGATGAAGGAGTCTCGTCTGCCTGGTATGGTACCAATAGGCGCGTGACCAACTCCAGCGTAATCGTTCTCTGAACGAATGCTCTTGTGAGCGTGAGCATCGTAATTGCCGAACGAATCTTCGTGGGTTCGCTTGGCGAGCGATGTTTCGATTGGGTAGTAGGATGGTCTCTTTTGGTGTGAGATTTCGGACGCGGATGGTGGAGGCGGAACAGAGCCTGCGAATTGGGATAGTGAACTGATTGGCGGCAACATGATGGTTGAGTGAGGAGTGTGTGGGCGTGGTGGTACAGATGTAGTCGATGGTGGGTAGGATTCTGACAACGGTCCGTGTGGTGGGTCGACAGGCGCCGGGTTCAGGATTGAAGGGAGATGGTGAGAGCGTGAAGGATAAGATTGTGGTGTAGGTTCGTGGTCGGATGCATTGGATGGCTGGCGCGAGTGTGGCAATGGTGGTTGTGAGGAGTACGCTGATGTCGGTGTCGAAGGACACGAAGTGTAGATGGAATGCGATGGCGGTGGAGGTGCAGCTGGCAGGTGAGGAGTCTGGTAAGATGCCGATGCAGAACCAAACGACAGGTACCCGGGTGCTGACGAAGTCGAAGCAGGCGCTGGCGGTGGTGGAGGAGGAGGAGGAGGAGCGTGAGGATGTTGGTATGGAGTCGAGGGAGCAGGTGGCGGTGGTCTCGAGTGGTGTGGTTGATATCCCGGGTATTCGTGAGTAGAATCCCGACGAGCAGTCTGACCCGAGTAAGGGTATGGCGCATCAACAGTACTATTACTAGCAGACCGCGGACGCTCAATAGGCGTAGGCGTAGTATACCGAGATGAGCGACCGTATCGGTCTTCCTCGTAGTCGCCATAATCCTTGCCGCTCTTTTCACCCCGACGTCTCATGCGCACGTCACGACGGATCCGCACACGGCAGCCTTGTTCGGCGACCACGCGGCTGAGCGAAGTACTGGTAGCCAGCCCTGGAAACTTCTTTGCACTGTACACCTGGAACGGGGTCGATTTGACCTCCAGCCTGAAATTCAAAAACGCCTTAGGAGCTCCTAGCTTGTTTGAGGCGACCATTGGTTGGTGAGCGGGCAAGGCAGAGTCCTTGTCTGCATCTTTGGGGTCCTTGACCTCTTCATACAGATTGAAGTTGAGCCTGTAGAAGCCTTCGTGGCGAACAGACAAATCAGGGAAGATTAAATAGCCAGCCTGGGCAGGACGGTCCAAGTATGCAATGCCTGCTACGGGCACGCCGGTCAAGACAGGGCAGATAGGCGGCGATCCCGCATTGCGAGCCTGTGCGATCGGGCGAGCGTTTTCCAGCGTAGCGAACAGGAAGAAGTTGGCATTGTAGGCGAAGGTGATGTCGGTTTTGGTCAAGTCATTGTCGAGCTCGGATTCGTAGACCCGCAGTTCAACGACGGGTGGAGGGTCAACAGGCCGACGGTCCGCAGATGCTACACTTTGTTAGCCGGTATGTCGAGAACGAGAAGGGTGAACGAGAACCTACACTTTGCTCCAGCACCGCAAGCACGAGCTCTCTCGGGTTGTTGGATGACTTTCAAGGTGTAGGTGATCCTCTTTCCTTCCCGACTAATCCGACTGTATGAATGTTCCGTCTCGTTGACAGGGGCCATCAGCGGTCTTACTGCCGCCATTTTCGACTGTCTGTGTGAGTGAGTGAGCGAATGCGTCCAGAGCGCTCGCTTGAAACAATAATCGGCCTGCTACCTGATTGTCGTATACATCTGTATGTCGGTCGAGTCAAGTCGCTTAATCTGTTGTCTACAAGTGTCGAACCAAACCATAGACGAACAATTTCTTCCTATCTTTTTCTCCTCCTTCATTGACTTTCAATTCACTTCACCAAACCGTTGTCGATACGGTAGCGATATTGAACGGAGCTAGGAGTGCAAGAAGGAAGAAAAACAGATGGAGCATGGTTCTGCAAACTTGACCGGAGCCGAGAGCACGGACACGGACAGGCTAAATTGCTTTGGGCTGGGCCGGTGGGGCCTGAGGATTCGCTAATGCACTTTATTATAGCGCATTACGCGTATTTACCTTACAAGTAACAAACCCCATATAATACGATGATGCTATTACCAAGCGCACGGAGCTTACTGCTATTCCTGGCTGTGGTCAGATGTACTCCATGGTAATGTATGTATGCATTATTGTATGCAATCTATGGAGAGATGTTCTCCTTCTTCAGGCTCTTGTATGCGTACCCTAGCAACAACACCATCTACGTAGTATGATCGAGACAACATTCTCGGTTTTCTCAAGCCTCAAATCTACCCGCCGACAGTGGGCCGTTCGTCTAGAATCGTAGATGGCAAAGCCAAAAATCAAGTCGAGAACAGGGGGGTATTATTACATCGTAGGGTTAATACGATCGTCGAACTTAACGGCTCGCTTACGGTAGTATCGGTAACTGCGGAATCTACTCTATACATTAGCTGAGAACGAGACAATGCTTGACTCGAAGACATTTATTATATACACAGTCCAGATCCAAACTGATCAAAAAGCCAAGTACGGAGTGCATTATCAGCTCACGTACACGGAGTATCTAATCTCACTGCAAGCGATCGTCAGTACGGTAAGTGAACATTGCGATACAGGCCACTAGGACAACGGGTTGGAGTGACCCGGCGCGCGGCTAGATCCACCCAGCGGTCCAGTCTCCAGTAACTGGGGAGTTCAATGCTGGGGCTAACGAAGAACTCCAGTACAGAAGAACTAACGGACATAGTACGTACGCGACGTTGTTAGTGTTGTAACTACGAGGAGACACTACTGCTACAGACGAGAGACGGAGACTAGAGCGACTTGGTTGACCAATCTGCAGTTATCTCCCAATACGCAGGAGTATCGGCTGTCGATTCAAAAAAAGAAATGCGAGAACAAAGAACCCGACAGAGTACTCGCTCGTCCTGTAAGCAACCTGACAAACCTAAGCGAGGAGTGGATCATTCTCCCAGCCCGTCGTCGCGGGTCAGATGGCCCCTGCGCAGAAAGGGCGAGACTGGCTGCTGATTCGGTCCCAGCACACACTGCTACGGCGTGGAGGCTACTTCCAGATATGGAAAGCGCTTGATCTTTCTTGGTCTGTTCTCCTTCTACGAGTGTGCATACGTAGTACGGAGACGACCGCCCATCATCCAATTGTTCGTTCCCATACCACTGCGCTAGACTGCATATGGCATGGCCAGCGGGAAAATTCTCCTCAGTGTGCCGTTGTCTGATCATTCGTCTCAAGAGCAAACCCTGTAATTTGGTATCTTACCCTGAGCTAACCTCTTGACTCGTTGGCATTCCCAGGTTTTTGGGTTTGGGTAAAATCCTTGACTCGCCTGTCTGGTGGCACGGCAACGTACGCAACGCCCCGTGACTGGTCAGTCAGCGACAGCCACTGTATGGCTATCTTCAGCTTTCGCAATCGCAAACGCTTTGCCTACGAGCTGCGAGGACTCTCCCAATATGGCTCGGTCTAGTGGCAAGTCGATGCTGTGCTCTCTTTCGCTGAGTGACTATTGACCCTTGGTTTGTACCGTACCGTTGGCGCCGAGCACGGGTACCAAATCAGATCGCAGAACCAGGCAAATCCCACAAGCTATACGAGGTACCGTATATTGCTCGGATTCTTATGGACAACCACAATCCTCCGGCTTTATGCAAGATTGAGCACTGAGTGGCGAGCGCAAGTACGTAGCGTTACATCACTTACTAGGTATTGTTGCACCATGTAGAACTCGCCAACCACATCCTGGCAAACCTTAAAACATGGTCAACTCTCAAACAAACAGAAAGAAGAAAAACCGTCTTTCGTCAGCAGCGGCGACCAGTACAGAGCAGGTTAGCGACGGTCGAGCGAGTAAGATCTTCGACCGTAGATGATGAATCCTTTGCTTTTTCCTCTGAGCACTTGGGGTTAGCCGACTGCTCCGTATTTCAGGGAGGAGGGAGAGTGGCACTAGTACGACGTCAGTAAAAAGCAAGCATAATACCATGGCGGAAGGTCTCAAAAATGAGATCGATCATAAATTGGACGCTTTAGCGCTAGGATGCTGGTGTGGACTGGCTAGGCTGGGTCGGGGTTAGTGCTGTCGGTCTGGCTGGTTGAAGCCACGGAGAACCCGAGAGTTTATCCGGCCGTGTGTCCGGAGTATGGTGCCACCACCGTACGTGTACGGAATACGTGCTGTCGCCAGCAATCATCTTCTCACTTCTCACTTCTCACTTCTACTCGGCCACCCGCGTACAAAATTCATACAAGGCTGAGAACAGCCGACCACAATCACGACCAAAAAGCAATAAATACAACCCATAACCGAGCTTCACCCGGGCTCATTTCGGATTGAAAACATAACCACGACGCTGCACTCGGCGCAGTAGTATTGATATGACTCGAATAATACGTACCTCGTATACATAGTCACAGTCGTTCAATCCAATCTTTCGAGATTCTAGAAAGTATTCAGAAGATTTGTGGAATGCTGGTTTCCACGTATGTATCGCCCCACTTGTCGTATTGTTCCGTGTTTCTCGGATACAGTACTGCAGAAGTCGATCTGGTGGTACATCTATCCGCGTACATCTACATCTACATCTACCCGTACATTGCAGCGAGGTACATGATCAATGTGGCATGTACGTACACCTGCTCTAGTCAATGTTGATCGATGCGATGTATTTGAGACAAAAACATAGCCGTTTCTCCATCAGCATCAGCAACAGTGCTCTTATTAGAAGGGAATTGGGATACCCATCAGCAGTGCTCGGTAAGGTCTGAGATTACGCGCCGTCCAAAAATCTGCAATGAACGCTGCTCCATGCACGACACTGTATATTTGTCTTTTGAGTCCATGGACGAGGTGTAGTGAGTATCCATAATTCTCCAAATCAGACGACTGAATCCAAACTGAGCAAGACGAACCTTGGCGAGGGATCGAGTGAATCTACAAGGAAATAGGTTCCCGTACACTTACAGCCGTATTGCCAATACCAGATTGATACCGGATGATCGGCCAGATGACAAGCGACCGTACCAAGTTCCAAGTAAAGTACTGGAACCACGCCGCATTGGGAGTAGATTCCATTTTTTGTCTAGCGTGCACTCTAACTATCCGGAGGGTGAATACTATGTAGTAATATAATCTGATATACCTACATAACAATTCAGGTGGGATGCTACGTAAATGGGTGTTACTGTAAGACTGAGGATGCACTCTCTCGTAGGATGTTCCTGCATGGTTACCTATGGGAGGGTAGAGTAGAAGTCGAGAGACCACACTGCTATTGTAGGAATGTACTTACTAGTTGATATATATGTTCGCTCTTTATTGCATGTGCTGTCTGTTGCACGATTCAACCGTCGGTGTTACACACCTTCTACGAAGTAGCTTGTGTGCGGCCGGCCGACGTGAAGATATTGTTGACCATGATGCTATTGATGTACTCCGATTCTCATGCTTTCATCGGGACAGACTCAACACAGCCCTATCCCTGCATAACAGACAAGACTACAATAGGTACATCCTCCAGACCGTTCCCTGACCCTGTCTATCCTGGCTGTCAGTCAGTCAGTCAGTCAATCAGCAGTCAAGTCCCGAGTCTCCTTCCATGTCCTTGCAGGGCCGTTATCCAGTGCATCGGGTAATACCGAGCGGGCTAGGTCGAGTACTATGGAGTACATGTATCGACGCATCGCATGAATTTATCTCGAGCTTATTTTACCTCCAAGTTTCAATGTCGCGCATAACGAGTCAACCTACCAAATCGAAACCGTTGACTCGAACATGTGTTCCTCGTCTCTGTCCTGACTAACATTAAACTGTGGATACAGCTAATATATCCAGACCCTGATTGCGATAACGAAAGAGGAATGTGGATATCGATAAACCCCAAATCCAGGACGGACGGACGGACCCGACAGGGTCTACTATTTATTACGTTTCTTGATTCTTCAAAGCGCCTGAGTTTACGCATTGTCCGCTCTTGGATCAATTCTTACATCGACTTTGATGATTCTACTGACTGGCGATACAATGGCTCGAGATTTACGGCGGAGTGTGGGGACGGAGACACGACTCGGAATCTGATCCATCACAAACCCTACCCATCACCGATTCTTGTACCCAATAACCAGTGAACCACTGACAAAAGACCGTTTTTTTTTGGGGGGGGGGGGGTGCCTGTGCTCCCTGCCATCATTTATCTGACTTTGACTATGTATATTAATCATCAGTCCGGTATAACGTATCATATCGTCATTCCAGGTTTCCGGGCACATGGACCTCCGGTCTGATTAGCATTGTGCACTACATGTACGCAACCAAGCCGACTAGTAATAAATGAGGTCGGTAGTTGTAGGAAAATAAGGATTTGACACGAGCAAAACGTTACATCCTTAACGGCGAGACCAAAGATTGACCGGTCACATTTTTGTCGGTACCTGTTCGGGTGTAGGTAGGTGAAAAATATGTACATGTTTGATAGCTTGGTTACCCGTTATGGAAGGGTGGATTTGACAGCCATGAGCTTTTGTATAGTCGATGTTCTTGATACGTATCAATGACAGTGCTAAGCGCTGGTGAATAGATACTTAATTTTATCGGGTCGATTTAACGACGTATTGGCCGTAAATCATCATCAGTCGATATTATGCTTAAAACTTTCTCGCATGAATATGAATACCTAATCTGCACACCTACATATGCAACGAAGAATATATTCTCCGAATCTCTCGTATTTGGCGTCCTATCAACACGCTCTACGTATTCCAGCACTACGTAGTTGGCGATGAGTTCATGCGGCACAACGGCAGAATGTACTGTACTATTATTGCAGCTTTGCAGAACAGCGCATTGCATTGCGTGTGTATTACTTGTTACGTATAAGGTTACGATTCATTGGGCGATTTGGACCTAGGCTTGGTATGTAGGCTCAAAGTATTGATCTGAGATATTCTACTCGATATATAGATATGATCAAAGCTTGCATAAAGTTCAGTCAAAAGCAAAGTCCTTGCATCCATCTACGATAACGAGGGATGTCCAAAACTTTGACAGCCAACCGGTGTATATATGCCATTGAATATGCACAGGACAATAGCCATAAATGCAAGATATCGCCGATCGAAGAACGTCTCGCTGCATTCAATGCTCGCTTCCGACTTTATTCCCTATTTTGCGATGTGATTTATCGATTTCAACCAAGGCTTTGAGCACTGAGTCATGTGTTGATTGCTTGCTCAGTTGAAAGAATGCCTTCTTCTATTCGACTGGGATTCTCAATTCGCGCACTTGACTAAGGCGTGCAGATAGTCATCCCATGTCAACCGCAATTCTTCCTTCTGATGCTAGCTGGATCCGTGTCTTGGACACGAAGACATGTCAGCTTCAAAGCCTCGAGTCATACCTGCACAACATCTTATTCATGTAAAAAACCCTGGTCGACTCACTAGCAATGATTAAAGACAAGGTTCTGATTTACTCGGCGCTCGACCAACCCTGTCCGCCTAGTAAGTTACTGTATGTTTAACATCCTTACTTGCAACACAGCTGTCCCTCAACCCTGTCTGTCTTAAACCTACAACAAATCAAGTGCACGTACGTAGCTCAGCAGGAGTCAAGACCCTTATCTACTACGATACAATCCATGTTCCTCTGACAGACTGACAGAATGACAGCTGCCACAGGCCCACCAACCGCTCAGAACCACAAAATAAATAACTCTACCCGCAAATTCTAGACGCTATCACTATAATACTATCCCACTATACATTCTCAATAGTAAATAGACGTTGTCAATCCCTCTCGGATGGGACGTCCCGTGCCCGCGCACTCAACGGGTTCTCCCATTCGGGCAGTAAGGTGCATCTCATCCCTGTCTATAAGAGACGGATGTTAAGAAGTGCTAAAGGAGAAGAGGGATAGGATTTGCAGGGAAAAAACGGACTTGATTTGAATCTTCTGACGAGCGACAAGTCATTTTTCATCTCCATTCTCCATTTATTTGGTGGGTTTGGTGGTTCATATCAAATGGCATACTCCGTAGAGTGAGTCCGTACGGAGTACTGGCAGAGTCTCGACTCACGATACGAGCGCGAGATTGAGCGACCGACAGACAGACAGGGAGGAGTAGCATGAATCATGACAGCTGATAGGATTTCTTTCCTTGTTGTTATAATGAAAATCATATTAATATACATAGGTATGTCTTAGTTTACTCCCTTTCATATCAGACAGGCCCGTCAGGCTTCAGGGTTAAGCGGGTCATATCCCCGGTATTGCTGACGTCTTGATGGTCAATTAGTATTAAATATGGAGAGTAAAGGGAGTCGGCCGTTACGCTAGAGATGTTCGTCTTGGATTGGGACGGGTTCGTATCACTAAATGGTGCCATCTTTCCGGCGCTGGCCTAGCGACGTATGGCCTAGGATGTTGGGACACTCTGGTATTTTCGTATCTTGAATATGGCTACAGCTGTGTACTGTTCGAGATGATACGTAGAGACCAGTAATTGCCCGTTATTCCATGCCAATACATAGAATAATACCCATGTACTTACAAAGTCCCCGAAGAATCAATATAATAGCCAAGCCGCTTCAAGCGCCAAATCAACTTGTATGCATCTATGGATATCGACCTACGTATCAGGGGTGCGTATACTGATAGAGGGCAAATAAACGGCATAAGCCTCCTCCTGTATACACCGGGGACTTTCAAACTTTGATCGCTCGCTCACCAAACCAGGAACAAATTGGACACGAGATGAATATCAACTCACAAGATCGACAAGCCTAAACACTCTTTCTGGCTTTGTTGCTTAACCGAGATTGCCAAAACTGTCATGTATGTACTTATATTCAAAACTACGAGTCAGTGTACAGATGCCAGCCAATCGCTCCGTACGTATATTGACGTTTCCATCGAGAATGTATCTTCAATGCTCACACCCCTTGCATCACGGCCCTTGGAAAGAGAGAAGCATGTGAAGCCGACCCCGAGATGGAATGCAATTATGTAGATTGAAATGGCTGATAGTACATCTGTCCCAGCAATCTGGGATTAGACGTGTTGATCTGTCACTCCAGATTTATGACCCGGAAATAACCTTGAAAGGCTCGACATTCCTTGTCTCAACTACGGTACGGGACGATACGTCCCACCGTGATTGAAGAATTGACAGGTGACAGATCAGACGCTACAAACCTTTTTCCTTAGAACACATTGAGCAAACAACCTCGTGCTGGCCTCGACCGCTACCACAACCCCGCAAAGCCCATTCAATCAACCTATTACGCGCAAATCGTGCGTTTTGGCATATGCCCATACATCCTACATACCACCTGCATCTACAGCGTCCTTACTTGAGTTGACTACACTATACGGCCCAGATCCAAATTCTCGGGATCATCGTTTCCCAGCAAGGGATTAGAAGTTTGACATAAATCATGTCAATGACACACGCGTGACCACTGACTTGATGGATCCTCGCTTCGATCCGAGGTATTTCGCGACGACGGAGATGGGGTTTGTGTAACGCTCAAGGCCCGTGTATTTGGAGTTGATGATTTTGAGATGACCAGTCAGCATGGGTTGTGTGCTTTGGCGGGATGGAGGTATTGAAAGATGGTGCCATTTTCGGTACTGGATCCGTGGTGACGGATGAAGGGTGGGAGGGTAAGTGGCTAGAGCTGAGCAGATGGGATATGAACTAGACGAATGCTAGTCACCAAGTATTTGGCCGGCCTCAATGCCACAACAGTGGCGAGAGTATTCGCAGAGTCAAACCAGGCAGTTCCTCATTGCCATTAATCTGACTACCTCCTCTGCGTCTATAGCCAACTGGTTGACTCTACCAGCGTTGTTGTACAATGCTATCTAGTGAAGGAATGGGCAAGGCATCTAGACTCAACAAAGTTCTATCCTTGACTCCAAGTTCGTCTCGATCGGTTGATGTCGGTATGGGTCCAGCATCATCCGTGTGTTGTCTTTCAAAGAAAGAGTTGGAATTTATACTCTAGAGCGAGAACTTTTAAGCTTTCTCGCCGTCAACTTTTTAAGCCAAAGAGAATAAAGCATGTTGGCACATATCCGAATCTCTTCGTAAATGCCGACGGTGATAATGATAATCACATCTTAGGAGCATCTTGAGATCAATACATGTGTGATGCTAGATTTTTAGGGTACCTCCTGGTACCAGTCTAAATAAACATGAATAACGAAAAAAAGATAGTCCGGCTCTGTGGAGTATGTCTCGTCCACGACATCTGGATGCCTGAAAAGAAGGCGATGCCTGCATCTTACGAAGCTTATGTATCGATTCTTTAGTCAAAGATTGTGTATTTTTCAATGTCCTCACCAAGAACCAGTTGACTCTCATTGCTCGTCATGAACCTTGTTTTCAGGTTGCTCGTGTGAGTTGTCAATCTCGGATTTAGGGCTAGCTAGCTAGCTTCCTAGATTGGTAATGCCAGCACCAAGCCCTAAATGAGCAGCCATTGTGGAATGCAGACGTCCAATCCCTAGAAAAAGTTGCAAATCATGACTCAAGTTGAAAAATTGACACGCTTCACTGCTTGAATGAAGCTGGACAAGAACTCGAAACTCGAAATCTACATTGAGTAGTAATCCACACCGCTGATTGGCCCACGCGAGGCGCGTCCGCGCGAGGAACCTCGACTTATCAATTCCTCCCACCAAAGAACAAAATCACTTATCACACCTACGCATTAAAATTAATCATATGGATCTCCTAACCATCCTACCTACCTTCAACACCAAACCATATACCCACATCCTCCCGCCCTTGGAACGCAGATACATCACAATCGTTGATCTGATAACGCTCGATTATCTCGAAATCGCGAAACGCGCGCACGTCCCGCCCGCTGATGTGCGACGACTGTGCGCTGATGTTGTTGCTGGGTTGCATGCAGATTTGGAATTTGGCGCGAGTGAGGGGAAGTATAAAAATAATGAGAATAGTGAAGGTGTAGTTGAGAGAGAAGATGGAGGGAGGATATTGAATTTGTCCCGATGGGATACGATCAGCACGTTGGACCCCGTGCTCGATGAACTTTTGGGTGGAGGAATACCGACGGGATACTTGACGGAGGTTACTGGTGAGAGGTACACCAACTGCATTACTTTGTTACTTCTCACGTCGAAAATCGCTGACTTTCGTATAGTGGAAGCGGAAAGACGCAATTCCTGCTCAACCTCCTGCTCGCCGCTCAACTCGCCTCCCCCAAAGGCCTAGGCCGAAAAGCAATCTACATATCCACCGAAGCACCACTCTCAACGCCCCGACTTTCTCAAATCCTTCAATCGCATCCCTATCTCGCCAACCTTCCCACCGCCGAGAAACCCTCACTAGCAAACGTGCTCTCTATCACAGCCATCGACCTCGAGACGCAAGACCACATCCTAAACTACCAACTCCCCGTCGCGATACAGCGGTACAACGTTGGCATCGTAGTCATCGACTCCATAGCAGCCAATTACCGCGCCGAACATGCCTCGAATAGCATGCAGGGCCTCTCCGCGCGATCCGGCGAGTTGGCGAAACTAGGGCATATGTTGCGCAATCTCGCTGTGAGGGAGAACGTGGCTATCGTCGTTGCGAATCAGGTCTCTGATCGGTTTGATCCGATGGCTGATGCTCCAGTTCAACACCCGTATGGACGATTTCCGAGAAGTAGTCAAACCCCGCTACTCAATAGACATACCAAGCTCGCTGCCATGATGGACGCAAACGATCACACGCCATCGTCCTCCCCAGCACTACCGTCTTCGTCGATCCCATCATCTCCATCCGCATCGCAGCAACTCCCCGCTGACGACGACGCCTTTGACGGCGCATACATAATCGGGCACCCGGTCCGGAACGAGACGCTGAGCCTCTTGCACCAGCAGAAATTCTTCACTGGCTGGGGCGACGAAGCAGACATCAACGAGTCGCAAAAGACGCCTGCGTTGGGGTTTGTATGGTCTACGCAGATTGCGTGTCGAATAGCGCTCAAGAAAGAGGAGGAGATTGATATATCTCATGCTGCTGCTGCTGCTGCTGCTGCCGCGGTGCAGCCGTTCCACACACCTCTTCGAAATGGAACCGGCGCAACGCAGATGGATATAAAAACTGCAAAGGAGGTCTCGATTCAATCATCCCCTGTTCCTTCGTCATCTATACCTATACCCTCTCAAACAGACACCGCCAACCACGACTCTACGCCTACAAAACCGTCCATTACCACCACCACCACCACCAACGCTACAACACGACCAATAGAACGAATAACAAAGCGCCGCCTCAAACTGGTCTTTGCGCCGTGGACATCCGGGATCGTCAACGACGAGTCGCAATGCAACACTCGAAATGATAATGAACTAGAATTCGAAATATGGAAAGGTGGGCTACGCAGTATTTCGTCGAGTGACTTACTCATGCATAGAGGCATAAATGCATAAATGTCATAAGAGTGTAAATAGATACAAATGCCGCAATGTACATACAATACATATATAAAAGATAATATGTTGATCAGGAATTTTGTTCATGATTATATAACCAGCAACTAGAATACGTACGGATCATCCGGAAGAGACCACTGGATCAAATAGATTAATCAAAACAAGTTTTGGCAAGTCAGGACCTAGACTTTCAAGGTTCCCCGCAATTTTGGTTTGCCCTCCACATATACAAGTTGTCATTCTTGTATACTCTTTCTGATCACTATTTTCTCTAAAATGATTGCGTTGTGCAAGACTTCAAGCTTGTTATATGATCTTGTTACATGCTATGAAACATTGGAATCCTTGGACGAAACGAAAAATAGCTTTGTATCCTGAACGCCTCTGTCTAGACGACACATATCTACAGTTTTGAGATGCACTTCGACCCGGCGAAGGCTTCTATCGGTGAATGCTGATCTTTCAAGGCAGCGAAAATAACATCAATCAACACAAATAACAACCAAACTGCGTCCTCGTTCTGCAATCATGGTTTGCAATCAAGCCTTAGCCAGCTTGGCTGGTGGCAAGCCGCGACCGTTTCGGTTGCGGAAGAAATGCACACCCTTGCTTTCACCTTGAGCTCCTTCATTAGGCTCAACCCACTGGCAGGTACGGGCGCTGGTCCACATGGCCTTGAGGAAACCAAAAGGCCCGGTGTGAGCCTCAGTGCGGTAGTGCTTGCCCATGACTTTCTTGATAGCTTCGGTGGCCTCATCGGCATGGTAGAATGGGATGGTGCTGATGTAGTGATGAGCGACGTGAGTCTCGATGATTCCATGCAACAAAGTACGGCCGATGAAACCGAATTCACGGTCGATTGTGGCGGCGGCACCACGGGTAAAGTTCCAGGACTCGTTGTCGTAGTGAGGAAGGGTGGGATCGGTGTGCTGCAAGTAAGTGATAGCCACTGCGATCGTTAGTCTATCAAAATCATTATCCCAAGTTGAATACAAGGCGATGAACTTACCAAGCCAGTGGTTGACCCAGAGATAAGGCACACCGTACCACACAAGCAGATTGAGCCAGCCATAGGTCTGTCCGAGATAGTAGAGAGCAGAGCCAACAAGACCCAATCCCAAATCACTCACCAAAATTAGCTTAGCGTCCTTGGCTTCGTACAAGGGGCTGCTAGGGTTGAAGTGGTTGACACCGCCAAAGTAACCGTTGGCCTTGCCCTTGCCACGACCTTCGATCTGACGCTCGTGGTTGTTGTGGCCGGTGACGTTGGTGAACAAATACATGGGCCAGCCGAAAAGTTGCTGCAAGATCATGTTGCTGGCAGTGAGGATAGGAGTCTCCTCCATGAGCTCGGAGATTTCGTGAATGGCCTTGCCAACGTGAGAGGCATATTGTTCACGAGTCTTGGGCACGAAAACCATATCACGGCTCAAATTTCCAGTGGCCTTGTGGTGCTTGCCATGGGAGATTTTCCAGGAAAAGTATGGCACCAAAAGGAGAGAATGGCAGACCCAGCCAACGGTGTCATTGAGAACCTTGGAAGGAGAGAAAGCCTGGTGACCGCACTCGTGGGCCATGACCCAGAGACCGGTACCGAAGAGACCCTGCACAAAGGTGTAGAAAGCCCACGCAGCAGAACGAGCATAAACATTGGGCACGTTCTCAGGAGTCACATAGTTGTGGAAGAGGTAGAAAGTGGTACCGAGGCAGAGCAAATCCCTGGCGACGTATGACAGACTCCTAAGTCCGGAGCGCTTGTAGCAGTGAGCGGGAATAGCATCACGAATCTGCTTGATGGTGTAGTCGGGGAGCTCGAATTCGTTGCCGTAGGTATCCACCATCTTTGTGTTCTTGACCTCCTGAGCCTCGGATGCGAGCGAAGACAAAGACGTGCTCGAAGGTGATTGGCGAGGGCTGTCGAAGGGTGTGACAGAGTTCGAGCTGGCCACCGACGAGGTGGTGGTCAGATTCCTCTGAAGCGCAATGCGCTTGGGGACAGCGGTGGACGACATGTTGTGGTTGTGCGTGAAAACTTCAATCTGCAACGACGTTAGCCAATGGCCCTTGTCTGGAGGAGCAGTTGGGTGACTGACGACGCCTATGAGAACCGCGATTGACACGCACGGTAGCAAGTGCTGATAGACTTGCTTGATGCTCGAACTCTTGCCGGGTAGTAAGAAAGACGAGGCTTCGACGAGACCGAGTGCAGAGGACAGGAAGAGAGAAGACGAAGAAAGAGAAAGCCGAAGATAAATACTTCCAGAAAAATCATATGAAAAGGAAGGAGGCGGTCCACGGTCTAAAGTGTACCAAGGTAAGGGCTGTATTTGGTAATTTACTTACAGGCAGTTTTTTATCTGATTATCTTTATCTTCGCGGTATGGAGGAATTGAATGGAATCGGAGTCGCTGATTGGCCGCGTGTGAGCAAATTACTTGAAAAGTCTAGCACACGCTTCTCAACAGATCGCTAGAAACTTTTGGGGGGCAAAAGACAGGGGTAGCTCCACGCAGCGGGGAGAAGAACAATACATGGACTGGATTTACCAATGAATAAATTACAAGGGATGGAAAAGTGCGTGGTGTTTGGAGCCATGTGCTTGCGGGTTTTGCTGCCTGTGGTTGTGCCAAGCCCCGGTTGAATGGCCGGCGTGGAGCAGTGGCGCTGTATCTATTGGTGTACTTTCTGGGAACCGCTCTTAGTGTCGCCGGCTGGTATCCTCCATACTTCGTTACGTTTGTCGACGAACTGACTACATGTTACAGTAGTAACACAGTCAAGGCATGAATATCACGCCAGGTTCGACAAGCCGCTGTTGATCATGGCCGCCCTTTGCACGGTGTTGTCATGCGATCGTGCTTCATGAACCCATCGTCAAATTGCCGAATCAAATATGTAGTCTAGCAATGAACAGGCAAGTATCAGCGCCATGCATGCGGAATGTCTGTGGTTCGCCCTGACACTCAATGGTCATTGGTGTCGCACGATCAGTACGACGGAAAATCGTCCAAGCCGCCACTGGTGACCGACCTGATACATCGCGAGACTAGTCATGTTGTTCATGCAGCTCGATCTCGGGCCGCTCCATTTGGCCTCGAAGCGGCACACGGATTGGTCGTGGAGAGATCGTATGGAGCACATCAAAGTCCGAAAATTGGTCGATGAAAAGGTTCGTCAGATGCACGCTGTAGACACGCCAATGCCATTCTGCAATTGTCGTCGATATGCGAGTTTCAGCTACACATTCAGGTGTTGAGCATTGAGCAAAAACATGAATTGTCCATACGGTATCGTGTATGATCTGCTTGTGGTCTCCCGTACGGTCTAGCCTAATCCAGAAAGAACCTAGATAGGTTTAGCGCGGCGAAAATGGCGCCCAATTGACCCTCGCATATTTGACGACCAGAGGTATTCACGCTATTTGCTCACTTGATAGCTAAAAGACTTCGTCCCGAAGAATGTTCTGCCACTATGATCAACACATGCGGCCTCAACAGTTGATTTGGCCTGTTTTGGCCATGTTCATCTTCTTGGCTGTCGCCATCACTGCCATCAATCGTGCAAATCCGAGTATCGTCCATCTGGCTTCCGCCATTACTAGGTTAGCCCAGGGTGCATGGGCCGCGGCTGTAGCAGTCTGTGTTGTTGGTGTCATTTCCAACTCTTCCCGAGTCGTACTCAATGCGGCGGTGGCTTTGGCATCCCTCGTTACTCTGATGGCTTTATTCTTCGTTACCTGGAATTTGAGCGAAATTCTGGAATACCGTCCTCCTAAGACTCAGCTTGCTGCTACGGGCTAAGCTGTGTTAGGATTGGGGTGATGTTCACCATGACTGCTCGGCGAAAAAGAATTACTATACGAACTGGCGGTGTTGAAGCTTCCATACACCCGCGTTACCAGGGACCACTGCGTCCCACAGATCGGCTTAATCAAATACAAGCACGTTGATTGGACCGCCACAAGCTCAGATCTGTAGAATCTGAAGCAGCAAACAATTCACATGCTACATTTTACAAGCTTCAGGTCGTACGTACTGAGGACATGGGATAAGTGATCGTGGATCTTGAGTACTACTAGTGCTAGAGTCTTCCACGTGTCAGTCGCATTCTGAAGAGTTCGTGTCTTCGTGAGATGGATGCCTGATGTTCATAGATAGTAGATAGTTACTTAGATAGGTATGTCTAAGTTAGGGCTAGATTCACCACAAATAGTCATGCATGCGATCGCCTCGAGATACACAATAATGAGCGATCGCATGTGATGGCTGTTCTCTAAACTCCAAGGATGAATGAGGTAGGCACTGGACAGTCACGTTGTCCATCGTCCATTCTTCAACAAAGTAACTGGTTGCATGATCAAACCACCCGGATGTGTGCCAGTGTAGCAGCAGTAGAAAGTCAGACCTAAAAAGGCATGTGCCACATTAGCAGACTCCGTTCTATGGGGAGGTTGTATCAGTGGTTTCGTTGGGGAAGCCACCGCCCGTTTTGTTGAGTGCCGAGGTTTTTAGTGCCCGGGCCGTGGAAATTAGCTTTATCGCTGCTGCGTAATTTACGTATTGACCGTACGTACTACTGTATGCTTATTTTTTTCAACTTTTTCTTGCCCCTCCGTTATCGCCCGTAGGTCTTATCTGGTTTTTGCCTGAGGCAGCGGATTTTTTGAACCTTTGGACATTGGATTCTCAGCCATGATTCAACCTCACAAAAAGGGAATCATAAATAAGGTACAAGCTTCAGATAGCCAAGTGGCTGATCAAGATGTCTTTCTTCATGGACACAATTCTCCGTCTATATAAGAAGCTGGATAGCATCCAAGCCAACTCTGGTATCTAAACTATATACACAATCTAACTCACACACGAAAGGATAAAATCATACGGCAATCCGAGCCTCAGACTCAATCAATCCCGGATTCCCAGATTCTAAACTAACAGTCGTCTTCCGCAAATCCGGAAGTACGAGAATCGTCTCTGCGTGATTTTTGTAGTCGACCTCGTTGGGGACTTGGCGTCGTTGTTGGTGTGTCCATGGCGCTGCAGAGGGTATGGCCGTGGTTGTAGCGGATGAGTGACTTGTGACTGGTGACGAGGGTGCTGGGCCGGCAGTCACGGTTGTAGATGTATTCGCCCCGCCAGTTGCAGAACTCGCGCCGACGACGAATGTCTTCATCTCAATTGATGGCAACAACAAATGCCCTGCTTTCTGCGGTAAGAGCATTATGGCGAATCGTTTGGTTTCGCCCTCGGTGGCGGTGAAGTGACCTCTGCGTCGACCGCCGATGAGCCATTGGTCTTGGTTGACGTGTAGTTCGTAGGCGAATTCGAGCTGACCGCCTGAGTCTTGGGTTTCGGTTTGTTGGGAGCACCATCTTCGTGTGTGATGGAGGATGAGCTCGGCGGGGATCATATGACCGACAGCTGCGTGGGTGATTGTATTATTATCGGTGGTTGATAGGCAGAGCTCGGCTGTGTGAACGACCTGAATTTCGGGGACTTCGACGGGAATGACGATATGGCGAGCGAGGTCGGATTCATTATCTTCTGGTAAGCCTACTACGACGTTCTCCTGTTCCGCGTTAGAAAAAGCTTTGAAACAAGGAGGGAATATCCTACCTGATGCCATTTGATCAACCAGCTGCGAACTTCTTTTCGAAGAGACTCTCGAAGTCCGCTCAGCACCGTATCCCAATGCACATCTTTGTAAGACAGCATATCCATCTCCCTCAGCAAACCTATCCTCTCCATATCCGACGTCGACAATTGCTCACGAAAAGCATCCAGAATATGAGGTGTCAACAGCCACGTCAACGACTTGTACTCAGTCTGTTCAAGAGCTGAGCTGAACTTTTGCCTAATCAATAACAAGCACTCATCATCAATGCACGTATAACGGACCGTCAGTCGTAACGAATTGCGTTTCGCAGTCGCGTTGACCGCCGGTGCTCGGCCACCCTTGGGCTTGATTTTGTATATTATAGATGCCGGTTGTTTGGGGAATACGTCCAGTGCTAGAGGCCCTCTTACACCGCTTTGGACTTCGTAGATATCTGATTCGGGAATGTCACAGCCTAGTATCCGCAACGGAACTAGCATCGCCGGGCTCACCGTGAATCGAGAAAGGAGAACGTCGTCTCTGAAGATGTCTTGCACGTTGACGCTTATGGGCAACGTGGATATGACCGAACTGGTGGATATGTACGTAAACCGGCCTGCATCAGTTTCATAGATGACTTCAAGTCTCGCAGATAGTATGGTATGGGTTTCATCCACGGTGTAAGGGATGCGGAATCGGATCAAAGTGTCTTGCGCAAGGTTGGTAAATTCGATACTTCCAGATTCCGTGTTTGGTGTCATTTCGATATCCCCTGCGATAACGGTAATCTCTGACGTTCGTAGTCGAAGACCTGCAGTTGCTGGTCGAATCCTAAGCAATCCTTTCGATATGTTATTGTGTCCGCTATTTAACTCTATCTCAAGGGTCCGCAGTTCCTCAAGGTTAATGATACGCGGTGCTGCAAGCTTTGCTTCAAGGCCGTGTGATGGTGGATAGCACCAGATGAATGGACGGGTCTCTGCTTCGGGTTCTGACTCCCTGAAACCAGGCGGAAGTCCTGCCGAGCTACCGTGTCCAGTGTATGTGAACAGAAGATTCTGAACTCGAATCTCAATACGATCGACGAATAGCTTTCCTTGCAAGGTTGTCTAAAGTACTATTAACGACTGGAAGCTGGAACGGGGAACGATTCACTCACCGAAGAATCAATCGACAACCTCGTTGTTTTCGATTTGATGGTAATATCTCCCGTATTCTCTAGCCAAACTTCATTGGCAAGTGTCCCAGACGCACCAGCGAGCCTGACTTTGATCGAATCGGCCACTATATCCTTATCCAACAAGCACCGCAATTTAATATGCATCTGAAATCCATCCTTGTTCTCGTAGTGCTTGATCTCAGGATCAACCACAAGATCACCAAAAAAGCTAGACAAAGGAACATTCACCTCCTTCGTAATAGCCCTCGACGCCTGCAATAGCTCCTCAACGTATGGACCGACATTACTCTCAACGCTTGTATCAGACGCAGCGACGGATGCTTTCTGTCGAGGGGAGAGACTGGACTGAGTATATGAAGCATACTGTGACAAAAGCCTTAGCATATGGCGCACATATTCATCATTGCGATCGAGCTCCTTCAAGCATCGGGTATACAGCTCCAAGATTGCGCCTTCAATTGATATCCAATGGCTGCTCTCGTAGAACGGTGCTATTTGTCGGAAGAAGTAGGCAGCACTTTCATAGTCTTTTTGACGGAACCGAAGGACGGCAATATCTGTCATTGCCGCTTTAGAGGAACGAATCTGGTTGGCAGAGATGTAATGGCGGAACATGTAATCTGTAAATATCTCATATAGAGCATAAAAACTCTTTCTGGACCGCAAGGAATTCTGCAAAATTGGCAAGGATAGATTGTTGGCGTAATAAGTCACGGCAGCCGGGTCCTTGGCTTTCTCAGCTATTCCATTCGCGTCACTGTCATCGAGGGAGACATCCTCCATATCATCACCGGGAATATTGGATTCGTCAAAAAGCAGATCAAAATCTCCCCATCTATGCACCCAACCGCGTCGCTTGCCCATCTCTTCAAGAACCCCTCTTCCCAACTGATACAGTTCACCTCTACCCGAGGCGAGATCTTCAACCCCCGTTTTATTTGCTGGGGGTTGTTTGCCAGGAACTGTGCTCGCGCTAATCAACGAGCTGGATCGTTTCGGGATATTTGCTCTGGAGCCAGCTGGTACCGCAGGTGAGGTCAAGGCACTGCCCGTCTTTCGTAGAGATGATTCCGAGAGAGTAAGTGAAGGCGTCGATGTTTGAGACAGAATCTGACAAGACGCTGCGTATGTCCATGACGAGACTAGATCATCTATGACAGCTGTCTTCTGCGCATCATCCGTTTCCTCCGTGACTCCTGACAATGCGCGTTCAATGTCATATCGAAGAGTCCTCGCAGCCATGATGATGAATTCCATCGCTCTGTCACATACTTCAGCGAGTAACGAGAGATCATCTGCATCCTTAACAGTCGTCGCCGAATCCTGTTTACCTTGTAGATACGGTGCTTTGGCAGCTTTGAGCAGCAGGTTCAACTGTCGTGAGAAGACATAGGCGCGGAAATCAAAAACAGAGATGTTGTTCGCCAAAATCATTTCCCTGTACGGTTTTTTTGAGCTGTCGAGAGGGAAATACTCCTCAGCGAGATCCAGAGACGTATCAGTCTCGGCATCCCCAGAATCATCATCCTCATCGTCCTGGGTTGTCTTCTGCTGCCTAGGCGCTTCCAGCGCACTCAACGCCTTCTCCTTACTATCCTCACTATAATCCAAAAAACTTCCACCATGCCGATCCCCCGTTCCCGCCAAATAATCAGTAACAGCACTCTCTAAGCCAGCCGCAAGCTCATCATATCCCACCAGCGCATCCTCCAACAAACCCACATTCTCAAACCCTCTTGCAAGCCCTTCCTTCAATATAAAAAACGTACAAAAGTTCCACCCGGGTAGACTTCGCTGCGAATCCTTTTCACGAATATCTTCCTCATACTGCGTAACCCGTAAATCGAACGAGGTTAGGATCGCTTGTTTGATTTTGTCGACTAGATCGTTGAGTTGATCTATGAATTCGCCGTGGTCTTGCAATTTATTACTGCTAGTGCTCTTAGGGAGACGGATCTGCACGACTCTATCGACACTCGTCTTGGATGAGCCGTTAAAATCAGCCTTGACTTTTTCAAGGACGGATGTTGAGCCTCGACCGGGCCATTTCGAGGTTGCTTTTTCGGGTACGTCGCCATCCTGGAGGACGTGCAGGATTAACCATTCGCACGCATCGTGATTATCCTGTCCTCCCACTCCTGCTCCGCTGGTGCTGATGCTGGTGCTGCTGGTCTGCGACGAGAATGAATGCGTCTTGATCCAGTCCCGAATCAACTTCCGAGACGACGCTTTGTACACCTCGTTATCGTCGCATTTCAGCAAATAAATCCGTAGGTACGGCGTCTGCCGCAGACCGGGGATTTGATGCCGTCGAAGAGGCGCGCTTGCGCTTGGCGTGGAGTCATTGGATGACCTCTTTTCGTCTGAGGATGCGGGTGGGTGTGTAGCGACGAGGTCAATGTTTAGCGATTCGATGGAACGAGCGGGTCGAGTTGGAGATTTCCAATGAAGATTCTTAAGTGGCAATCTGGGCGCGAGGATAGCTTGGACGTCGGAGAAGAGGCCGGAGGGATCTGTGCATGAGACTGTATATTCAACACAAAGACGTTGTTGTTAGTTATCGGCGCAACACCGTCATACTGTAGAAGAAGAGGTATACCAGTAACCTTGCTCAGACCGGTCTCATTTGTTGGGTCCATTCTTCCTCCCAGGTCCAAGGAAAAGTAAGGATTACGTCTCTCAAGACACCATCGCGGTCTCGTTAATCAAAGATGTCCTCCTGATGTTTTGCGGAGTTGCGAAGCTCCAAAAGCTCCGCAATCTGCGCACAGACCACATCTTGGCAGCTACTAATAACCCTAACCCTGTTTATACTTAGCCATAATTGCGGCTATCCGTCAAAAGTTCATGGAATATATCAAGACTAAATGTATTCGTCACCTAATGCTAATAATATAATACGTAGGAAATATGTACATGACATCTCATGACCCGTAAACATTCAGGGAATCATTAAGGGGGAACTAAAACCAGTAGCAGGGAAAAGAACACGATTTAATCTCCCATCTGTCTGCATGCAACCGAAGTGAAAATCCGCTCGCTCAAAACAAAGAATATCTATCGCAAGGGCACAAAATGAAGAAATGACATTAGATATGAGGGGAGCAATGAAAAGGACAAAAGTAGAAAAAAGAGGCACCGTAGTTCGTCTCAAAGCCACTTTATGGTGTGGCTGCAATAGTGCGCTGGATGTAACGAGTCTTGACAAACTCGTATCCCTCGGAAATACCTTCCCACAGACCAGGCACGAAATTTCGGAGCCAGAGACCTAGGAAGAGAAGCAACATTGGAATCTACATGACCATTGTTAGCAAAATTATCTTTGACAAATTGGAAGAATCCTTACCCAGAAGAAGAAAAGATTCTTGTCTTTTCGTAGTCCCTTCATCTTACGAGCTTGTTGCTTCTTCAGTTGCTCCTGTTGCTGACGAGAAATCACCGTCTTGCGGCCAATCCGGATGTCAGTGAGTTCCTCTTCTGATTCTGTCTCGCCATTTGAGTTGGATGGGCCGGCATGATCTTCAAAGTGCCGATCAAGCGCTGCGTCTGTAGCTGCCATAAGTAGCGAGTTCTTTTTCATCTCAAGATCCCGATCTTCGTCAGCTTCTTGATGTGGGTACAACTCGTCGTATGCAGGTGGCTCATTCGCGGTCTCAGTAGCGGCAGTTGGTGAAGAGTTTCCGGTAAACATCTCCCACCATCCGTCCTTGGAGGACCACGAGGATCCGGGTCTATGAGGAACAAGGTTGCTGATGCGCCGCATCATAGGATACGCCTGATAATCAGGAAGGGCCGGCATAGTAGGCATGGCGGGCATTGGTGGCATTGGCGGAAGAGCAGGAAGGTTAGGGAATGCTCTGCCAACGCTTTGTTGAAATTGGTTGATTTGAGTTGCAAGTTGGTTGCGCCATGCAACTAGAGAAGCAGGCGGGGCCACATTAGCTCCAGTCACAGTCTCTTCGTCTGGTGTGACATCCGGATTGACGCTATCAACGTGGACACTGCCCTCGCGAGAACGAGTATAAAATAGCGAAGGTCCTGCATCTTGGTGTATACTGGAGCGTCGTGACGAGATGAAGACATTGGTCTCATCCTCATCTGATTCGGTCGCCTCTTCATCATCTGACTGGTCCTGTATGAGATTGAAAGATTCAGATGCCGAAGAAGCTTCCCAGAAAGAGTTCAAAGAAGCAGAGCTGCTCGGACGACGACGTAGAGAAGGTGAAGAACCGACGCTGCGAGACCGGTAATGACGAGCAGGAATAAGTGCAGCCTGATGAGCAGGTAATGAAGTCGCGATATCGGCGGAGGTGAATCCTCGTATGCTTCTGGTCATGGCATCGGCACCCGCGAGTCTGAGACGGTGAACAATATGAGCATGTCCGCTCAGAGCAGCGAAGTGCATCGGTGTATGGCCATTCTTGTCCTGGACATCTGGGTTGGCGCCTCTGGCGAGAAGTCCAGCCACGAATCTTGTCAAGCCCAATGATGAAGCAAAATGTAACAAAGTTTGACCACTCGATGACTTCGAGTTGTACCTTGGAGCACGAGGGCTGTCATCTAGATCAATGAATTCTAAAAAGGTAAGCATCTTTGAGTCCAGGTCATTCGTTTGGCCTTGGACGTTCAGGTTAGGGATCTGTCGCTGCCCACTGCTTCCTCCTTGGATATCATTCTGTAGGTTCCACAGAGCGACCTGATCACCTCCCATGATCCGCTGAGCAGTCTGAAAAGCATCTGAAGGGTTTCGTAATTTCTGACCTAGAATGCTCAGCGCCAATCTGTACATTTGAAGCTCGCGATCATCAACATAGCGGAAGAAGTGTTGTTGCTTGGGAAGGATTGGTTGTGTCTGGGGCACTTGACCAAAGGTAGGGTGCTCATGTTTGAAGACAACCGGCACAAGACCAGGTTGCAGAGCCGGCGGTGTCAAGCAGTTCAGACACTTGTCGCCCCAGAATGTCGTTGTCGTAGCTAGGGTATCGCCGAAGACGACCTCCATACCTGGATAAAATCCACTACCCAGAAGCGTGACCTCTGTCCCTCCGGTTGTTGAACCTTCAGCGGGTACAAGCTTGTGAATGATGGTTGGCAAACGATTTCCTGCATTTGTCAGGTGAGGCCAAGCTTGATTGACGGGATTTGGCCCAGTGGAAGAATTGTGCGTCGGTTCAGCAAAGACGTTGCGCGACGCCGTCAATCCTGGTGAACCCGGGCGACTGGCATGAGCCGAGCTAGGGGTTGACAAGAAGTGTTGAGCAAGATTATCCAAACTTTGGGCTTGCTGGACAGCATTGAAATATGAGCTCTCGTTGTTGTTGTTGTTGTTTGGAGTTGGCGGGCCATTGCTGAATGGACCAGAGACACCGATCGGCGTAGCGAAAGGCCTTTCAGTTGGTGAGAAATATCCGTGAGTGTTAGGTCCTTGACCATTCACGGTGGAACTAGTGGAAGTGTTCGCTTGAGGACTATCAAGCCTCGTCATGGTCAGTCCCGTCGGTAGCTTGCCGGAGCTACTATGCTTTCGACGTTTGCTTGAAGGACCGGCGTACTCAATCGGAGAGGTCTGCCGAGAGCCATTGCGTGGTGTGAGCGATGTAGCTGAGGATACGCTGTTTTGCGGCATGGTCACAAAAGGTCCTGATGTAGTAGCATACTGAGCAGCCATTTGTTGCGAGATCGCTTGAGAATCTGTGCTGGGAGATATACGAAACGAATGTTGTCCACCGACCGGAGCCTTTGCCAACTCTTGAGGAGAATTGGAGATGAATACATTGGTACCAGGCAGCTGCGTCCCCTCGGCCAGAGCATTGCTAGGACCTGTTGCAGAATTCGAACCTGCTGCATGGGTCTTGTGATCATCTGTGATCATAATCGAATTGGTCATTGCCTGAGCGATTACATTGCCCTGGTAATCCTTGATCGTGAAGATGACTTGAAAGCCATTCTTTTCATTTTGATGTCGACAGTAGCATGCTATTCGCATAGGTAGCTCAACTTGCATTGCACCCGGTGGGGTGTATGTGACGGTAGACTCTTTGGCTGGTTCCAGCCATTCCTTGATCTCATTGGTGTTGAAAACAATGACTCTTTTATCCTCGTCCTTTTGGAAAAGCTCGTCTTCACCAGGTTTCCGCTGTTTCTTCCTCGAAGCACGTTTCCTCTCACGCTGTATACATCCTTGGCAGATTTTGACCTCGCCACCTTCCAGTGGTTTGTCTTCATTGTCTTCCGGATTATCATCAGTAGAGGCGGAAACAATGGATGTGCGTCGTTTGACAACTTGCCCGCGAGCTCTTGCGTAGGCCCTCTCTAATTTGGACTTATCTTGCATCGCACTCGTACAGACGAGGCTCGTGTGCAGCTCAAGGATGTCCGAGGAGCAACCAACTTCGGGTTTTGCCAGGAACTTGGGTTTTGAAATAGTATGTGTTGGTAGGCGAAGCTTTTTCACGCCAGCAGGAAGGGGATACATAGTAAGTCGAATCGGAATTTGTGTTTCAACCCGGGATTTGAGAGACGTTGGGTGCACATGCAAGATCGGACGAGAAGGGACGCGAGCCACTGATTTAGCGTAGAATGGAGAATTGGAATAGTCTGGTAATCCAAATTGTACTTCGTTTTGACCGATCATGTTCGCATTTGAAAGCAAAGATGTATTATGTGCGAAGGTAGCATTGGCTACCGTTCCAGAGATATCGTCTGTAACCGAGGAAGGCGAGCGACCGCTCCATTGCGATGAGGAAATAGATTGTGTATTAGGATGTAGCCTCTGTGACATCGGAGACGCTTCTCTGGAGCGAAAGAGCGGCGAGTCATGTGTCTGTAAGCACCAAGAAAGTTGTTAGATAGCGATATTGAATGATTTTTACAACAGTAGACAACCTTACCAGGACTTGTTTAGTTGAACTCTGTTGCTTTTTGATTGCCTGAGAGGCATTGTTAGGTGGCACGGGACTGCTGGCTGCGCTGTCAAAGTCGAACGCCGAGTCCATCACCCTGTTGCTGGATTCAATATCGGTATATTTCAAGTCGAAGCCATTGAAGTCGGTATCCATGCCGAACAGATTGTCTTTGTTCATTGTGAATGCTTGCCATCCCTCATTTTCAAACTTGACCGCACCGTCACTGTGTACAGCTGAGCCGACGGAGGAATTACGAGCATGGTCCCTGGAAGACTCTGTGGACGAACCAGGACTCGAATTGTCGCCTACCGAGTCCGACGGGGAGTCGAGAGAAAAGGCTAGGGGGCGTTTGAGAGAGTTGGTATTCTGCTGTTGCCGTTTGAAAGAGACCTCCGAGGGAGATACATATAGCCCACTATTGTCGGTAGTCTGAGGTGAGCGGGCAAATATGTCGTCGAACTCCCTGCCAGCATCATGTGTTAGGTGCTGATAATCGCCGCCGTTTATGAATCCCATCTCGCCATCCTGGTACATGCCATTCATTTCCGTGTCCAGCACTGTGGGATCCAAAGTAGCAAGCACCGGCGACGAAGCTTCTGGGGGTTTCATTCTAGTCTGATCCCGTCGCGCCGATGAACGGGGTACAGTATCAAATCGAGGTATTCCAAAGGAGAGTTTTTTTTTCGCTTATAGGGCCGACTCAGGTGCGTAAATATCTCTTTGACGACGGGAGGGATTGTCTAGTTCGAGAAACCGATCCGGACACCCACGAACCAGGAATGTTCTTTATTGCAAACAATCAACAGGCATGTCGAATAAGAAACAGCAGCGAAACAAAAAATCAAGAGCAACGCGAATCGATCGATAGAGTACCGAAGTGTACGGGTGGAGATTGTTTGACCGGGAATGTCGGTGTGGGACGGTGTCGTCGATACTAAGATGGCTGTTAAGTCGACGATGAATCAATCGGATTCAACGCTTTCGTATCGGAGAGAACGGGGTAGAATGTGTCTTCGACGAGTACTGACGGATAGCCCGCAGTGCAACCACCAGGGGAGAGCGACAGCGGTTGAGCACTGGACTTTGTTTCCGCCTTGACCAAGACCAGTCTAGTAGTTGGTATTGTTGGCAGACAGAAGAGACAGGGACAGGCACCGTGGTGGGTGATGGCAAACAGGAGATTTCCTTCTGGAACGTTGAGATTGCGGGTGAGAGAGCCAGGCAGCCAACCAGCCCACGGCTGCATGGATTACTACACAGTATCGCCTGAGGCAGGAACTGCTATTATGTAAGCTGCCAAGACCGCGGATAGCGGGTGGTGTCACGCTAGTCCTCTTAGCCAAAGATAGGCCAACCAGCGTGCTTTCCGTAGGAAACCCTTCGACGGGTCACAGAGAAGGTACATACTACATAGTACCAGTAGACCCTGGGTATACATAGTAAGCACCTGATACGGACTATAGCCCAGGTGGCGCTAATATCGAGTGCTATATAAATACCAGGATGTGTTAGTAGAAATTGCTATTTTAAGGGGATATTCTTATACATTAATTATTATCATCATGGATATGCTAAGGCTCTTACTATTTTAGGGTATCTTATATACGGATAATTGGCTAATAACGGCCCCCACTTACCTCGTTATTAATACTTTTGTATGAGAGCCTGGTTTCAAATGTGCTTATAGATCTTATATCCAGGTTTTACTGGTACGTGCCAGCCCGTGCCTTGCTCCAACAGCCTCGGAAGGCCACCCCAGGTATCAGCATTCCGATTATTCAATCATCTCAACCAGTCAGTGTGCAGCTTGGATGACTGTTGTCTTGCAAAGAAGGATGAATGTTCCACAGGCTTCTACAAAAGTACGGGACGCAGTCTAAGGCACATATTACGCCCGCTGGACATGGCTCTCGGGCATGCCAAAGATTACACAGAAGTTGCTTTCATTCGGAATGAGGTTCTGCTCCTCAGTCATGTGATGTCATGTTGGTTTTCTGAAGTGCGCCATCCCTTGATCACAAGATCAAGCGCTCACTTATTGAGAGCCATTGAGAAATTGCCTACTGCATGGTAATACTTTGGGGTCGCAGCGCAACTTATATCACTCACAACAGACTACAAAATGCAACACAACTCCATCAATTTCGTGACTTCTCGAGCTCGATTACCGATGTTCCGCTGAGGATATTTGCCAAGATGTTCGTCATGCGTGGATTGTGTGCCCTCTAAGATAGTATGTTGTGTATGAGGAAAAGTACACATGTCGACGCTGTTGAGAGTTTTATCGTAAGGATGCTGAAAAAAACCGAGGAGAATCCCCAAAATTCGATTCAGGCAACCGAGAGACAAACACTGACTTTGACTCATTATCTAGGTAGACTTACATAGGTAGACTCGGCCGGTTCTCCTTATCAGGCCAACACCATATCATTTAGGGACATTTACTGTTGACCCAATATATATCATACAGGTTACCCGTGCCGGACTCATTCCACAACCCCTGTCGTGCCGAATCTAGTCATTAATCAGAAACGAATCACGCAACCTGTTTCGCCAAGCTGTGGACCGATTCTCAAGAGCATTACTTCGGCAATTAATGTTTTGTAGAGATGAGGCGAGGGTGGATATCGGTGCAAACGTGAAAAAGGCTGATAGGTCGTTCGGCTGGACAATTGAAGGTTCCGTAGCGAGTGAACTCTATCAGTCTATGAATGAGATATTATACCAAGAAAAACCAAGAGTTACCATACCATTTTGTACAAGCTTGAAGCCGAAATTACGCGCCATCCTGACATAAAAGCAGGCGCTTGTGGTGTGAGAGAATGGCTGGTGTGACAATTGCTCGTCTTGGCACGGTCCGTAATTGGCTAGGACCAAAGGTGCTCCCCTACGTTTATATCAACCACAACGACGGCCATCCACTTCGTTTCATCCACTTCAAACATTTGTGGGCAATTGGACCAACCCATCCAATCGATTCCAATTATACCGTCCTCGTAGAGACACTCCAAACAAAAACGCTAATTGCACCCGATGAGATCTGAATATGACGAAATAATCCATATTTTCCACCAGTCATGGTGGTCAATTGGTGCCAGGACCGCCAGCACATTCGACTGATCACTGCATGCTTGACCGAGTCTCAATATAGGCTAAACAAGAGCCAAGTGTATACTCGTTCATGAGTACTTATTTTTCGTTTTATAGGTGCTTCAAACATCCCGTTTAGGCCGGCCCTGCTCAGGCGAAATGACAGGAGCTCGGAACATCGGTCCCATTAGCAGGCGTTTATCATGATCTTCTCTTCGAAATTGAATATAAAAATGCGAGATCTTCCTGTTCTTCAGCACCATCCATCAGCGGTCATTCACTTCCAGCGCACTCCTCTTCATACCATTCTTTTCATTACTTCGTTGATCGAAGCCACTTGACTCTTCTCTTCTGTCTCTTGACAATCACAAAGCAATCCTACTCCTTGCCCTTCTTTTACCCACCTTTTCTACTTTAAACGAGGACTCGTTGACGAGATGCCTTCCACTAAAGTCGCTGCTGTTTCTGCTGCTCTAGCATTGGCCTCCACTGTTGCTGGCCATGGTTATGTACAAAACATCATTATCGACGGTGAATCGTAAGTAGTGATACCTCTATTGAAGCAAAAGAGATTCTTACAAGTGAATCAGCTACTCTGGATACATTGTGACTCAGTTTCCCTACGAGTCCAACCCCCCAGCTGTCATTGGGTGGGCAACTACTGCAACTGACTTGGGATTCGTCGATCCCACTGAGTACACGAATGCAGACATCATCTGCCACAAGAATGCTACACCTGGAGCAATTTCTGCTTCGGTCGCTGCAGGAGGTACTGTCGAGCTCCAGTGGACCACATGGCCCGATAGCCATCACGGTCCTGTCATCAGCTATCTCGCCAACTGCAACGGTAACTGTTCTACCGTGGACAAGACTACTCTAGACTTCGTCAAGATTGACGAAGGTGGTCTGATCAACGACACCACTGTCCCAGGTACGTGGGCTTCAGACCAACTTATCGCCGCCAACAACAGCTGGACTGTAACCATCCCTGATACCATCGCACCTGGAAACTATGTTTTGCGCCACGAAATCATTGCTCTTCACTCCGCCGAAAACACAGACGGTGCCCAAAACTACCCTCAATGCATCAACTTGGAGATCACTGGTAGCGGAACATCCAGTCCCTCTGGAACCGCTGGTGAAAAGCTCTACACCCCTACTGACCCCGGTATCTTGGTCAACATCTACCAATCCTTGTCGACCTACGTTATTCCCGGACCGACTTTGTGGAGCGGTGCTGCAACTGACGCCATTGCCACTGGTTCTGCTACTGCAGTCGCTACGACTGCTACTCCTACCACACTTGTTACCTCTGTCGCATCCGCTACTGACTCGCCTTCAACTGTGGCTCTGGCTTCATCTATCACTGCCACCTCCGTCGCAACCTCCGTCGCTCCTGCAGTGACTTCTTTCGTCGATGTCGTGACTGTTACTGATGTCGTTACTGTGACCACCATCATCACCACCACTGTTTTTTAAAGCTTGTGATAAAGTTCATTGCACAATAGTCGACCCTGACGTGTATCCAACTTCCTTTCCGGATTCAAGTCTTTGAGAACAGCTATTGAGCTGCTCGAACAACTTCTACGATTTTTTTTTTATTTTTAAATTTCTTTCTCTGAATCAGCTTTCAGATTGTATATTTTTCAACTTTACTTTATGTCCGAAAATGTGACATCATTCTAGCTTTAGGCAATTGAACAAATGTTTGTATAAACCTACCTTTATGGTTCAGTATTTCATATGAGATTAGCAGTTAAAGCTCCCTTGATCAAGATCAAGAGTAGCCACGTCGACTCAGAGAGTCATATTTAGGGCTGGCCAATCGCTTGAGCTGGCGAAGCACTGTCTCATGACATGATTAATCAGCTAGCACTATACTAACTTATATAACAAACATTCTTTTAGTAACCTACAAATGATATAGCGAAGGCGACAGAAAGGGAATTTCAAGACGTACACCAGCGCCAAGTGACATGAGTAGTGAATGCTCCTTCAATAAGCGGGCCATCAACGGATGCAATGCCCACAAATGGCACCGAAAAGATCCTGGTATAAGGGCCTCTCCGAGAGCGGGATTGTATGGACCATCACGACAACACCCCGGAAGAGATGCCTGAGCAGCCAAACCCGGCAATCGATCGCCCCCATATGAGAGCGACTGAGTTAGGCGCTGCTCCGCAAATAGCAGACCCAATCTCGAATATCCTAATGGCCGAGAGAAACACTCATTTTGTGGGATAGAATACGGTCCTAAGGAATGCCGTCAAGTTTTGTCTCAGAGTGGATGGAGCTGTCCTTACCAATGCCACGAGGAAGATAGCGCAATAGAGAGAAATCATTATTGAGGCGGCCTTGAGACCGGTGGGATACACCGTATCCTCATCGCCCCTTTCTTCACTCGTGGAGCTTTCCATATTGTGTTGGCTCTTCTCTAGTAACGCTTCTGGCCTTCCTAATGCTCTGGTTATTTCATTGATAGATGGCGGCACCGCTGCCTCAGTAGTGTTTGTGCTTTTGTCTTTTTCATGCATCTTTGAGATTCTCTGAACAGAGCAATGATATAGAGAATAAATGAAAAAAAAAAAAAAAAAAAAAAAAAAAGGCATTCTATAGAGACGAATCGCAATGGCAAGAAGGTCGTTAACAGCTAGGACCAATGTTGTTATAGCTGATAATGCGACAGAATCCCTTCGAGCCGGAATATATGACTAACTAGGGCGCAATCTAGAAGCCAAACGATCAGTATGCCGAAGCTGCTAGTATCATGGTCCTGATACGTAATGTCATCATTCGAGGTTAAATAGCATATACAAACAAGCGCCACATGTCAAGTCCGAAGACTACGCCGATTTTATTGCATACACAACTTGCTGGTATGAATTCACAATTAGTAAGCTTCAACCTCTTTGCGTTTGCTATTTGGCATCAAGAGTCGTGAAACTTCCCGCTTATACAGACCATCCTCATAACGAGGATGAAAGCATCTTTCCAACAATTGAAGTTCAAACAGGGGAGAAGGGAGTCATGGACAAAGACCTTGAGCAACACCGAGCTTTCATAGTGGGCCCTCGTGCTGTTAAATCGTACTTGGATTCTGTCGCAGCACCACCAATGAGGTTCTCGGGTGCTAAGCTCCTTTCTCTGCTTGATGACTTTGCACCGCAGCTCCATCACCACCTCACAGATGAGATTCAACGCATGGCTGCTCTATCACGATTTGGTAACAATGGCACCGTTCATCCATGCTGAAAATTATTGAGACCGAGGGGAATCGATCGGCTCAGGCTCTTTCCAAGACTGGTGCGATGATATCTTTCCTTAGGAATAGTGACTTGGAGTTTGAAGAGGGGCTATGGAAGAGCTGGCCTTCAATCCCAGGTCCCGTACGCTGGAGTATCCTTAAGACCCTCGGTCGGTGGCATGTTGGATGGTGGCGTTTCGCAAGCTGTGATGAGAGTGGGAGGATGCGACAGCTCTATGCCGGAAACTAAATCCTCACGGAGGTGCCACATGTTTAATAAGGTGGAGCTCCATGTCCCCGCATTCATTTGTATCATAGCAAAAAGCCCTTGGTCTGAGAGTTTTTCCACGACAACATACCACTCTTTTATTCGATACAAGTACTCACTCTATTCTATCAAATAACAGCTTCTAGACAACCGAGCACTAGATCAGCATGTTCAAGAAAAAGCCAACGGTAAGTATCACAAAGCTTGTCCACCCCGCAGATACCCCTCATATCACGTCGAAACCTCAGAAAGAGATGAGATCTAGGGTGCAGAGTACAGAATTGTAACTAATGTTTGTTTCTAACTGCAGATCAAAACACTCTCACCCATCCGCTCTTCTGATCGTAGAAAAATAGCCGATCAAATCATCAAAGAATACCAAATCGCCATTCCCACCGCAGCGCCGACTGACGACCCCAATACCAGCAACAACAATGAAGAAGGAAACGCCGCCAAAGAAACAGCTACAAACCTCACAGCCATAAGAAACGCCCTTCTCCCAGAGAACTCACTCTCTGCAAGATTCACGACAACAGCAGGACCAGATCTTCGAGAAGTCCAGGGCACCGTATACGCCGGCTCACATCCCGAATTAGGCGGCGAGGAAAGAATACTATGGTTCAAGATCGAACAAGGTCCAGGCGCAGATGGACGGATATACCCTACGGTCTACTCACTGTGGCACAATTCTCGTATCCTGCCCTTACTACATACTCCGTCTTTCGTTATGGGAAAGCTCTTTGGGGGAGCTGATTTGATGACACCCGGTTTAGCTAATGGGCCTCCATTCCCGGAAAGAGCTGTGAAGGGGGCTGCTGTGGCGGTTGCGAGCTTGGATACTCCTACGGTACCTGTGTTTGTGGGGGCTTGTGAAATTGATGTTTCTGCGTTAGGGGAGGTTCAGGGCACAAAGGGGCATGCGGTTCGTGGGTTGCATTGGGAAGGAGATGATTTGTGGTCGTGGAGTTCATCTTCGAAGCCGGGTCATCCTTCTCCTGAGTATCTGGAAGGTTGGGATGAGAGGAAAATTAAGGATTTTGAAGATGCGGTTGGAGAGTTGACCTTGAAAGAGGAGCAGGTGGCGGCGCAAGCTGCTAGTCTGGATAGAGAAGCACAAGCAGCTCCTGAAGAGCTCCTTGAACCGGAGACGGAGCCAACGGTCAAAGGTGAGTCCTCGGAATCTATCTTACTGTATATTACATATCTAACCGCATGCCACAGAGATCGATGATGCCTTCGTCAAGGCGTTCGTATATTCTCTCTACCAACTAAAAAATGATAACCCCAACGCACCAAACCATGGACTACAGCTCCCGGTTCAGCCATCTGCGGTGATATCACGACTCGTTACCCCATATTTACCAATCTATTCCACACAACAAGCGCAGTACTATCAGATCAAAAAGACAAGCTGGAAAAACGTGAAGAAATTCATCAAACATTTAGACAAGGAAAGACTCGTCAAATCCAAAGATCGCAACGGACAGGAGACGGTAGTTATTGATGTTGACTTTAATGATCATCGAATTGAGCAGTTTACTCCCTACAGACTGCCCACTAAGAACACTGTCGAATGCTCCGGAAAAGCAGTATCTGGAAAACAAAAGGCAACCGAAGAGGGAGGTGGAGACCCATCGGTTGGGCAGGTGATTACCGTTCAGGTCTTGTACAGACCGACCCAAAAGCTTACGCCTACTCTTTTCCCTCAACTCAGCACGACTGACCCGAAGAACTACTACAAATACTCGGAAGTCTCAGCGCGACTAGATGAATACCTCTCATCACAAGATCCACCACTCGTATCCGAGTCTAATCGACGAATCATCAAACTCAACCCATATCTCGCCAACACCATCTACACATCTTCCTCACCTGAAGACAGAGCAGCCCTCTCCCGCGGCGAAGTAACTCGAGATAGCCTCCTGAAACGAATCACATCAGACACCACCCTCCTCGCCCCTTACCACGCCATCCTAAAACAAGGTCAAACAATAGCAGACGTCAAACCCAAATCCGGCAGCGCACCCAAAGTGGCCGTCATGATTGAGCGACGAGCGGGCAACAAGACAGCCACTAAGGTCTCTGGAATTGAGTACTTTGGCATTATCCCTACACTGTTGGCGGAAGAATTGCAGAAGAAGTGTGCTTCGAGTACGAGTGTGGCGCAGGCAACGGGCGCGGTGAAGGGGGTGATGGAGATTATGATTCAGGGTGACCAGCGAAAGGCGGTTGAGACGGCGCTGGAGAAGAGAGGGGTCAAGTCGCAGTGGGTTGACGTTGTGGATAAAACGAAGAGGAAAAAGTAGAAAGCTTGAAATTGCATTGCAGGTGAATATCATAATAAGCATATTGGGAAATATTTAGCAATGTACAATTCGAGGAGGGGAAAGTGATGTATGAATAGGTATACTTATAAGTAGCTCCAGCTCAACTGAGAAGCTCATCCTTGGATATCTAGATTACCAGCTACCTAGATATGTACATGGCTGTTGACCGAGATTCTTCAGTATACCAATTCATCGATTCAACGATTTCTTCCCCTCCCATTCCGTCGCAATCTGATTACACAACGCCGCAATCGACATATTGCCCCCCAGTATATCAAAGACAGGAACATCAACCTTCAACTCCTTCACAATCCAACTACGCAGATCAACTGCCGTCAATGAATCCGCTCCAGCAGCATGTAGCGGTTTGTCTATATCTACTTTGTCGTGCGGTATCAACGTTAGACGGCAAAATCGATCGACTAGGGCTCCTGTAATGATTTCTCGGATTTGGGAGGATGATTGAGCTTGTGTTAGGGCTGCGCGGATACTCCGCTCATTATTGTCATTGTCTCGAGAGATCTCCAGGGCAGAAATGTCGTTTCTGGTGACATCCCCTGAGTTATCTAGTGTATGGCTCCAAAGCGGCTGCTGGAATGTCACCGGCGTTTCGATATCTCGACTACCGTGAAGCGAAGGGGGCACAATCCCCGCAGCGACCTGCGCTTGAAGGTTGCCTGGTCTAAGGCACGGGTCACAGAAATACTCAAAAAGCGACAATATCTCCGTCTCAGTCATGGGAACGTAGAGACCCGTCGACTTTAATCTTCTGATCAAATCATCTCTCGCAGCGAGGAGACCGACCCCCGACCCAATGATTCCGAGATCGAGTGACACTGCCTTTTCGCCGATTGATGTGCGGTACTTGGCTAAAGCGTCCTGGAAGGTGTTTCCAGCTGCATAGTTGATTTGTGTAGCTTGGCCAAGAATGCCGGTCATTGAAGATGCGAGGATGAAAAAATCCATCTTTTGCGGGAGAAGACTGTGCAGATTCCAGGACCCTTGGACTTTGGATTTGGTAGCGGCAGTCCAGTCCTCGAGTGTCATTTTTTCATAAGTGATGTCCTATTCCCTCAAGAAGAGTTGAAATTAGGATTATGTTGCAACGTGGATAAAGGGACATCTTACCTTCAATACCGCACTCGCCTGAATACACCCCTTGATCGGAGGCATATTTTTAGAGCAATACGCTATCACATCCTGAAGCGCCGATTTTTCCGTGATATCACAAGCCAGAGCATAAACCCGAACACCTTTTACTTCCAACTCGTGCACAAAACGTTTAGCATCTTCTGTACGCGGCCCAGAGCGAGAAAGGAGTATGAGATGACGAGCGCCGCGCGATGCCATCCATTGAACTACGGATTTCCCTAGCCCCCCTAGTCCGCCTGCGACGAGATACGTTGAATGGTGGTCGAAGGAGTAGGATGGTTTGACGGTCCTAGTGACCTAATTACGACCAGTAAATAAATTCAGAGAAAATGTACACAAAGAAGAGTACAATACTTACTGCGATCATGTCTTGATTATCAAACTCAATGACACCTCTCGCCTCTTCATCAATATTTGCAAGTATCGATATATCCGGGGAGAGACTGGCAAGGCGAAATGATTGTACCTTGGCCGAATTGTCGATCACAGATCGGTTCAATAAACATTGAGTCGGCATCCGAGGCTGATCATGAACCCAACTTCGAATAACTTGTTCCATGTCAACAAGCTTGAATGATATGTTTGCCGGAACAGACAAGATATCCCTTGTTACATTATGCGTGCTGGCTGTGACGATACTGGCTATCTGACCGAAAGGTGAAACACATTGTGCAAGGTCAGAAATTTTAGATGTAGTGGTGAATTCGACCACCACCGTAGCGGAGCCTGCTGGAAAGCAAGAGCTAGACATGCTAACACACGTTGTAACTCCTTCGAAGAAGTTCTCTATAGCTTCCTTGTCTCCTATAGTGGGAACTGTGACTAATATCTTGCAGCCATAACCAGTGAGATGGTTAATGAGCAGTTTGGCAACTCGAGTATGACCGCCATGGATCAATACCACATCTTCATTGCATATATTCACAACTCCCTGAACCAAATAACCAACAGTCAACAAATCGCGTGGAAGTGTTGCAGCCTCAGCAAAGGACACCGAGTCTGGTATGCGAACGAGACTCTTTTCTCGCACTCGTATATTCGATCTGGGAAGATCGAAACTATATGCACACACCCGATCTCCCGGGAGGAAAGAAGAGTGAGAGCCAGTCTTCTTTATGACCCCGGCATACTCTCTTCCATAATCTGTCTTGTTCATGATGGAAGATTCATCGACAGCAATGCCCATTGCGCGAACGTCGATTTCGACCTCATCTGCCTGCAATACTGCACCGGTGCAGTCGTCTTGTCTTATCAGCAACGATAAAGCCTGCAGCTCAAGTAAGAATGGGCTTGCAGCCTCTAGTGTCTTGGTTTCGATCTTATTTCCTGAAAGAGCTTGGCTTATAGCGGTATCATTTTGGATCCGGCTCATATGTAATACGCCATCAAGCATCCTGTAATCCTCCAATTCATTGACATTGGTACTTTTCAGAACCTGAAGTAGAACGGATACAATATAAGAAACGGTTGGTGTCTGAGACTTCCTTGTTCCAATACCATCCAGAGCCAACGTCGTCAGTCTTGATTGGGGCTGCTCGATATTAAAGACCTTAGCGAAGCCGTCGATCATTCCATGACTTGGGTCAGGAGTATATCCGCCTCCATTTGACACCCAGAGTATATATCTAGCACTTAAAAGTAGGTTCTTCAGCAAGGTGAAGTTCTCGGTATTCAAGCGAGAAAGAAGTGCTTTCTCTCCGGCGTCGAATAGTGTGACTATCGCTGACCTGGGCGATATAACACCTCCCGCGGCGGAATCTAACAATGTAACAATACGGGTCTCGTTGAAGCCATGAGTAGACAGCTGGGAAATTATGTCCTCTGCTAAATCTTGTTGCAAGGACGATTCTGGCTCCACGACAAACGTCACTTCTGAGCTACACACGGTCTCTTCTCCTGGCAATTCCTCGGCTGTCGCGCAAATGATACTCATCAAATGAGACTCCTGGTCCGCATAATCTCTAAGACATAGATCGGCTCCAGAGAACCCACTTGAGTGAAGCAAGGTATCCCATCGAGTTTCATCTACAACGGGGCTCATAGAGCGGCCATCTTTGGCTGCTGGCCACCATCCTGGAAGAAGTCCGAATACAAAGGATGCCGGAATACTATCTGGGCGCACCACTTCATGTAATATCAGCTTTCCACCAGGTTTGAGAAGTTTTCTTAATCCACGAAGTGCGTTTTCGAGATCCGTAGTCACGTGTAAGACATTGGATGCCGCGATCATGTCATATGCCCCTTCCTCAAATCCTTGCGCATTTGGGTCTTTCTCCATGTCAAGAATGCTGAAAGTCATTTTGCGCTTGTGTTCATTGAATTGACTTTGTATTCTTTCAAAGAAGGCCGGAGAGACATCTGTAAAGCAGTACTTGGCGTAATTGTGTGCTCCGTCCTCCCCCGATAGAGCATTTAGGATATGCTCCGTAAATGAACCCGTACCGGCACCGACCTCTAGAATAGTCATATTCGGATGTTTGAATGAAAGGTCCTTGAGATATACCGTGAGCTTCTGGTAATATATTGAGCCAAAGGATTGGTTCTGGTAGAACTTTTCAACGTTATTGCCCGTGAACAGCAACTGGACAATATCCACAGTCCCCCGCAGAACATTCAACGCATTATCTGAAACCTGTAGAAAGAATCTTCCCATTTCCCCTTGCTCTTCAATGTGGGATCTCAAATTGCTGCTGGGTTCAATGAGTGATAGAGCCGTCGTCTCATCGGACATTGATAGCTGCCAATCTATCCACTGCAAATATCGGCGGAGATGTGGTTTCTCTGGCACAAAGTTGGTAGAGCTCAGGAACTCCTTTATCTCTTTCATTTTCAAGTAGAGATACAATCGTAGGGCTGATACATACTGCATCGGCCCTACTACATCTGGCCCACATATGTGATCCAACCGTTTCAGCATTGCGTCTGCTGGAATCATGTCTACGTCGGGTCCGGTACGAAAGGTGTACCAGAATTGTTCTTTGCTAGACAGTCTCGGGATGCCACTAATGGTGTTTGTAGTGTATGAGTTACTTGGCAGTGATGGCGATTGAACGGTGGTCGTCTTTAGACCTTCCAATATCACTCGTACATGTTGATTATCCGCACTCAGCGCGAAAATTGAGTAGCTTTTGTTGCGAGGTGTATCCAGATCAAGACTCGCAGACGCAACTATGGATTTTGAGGCAGGACTCAGTCCTTCGTTGGATATCCACATCCTATCGATGTTGGAGACCTCTTGGGTAGGTATATGCTTCGAATGGTTTGCGTTAAGGGCCAAAAATGCGAGCTGCATGACAGAATCAAGAGACGCAGGATGAATCACGGATCCTACATTGACAGTGGAAATGGACAAAGGTTGATCAAGGGATATGGAACCCACGACTGCTGTGCTGGAGTCATGTGCAGCAGTGCTAATTCCCTGGAATGAAGAACCATAATCAAAGCCACATTTTGTGAAGTTGGTATAAACATCCGAAGCGTTCATTCGGTACGTGCAATTTTGTTCTCTTGAAACCCAGAGCTCTTGATAATGTGACGGTTTCAGCCATATCCGATTTATCTGGTAATGGACCTGGACTATTCCACTGCAATTCTTGGTCCAATTGCCAGCTACTACAGAAAAGACAGTGAAATGCCATTTGGTCTGTTGAGAAGTATCTGATCCGATAGGGTTGAGCCTCAGTCGTGTTTCAAGATCTGTAGAGCTGGAGGAAATCGGTATTGCAGACAGGAAGCGGACGTTGCGCAATGTAAAACCTGTAATACTCTTTCCACCGTCTACAACTTGGGACACCCCTTTCAACACCATACAGATAAATGCTGACGTAGGGTATGTGGACCTTCCATTGACTGTATGGTCCAGAAGCCATGGCATCTCAGTGACTTGCACATAACAACGCCATTCGGGCGCCAGAGGATTCCAATCTCGAGATCGAGTCCCCAGCAATTCCACATGTCCATATGGACGAAGGCGATAGTTCCTGCTCAGGGGACTTTCCCCCCAGTACTTTTTTGAGTGATCGAAGGGGTAAGCTGGGGTGTCCGAAAGACTGATGCAGTTCTTGGCTGAGGAATCAGGGCTCGGGTCGTTCACCCGGCGTATGTCCACCGGGAATCCATGACAATAGAGGTCTCCAAGCAATTGCAATAGTGATAAATCCGCCTGACGATTACGAATCAGTGAAGGGAGGTAACTGAAATTCCGGTCTCGGGGTAGGAGTTTCAAGTTTTCCTGAATTGGAAGACGCAAAGCTGAATGTGGCCCAATCTCGATAAAAGTGTCCACGACAATAGCCTGTCCATGACTCCCGTCAATTTTCATGCGTAAAGAGTCGACAGAATCTCGACAGAGGCGCTGGATAGCTTGTGAGAAACGAACTGGCGAAAGCATACCAGCTACCCAGTAGCTTGACTCCCGGGCTCTCTCTCCGTAGAGCTCCTCACCTGAGACAGAAGAGACCATTTTGACATTTGATGATAAGGATTCTGCTATCTGCAGGTTATTGAATGCCTGTAAATAGTCTTCGGCAATAGATTGCATATGAGAGGAATGATATGCAACAGCTGTTTTCAATCGTACCGTGGAAATCTTATCTTCTTGAAGCACACGCTCTAGTTTCTCGATGTGCTCTTCGTTTCCGGACACCGTTACGCTGGCCGGACTATTGATACAGGCGATAATTAGACTGAATACTTCAGTCTGGCAACTAAGACTGTCGAAATATTGCTGTACCTCCATCTCCGATAATGCTACTGCTAGCATTGATCCCTTGGTATAATCTTTTCTAGTCGGGATAGATGCGACAAGTGAACCGCGATAATATGCAAGCTTAAGAGCGGATATTTTATCGATGAATCCTGCACAGTACCTATAAAATAGCGGAAGAATCAGCTCAAATGATTTAATGACTTGCTTGAGATCAATCTGTATACGCACGCCGCAGCAATCTCTCCCATCGAATGGCCAACGACGGCCACTGGCGTCACTCGAAATGATTTCAATAAATCTACCAAACCAACTTGTATGACTGCAGTCAGGGGTTGGGATATATGAGGGGCATTGATGTTAGAATCCAATTCGTTCCTCAACAATTCCTCTATACCACTGTTTCAGCAATTGGGACGATGAAGCTATAATTAGGACGACCTTACCTCGAACAGACCAAGAACAATTCAAAGTTTGGTATATAGATTCAGCTTCCATGACCACATTGAGAAAATCGGGGTATGCGAGAAGCTCTCGAGCCATTCCATGCCACTGAGCTCCTTGGCCGGTGAAAATAAAGGCTATCCGAGGTGCAAGACTTTGACTTAGCTTGCCTTCTGAGGCTGATTGTGTAGCTTTCTTGAGATCGGAAGATGATGATACGACGGCAAAGGACTTCCATAAGAAAGAGCTTCGTCTAGAGTCGAGAGTATAGGCCACATCATCCAGCCATGACGGCTCCTTGTCCTCTACTTTTCTTTGAAAGTATGACTCCCAATCAGCCAGCAGCCGTTTTAGTGACTGCTCATTTGAAGCTGACCAGCAGAGGAGCTTGGGAGTATGAGATGGGGAGGATGTGTCCTCTACCCCAGAGTCGTGCCTTTGGTGGTGACCATTTGTGGTTTTATGAGCAGTGAGGTCCAACAGTGTTTGATGATTGCCCTGCAATTGATGTCGTCTGAGATAACTTTTTGCGTCATCGATCACAATATGACAATTTGTTCCTCCAAAACCAAATGAGTGTAAGGAAACCCGCCTGATTTCTGATGAATGTGGCCATGCTGCTATCGGCGACGTCGGCATTTTTATGAAGGAATCATATGCTGCAAGCCTTGGTTGTAGCTTTTCAAAATTGATATTAGGGGGGACGATGCCATTTTCAGCAACTAGTATAGCCTTGATAAGGCCTGCAATGCCACTGGCACCTTCAAGATGGCCTATATTTGTCTTCACTGCACCAACGTATAACGGACTTGAGCTGTCTCGGTAATGACGAAAAGAGTCAGCAATTGCAGCTATTTCTATAGGATCTCCTATCCGAGTCCCGGTGCCATGAGCCTCAATGAACTTGGTGTGCCTCATGGTCAGACCGGCCTTTTGATAAGTCTCACGAATCAACCGAGCCTGTGCCTTTTGAGATGGTTGAGTAACTCCAGATTTATACCCATCTTGGCTTGATCCCGAGGCTCGAATTACGGCACGAATTGTATCGTTATCCCGAATAGCATCTGAAAGTCTTTTCAATACAAGGACTGCAATGCCTTCCCCCCTAGAATAGCCGTTGGCACGGTGATCAAATGCATAGCTTCGTGAATCTGGTGATATAATGCGCATGTTGCTCAATATCGTACTGTAGTCCGGATCCAGGATCAGGTTGGAACCAGCAGCAATGCCCATGTCAACAGACCCACTTCTGAGTAACTGACAGGCATGATCTACTGCCACAGCACTACTAGAGCAGGCTGAATCCACATTGTACGAGACACCGTGAAGATCAAAAAACCAACTAATCCGATTTGCCAGCATTGTTTGGGCTGCGCCTACCGCCGCGTACCGAGGTATTCTGTCAGCATCCCTGAGCAGCTGTAGGAAGTAATCGTTGGAAAAACAGCCCGTATGCACCGAAGTGTTAGAGCCGCAAACGTCTTCAAGTCGTATTCCGGCATTCTCCAAGGCGTGAAATGTGGTTTCTAAAAGAAGACGCTGCATTGGGTCCATGGCGGCTGCATCAGAAGGTTTGATGGTGAAGAAATCGGCATCAAAACATGCGAGGTCTTCGGCAATAAAATGCCCTCCACGATGATTGAGGGCATTCTGCCGAGTTGGATCGAAGAATCCTGCAATATTCAACCGATCATTGGGGTAGTCGGTCATTGCGCTTCTTTTCTCCACGAGCATCTTCCAGAAGGCCTCGGTGGAGGTTGCATCTTGGGCAAACTTGAATGAAAGGCCGCATATTGCAATTGGCTCTATCAGGTCTTTGTCTTCATCTTGGTCAGGAGTGAGGTGAGTAGCCTTCCTCTGTTTGTATCCGTTACTAGGCATCTTATGAGGGATTATTGAGTGTGGTCTTTTCCGGAAGATTCTTTCCTTTATGGCAAATGTATAGGAACAATGGAATGAGATTTAGATGGATGGTACCTAGGTATATACTCTCTCACAGTCACGGAGAGTACCCAGAAGAACAAGGCATAAATAGGCCACCGACCCCCCCCCCCCAGTTGACCACCATCAATTGATCTTGTCTTGAGGGCCGAATTTCTCTTTTCTTTGTTTTCACAACATCGTGTTGGTTCCTTTGTCTCTTAAACCTGGTACACTAAAATCTAGCTTCAACTTACGGGTCATTTAGCGTACTCTCGCAATGCATTTCTTATGCCTTCATGGCGCTGGGACAAACAGCAGGGTGAGTTTCCGGTATTCAATTCAATCATATGACGCATACACTCACTGTACCACACGGAACTAGATTTTTGAGGCACAGACAGGTACAGTGTCCTGCTTTGACACGGGTTTCCACAAGAAACATTCTGATATTGTATACACTCAGCCGCTCTGCGCTACGAGCTCGGAGACGACCATACATACGATTTCGTCGAAGGAGTGATGCAGCTCCCGAAGGCTTCAGGTTTGGTTGTACTCATGACTAGATTTCCGCACAATGCTGAAGGCAATGATAGCAATCGACAAGTTTGTTCCTGGTGACCTTGGCTATTTCGGCTACTACAAACCCAACGACTGTACCTCGTTCCACAAAGCCCTCGATGATTTGGAGCTTTTTATCCAGAAACAGGGTCCTTTCGACGGAGTCTTTGGCTTTTCACAAGGAGCTACTCTAGCTAGCGCGCTTCTTTTACGACATTCGGGCTCCAGCAGTGGTGGCTTGGATTCCCCTTGGACTCCAAAACTCGGTGATCCACTCTTCAAGTGTGCGGTGTTTCTTTCTGGATATTCACCACTCGATTGGACATGCATGCATGCGCAGCATATGCAAGGATCTACCATAACTATTCCGACTGCACATATCTGGGGCCTGAACGAGCGAGGTGACTTTGGGGGACCAACAGCGCTGAAGCAGCTCTGTGACCCTCAGACTGTGTATCTGCACGAGCATGAGGGTAGCCATGAAGTGCCAGGGGCGAAGAACAAGAAAGACTTAATTCAAAGCGCGAACGCGATCAAACGCATGCTAACAAGTCTGTAAAGACATTGTGGATGTTGGTGAGATGGATTGGGTCACACGCCTATTTGGTTGCACTTAGGGTTGTTGATTCTAGTATAGTCTTGGCCAACAGGTTATTAAAGTCCGGAAAAGTGTTGAATAAGCGCTGATGTTTCATGTTGTGTATACCTACCTGTAGCCACCAAAGACGGATTCCAGTATCATCATAGGCTCTGCAAACTTCGCCACAATAATCCACATATGAGACTAGAAATAGTATTACCAAGAAATAAGTAGCCGATCTTCCAAATTAGGATTGATGCTTGACAAAGACATCCCGAGTCACATTCCTAATCGAGTAAGTGACTAGTATGCTTTCCAAGCTCGGGTCAGCCTATCACTTGCTAAGCCAGTCTACGGTTCGTTTAAGGCCCGGCGCAGTTACAATGTATGAATCGATCGCTAGGCATCTATGATCATACAGGTTCATGCAGTCGAAACAAAGGAGATACTGGAAACAATAGATACAATGTGGACAAAGAACACAACGGACGACGCAACAGACGCGACGATAAAGAACAGACAAAGAAACATCCGACGATGACTTCTTTCAATTGATAAGAAGAACAGGATGACATACATGGATCCATGGATATGTTTACCACATTCCGGCGGGTGCAACTTCAACCCTTTGTTATTATGGTTATCAAGTTCCGAGGCCATACCTAGATAGATAGCAGCCATAAAGCGTACATGTAGCCACAAAAAGAAACAATGAAGCAGGACCAGTAAGTTGGGGACGCCACTGATAGGAACAGTACAGTTCATGCAAATTTTTGTGTAAGCAGGTACACCATTTAAGAAGATCAGGGGTCGTACAAAGAGTTGAACCCTTGCAATCATATGCGCTGGGATCCGGATTGAAGACGTTAATGAGGGGATTGTAGCCTCGTACCTGGATCGCGAATTTAGTCGTGCCTGTAGTGGAAGTTCCTCACGGCAAGGTCCATGAATGCGTGTAGCCCGAGATGCTGAGAGTTATGAGGCTGGCCTCTGACCATGACCAAGGCGTTGCTGTTAATCCAGATGGAAGGGTGCCACTGTACTTGTAATCAATGAAGTAGAAATAACACGTGCCTTCTAGCATTAAGTATCTGCATCACAGAGCTCAAAAGTGGCAAGTATAGGCCCCCACATGGAAATCCATCCGTGATGCTCATCTTCAAAAAGTGAGACAGCAATACTAAATATGTATCTCCATGGCGCATTACATGAAGCTTTCTCCGTACTCCGAACAAGTTACCTGCTCTGATATGATTGCTTAACTTTTGTCGAATGTAACCAATACTTCTGACTATCCTTTCATCCTCGAATATTTTGGATACCCCATAGGATAGTTCTTTATGGGGGCCATGATATGCAATTCGTAGTCGCGGTCTTAGGGTTGCCGATACGATTCAGCCCTAATTGCAGATTCGTATAGACTGACAGCCCCCATCCCTCATTGAAGATGATGAAACTCCGACAATGATTTGGTTTTGTTTTTCTCGTTTTACGATCGGTCTAGAGTCAAATGGTACACCTAGGTACTTCATCTGCCCCAATCTAATGACGGGCGACAGCCTGTGAATATTAGTTTTGTGCAGTAATGATCGACATGATGTATACACGAATCAATTGGCCCGCTCTGATCGACAAAGTGATATTCACTGCGCTCAAACCTATGTAGTAACTATCATTAGACTTAGTACCCAATGACTTTATGATTATGAGCAAAAGCAATATCCAGTTACTACCAACTTCACCTTCAAATTGGACACATTTATGTTTGCACAGTATAATCGTACAAGATTTATGTCAGGCTGACTTTTGGAACACCATCAAATCTAATGTTTATGATTTCGTGCTCTTCCGTTTAAGCTCTGATGCCACGTACGAGTCGGAGAGTCGGCGAGGAAGCACCGACATCAATGGGCATAGTATCTAAAATGATTCAGAGAGATATAAAATGAACAAGTCTCGCCCTTCTCCAAGATGAATAGTACTCCTGAGTCAATATAATCAAGAAAACAGACAGAAACCCAACAGTTAAAATCTCAATTAACCAACACCTGCTCATCGATATCCACAAAGAAAACCGAATCCAAACAAACTTCAAAATGCCTGTCTACCACATCGGTCAGTCCTCCCCCTTCCCCCCCTAAAGTCCCTCAAAAAGCCCAGCTGACGCGAGGGGAGGAAAGTCCTCTTCCACCTCAAACCCGAAGTCACAGATACCCAAATCACCGAATGGAGCTCCATGGCTAAATCTCAACTGGGCCAAGTGCCCGGCCTCATCTCCATCGAAGCCAACAAGCCTTTACCGGTTTCCGTGTCTTTCACAAAGGGGTATGATATGGCTCTTGTAGCTGTTTTGGAGGGCCCGGAGTTTGTGGAGGGGTATGCTAAGTTTGCAGCTCAGTCTCAGTACGTGTTTTACTTTTCCCCCTTGAGAATGGTGAATAGAGAGCTAATCAACCCCCTTTTTTTGAACGGTGTGCAGGGCTCGGACTTTCCGTGAGCAGTTATTTGACGATACTATTGCCTTTGATTTGCAGTTCTAGATCTCTCAGTCGGGAGTCTATATGCGTTGAATGAAGGCAGCAATAGTCGGAGGATCTGGACATTGAACACTTATATGGATAGTTTGTATTGGGAGTGTTGTCTAGTCAATTACTTTGCGTGTATGGTACGTACCGGAGGAATGAAATAAGTCATGCTTCAGCGACTCATACTTCAAACACCGAGAGAGTAATGTAATAGACATACACGTATTCCATTGTAGATCGTGCAAAGCGATGACTCTATATGAAGTAAACGAGTCGAAGGTATACATATTTAGCCACGTTAAGAAAAGAACAATAATCAAACCCAAGAAAGGCAGAAACACTGCCAATCGTGACCGTGACCCTGAAAACATAACGCCGTAGGATGGATGAAATGAAATAAGATCATGTGGAATGACTTTTAAATGATGACAAGGAGTGTTTTGTATGGCCTTTCTAAATCAACCTTCCTTGGCATCAACCTTCTTAGCTGCGTGTTCAGAAGCGCCGTTTTCTTCACGAGCTCGCTTCTGGCCAGAAGTAGCGGGTTCTTCGGTACTCTTGATGACGGGAATGCCCCTAGCAAATGTGTTAGCGAACTTGTAGTTGATGTCAAGGAATCTTTAAACCTACCGAGCATCTTTCTGAACGGCAGGTTTGTCTTCACGGAAACCTCTCTTCTGGTCCTCATCGCGTCGTTCCCTCCAGTCGCGACGGTCATTATCACGACCACCCCGACCACGGCCTCGGCCTCGGCCGCCCCGACCGCCTCGACCGCCTCGACCGCCTTGGTGACCACCATTTCTGTGGCTCGCCTTTATCTTGCCGGACTGAATGTCTTTGACCTTCTCATCACAATAATCCTTCTTGCTCTTGATGATCAAATCCTTGCCGTTCCACTTGGGGGCGGGATCCAATGCGAGGAACTTCTTCTGGGTTTCTTCTGTATCAAACTCCACAAAAACACTTCCCTTGAAGGTCTTGTCAAAAGCACGACGCAGACGGATCGCCTTTGTAGGGCCGAAAGGAGCAAAGAAAGCCTCAATCTCAAGCTGTGTCTTGGGACCCTCTTCGCCGAATCCCTTGACATAAGCGCTGCGGTTCATAGCCTCGTTTTCAAACACCTTGACAACGTTGGGGTCGAGGAAGTCGTTCACAGATTCAGGCAAAGGCACTTTGCGCTGGACTTTGGTATCGTTATCAACAAGGTCGAGGACGGAGGAAGTCTTCATGGCCTCAACAATAGCGCTGAAAGGCTGGAAGCGGCGCATGCGCTTGAAGCTGTGGAGGATGGAAAGCTCAACGGGGTGGTTAGCACTTCCGCCGACCTTCTTGAGGAGAAAGTTGTCCATGGGGAGGTTGGAATCTGAGAAATAAAATTCAACCTGCTCGAATTAATGTCACGGTCACCAATTGAACCTGATTGCCTGTACAAACCTGTTTCCTGATCTCATTGTGATCATCAGTCACCTCTTGAGCAGTGAAATCAGACTTGATGTTCTCGCGGTAGTTACGTCTGGGGCGCTCTGCTGGCTTTCTCTCTCCCTTTGATTCTTGTTCCTTGCCGAGCTTATTTGCTTCTGCGATGATGCGGGCTTCCTTGGCAGCCTCGTCTTCTTCGACGGGACTCTCGGTTTCAGGCTTTTCTGCGCCTTCCTTTAATTCGGCGAGAAGGTTCTGAACATCTGTCGCAGCGTCGGCGTTGCCGTTTGCTGTCTTGATTTCTTCGGCAGACATGATGTGTAATCGAGTATCTGGCGTCGGCGACCTCCAGTAAATGCGCCTGTAACTATGTTGGCATAAGGATGGGTCAGTGAAGGAGCAGGTTGTAACGAGCAATCGGCGCGATAAGAAAAAAAAGTAGGCGTGGTGGGGAAATTTTCGAAGCAGCGGGAGCTACCAATTAGGCTTAGCGCCGGATGTGCTTTAGCCTGAGGCCTCGAATCTTTCATGCCCACTTGCCTCATCTGCCAATCAAAGTACGTTCGTTCAATTTTCTGTCGCATCTACAGCTCCAGCTCTCGGAAAGAGACTGGAGTTTTGTAGGTTGCATATCACAATGGAACAGCAGAGGAACGGCATCTCCGGGAATAGGTTGCCTCCGAAGTGGTGTTGTCGAGCCACCCAGCAGTGGCAGCCATGGTCTGTTGCTGGCGTGCTCCTTCCCAGATGGGAAGGCGCAACATGTCTACTCACAAGGAAGGCACCTTTCTAGGTGCTGTATCTGGGAAGCCATGATGTTTATGATCGGTCGTTTTCTGCCCTTCCTTACTCCTCATGATCAAGTCTTGTACGGATTCGTATCTGGTTTTTGGCTCAGACGTCTTCGACATTGCACTCTTTATCATCAATCCATCCAGTTGAAATATATACCCATCCATCGCATTAGCTCACGATGGCTGACTCGGCGGATTCTGCCCCCCCACGGCCAGATCAGTGGTCTGTTGCTGATGTGCGTCAATTGGCCTCGGGAGTCTTTGATATCGCTTGCTAATAGTCACAGGTGGTCTACATAACACTGGTGACACCCCTAATCCTTGCAGCCTTTGCTGAATGGTTCCTCTGGCTTGGAGCCTTCCTCTTCGGTCTCGTCAATGTCTATCGAAAAGCCGAGCACTGGACTACTCGTGCTATTGCGGTTTTCATCATGATCCTATTCTCAATACTTCGGTATGTGTGTTTATGCCTTGGAAACTACAAAACAACTAACTCTCATAGTTCCATCTTTCTCCCGGTGATGATCGTCACTCTTCCCCTACCAAATAACATTACTCGCCACTTCTCCTGGGCTTTAGTCAACGTCCTACAATGGTTCGCTTTCTATACGTTCTCGGTGCTACTTCTCGTTCCGTGGGCACTCTGCCTATACAGCCTTATCACCAGCGAGATCGGTCGCTCCAAGAGAACCAAAGATGTCCTACACGATACGGTTGCCCCAAAGGTGGTAGTGGTCATGCCGGTCTACAATGAAGAACCAGGTATTCTGGTCAAAGCAATACGATCAGTGGTCGGGAGCGATTATCCTTCGTCGTGTCTCCATGTCTTTCTGTCATTTGATGGAGAACCATCTGATCAACTATGGGACTCGATCGCCATACAACTAGGCATTCCTCTCGGCGTCAGTAAGGGGGCTCGCAGCATTGATGCCATCTACCACTCAGTCCGAGTAACAGTCAGCAGGTTTCCACACGGTGGCAAGCGGCACTGTCAGAAGAGAACCTTCAAGCTCATTGATCGAATATATGCTGACTATCTCGCTCGGCACGACGACTTATTCATCCTTTTCGTTGACTCGGACTGTATTCTGGACAAAGTATGCATTCAGAATTTCATGTATGACATGGAATTGAAGCCGGGAAGCGGACATGATATGATAGCAATGACCGGAGTCATCACGTCTACAACGAAAGCCATGTCTTTGATTACGATCCTTCAGGACATGGAGTACATTCATGGTCAGCTATTCGAACGCTCCGTTGAGTCCACTTGTGGTTCGGTAACCTGTCTTCCTGGTGCCTTGACTATGTTACGATTCTCAGCATTTCGCAAAATGGCAAAATACTATTTCGAAGACCAGATCGATAAGGTCGACGACTTTTTCGACTACATCAAATGTTACTTGGGCGAAGATCGCTGGTTGACCCATTTGTTCATGGTGAGCACCGTGAAGCGAAACCAGATACAGCTCTGCACGGGTGCATTCTGCAAGACGCAAGCTGTACAGACAATGAGCAGCTTGATCAAGCAGCGACGTCGCTGGTTTCTCGGTTTCATTTCGAACGAAGTCTGTATGCTTACCGACGTGAGGATTTGGAAGCGTTATCCTTTGCTATGCATCATACGCTTCATGCAGGATACTATTCGGACCACAGCCTTGTTATTCTTTATCATGATACTCTCGGTGTCGACCACTTCCACGAGCCTTGCTAGCCTGCCGCTCGGTTTCATTGCGATTTCCTTAGGTTTGAACTATGCACTGATGCTCTATTTTGGGTATATTCTACACCGATTCAAGGCGTGGCTGTACCCCGTGATGTTCTTGCTGAATCCGTTCTTTAACTGGATATATCTTGTCTACGGATGCTGTACAGCTGGTAAGCGTACTTGGGGTGGGCCGCGAATAAATGCACCCAAGGCAGATGTACACACCACACCTCGCGAAGCTACGGAACAAGCAGAAGCCCAAGGTGATGATCTCAATGTAGATGTCTCCACGTTCCGCGAGTATGGCAATGCCACCATCGGTGTTCCACTACATCCGACGGAGAGCGTAACGAACCGTTTGGCGACCGAACCAAATTACGATGGCTCGTGCGATTTTAATCTTGAGTCCGAGCTTTCATTGATGGAACATGATCGGGAAGAATCTGCGATTCCAAAGATTCCTCTACATCCAAGAGCCTCGTTTGATTCTACCACAACCGATAGTTACCCAATTAGTCTGCCGCTGCCCGTGGAGAGTTTGTTTGAAGAAGAGCGGAAACTTCAAGATCTTTGTGGCTTCGACAAGCAGACATTGGACAGTGATAGTGGGGTACAGCTCCGAACGCCTGTGAGGAAACCGAACTATCGCAGAGACAGCTTGAGTTTTCCAGGCAGACAGCGCGATTTTAGTCCCCAATCCTCGCCAACCCTGTCAACAATGTCTCGATTTGATAGTTACGGAGAGATTCGCATGGACCCCGTGAGGCAGTTAGCACCATTGCACCTGACCCCCAGCCCATTGGGTCAAAGCTGTTTGCAAAATACGATCCCCGAAGATGACGACCACGAGCCAACTGTGCGAGCGCCGCTATTCGGTGGGATCGGCAGAAGGTCAATCAAGAAAGGTCGGCTTCTCTTCACTCTGGGAAGAAAGTCGGGAAGTCAGTGACTAGTTCGAGCTCCAAGAAACTTTTTTCTTCGAGATCTGAAAAATGAACGGTGCATCATTTATACCATGCCGACTGCATACTTAGGAGATGAATTAGTTCTGCCATACACTCGTTTTGGTTTACACATGTATCCTTCCGCATTGTTGTATGCAGCAGTTCGTTTCTTATTCATAGGTGAATGACGGATCACAATTCTTCCACTTGTAGTCCTTGCCTCAATTCCTAACTTAGCCCTAAGTGTTTACGTAAAGCAGGGCTTACATCAAGGCGGTGAGATGCAGAGAATTCTGCCAGCACAGTGAGGCGGTGAGGCGGGGTCAGTCTGGGAAGCGCTGGAAGGTTCGATAAGGCTCCAGACGGACTGAAAGAACCACGCGGAAGGACGCCTCATATAATTGAGTCAACTTGCGATCAATTCATCCAGCATCTGAATCATCGTCCACCAAACCCGCCGACTTGACACGTATCATTCTGCAGCCTTGTGTGCTAAATCGAAGCATCCACGTCGCCGCAAGCAGAGAACAGGACCGACGAGAAAAAAAAGTTTGTACGCTACTACGGGACAACAACAACAACGGATCCACCGCCGCTGGTCCACTTGCTGGTGCAAATTCCTTCCCCTCCAACAGCCAGTACCATTACAGCACATTTACACCTCTTTCCTCCGTCATAAAAGTGTTATCAGTTTCTTTCTTCTTTCTCTCCAACCTTTCCCCTTTTCTCTGTCATATACCTCACCATCGTTTAATATCTATTCGCCATGTCTGTGATCGGTATTGATTTCGGTGCTCAGAGCACCAAGATTGGTGTGGCCCGCAACAAGGGTATCGATATTGTACGTATCTTCGCTTGCCCCTCCAAGATGTCCCCAGTCATCCCACGCATACTATAGCTGGTATATTCGGCACAAAACTCGTGAGAAGACATTATACTGACTGTCGTGATCTTACAGATTACAAATGAAGTTTCCAACAGATCTACACCGTAAGTCAGCTATCTTTCTGCAGCTCGCTTATCGCATGAAAATTCCTGTTTGACAGGCCACTAACTGCTATGCGACTGTAGGACCCTCGTGGGATTCGGCCCCAAGAGCAGATATCTCGGCGAAGCTGCGAAGACACAAGAAGTCTCCAACCTCAAAAACACCGTCGGCAGTCTCAAGCGTCTCATCGGTCGCAGCCTATCCGACCCGGATGTGCAGGCCGAACAAGAATACAACACCGCAACTTTCTGCGAGGTCGAGGGCCAGGTAGGCGTGGAGGTCAACTATCTCGGAAAGAAGGACAAGTTCAGCGCTACACAACTGGTCGCCATGTACCTGAACAAGATTAAACAGACAGCTTCGAAAGAGATCAAGTTGGGCGTTTCCGACGTCGTTATCAGCGTTCCCGCCTGGTTCACAGACTCACAGCGACGAGCTATGTTGGATGCCGCCGATATTGCTGGTCTCAAAGCCCTCCGATTGATCAACGACACCACCGCTATCGCTCTCGGGTACGGTATCACCAAGTCGGACCTTCCCGGTCCCGAAGAAAAGCCCCGCCGTGTCGCTTTCGTCGATATCGGTCACAGCAACTATACTGTCTCTATTGTCGAGTTTCGCAAGGGGGAGCTTAACGTCAAGGCCACTGCATGGGACCGTAACTTTGGTGGTCGTAACTTTGACAAGGCCCTCACCGACCACTTCGCAGATGAGTTCAAGGAAAAGTTCAAGATCGACATTCGCTCTAACCCCAAGGCTTGGGCTCGTACATTGACTGCCGCTGAGAAGTTGAAGAAGGTTCTTTCCGCCAACGCTCAAGCCCCTCTCAACATTGAGTCTTTGATGGACGACATTGACGTTCGCGCGATGGTCAAGCGTGAGGAGATGCAAGAAATGGTCAAGCCTCTTTTGGAGCGTGTTTCAGTTCCTTTGGAGCAGGCCCTTGCCGAAGCCAAGCTCAAGCCAGAGGATATCGACAGCATCGAGATGGTTGGTGGTTGCACACGTGTTCCTATTATCAAGGAGGCTGTTACCAACTTCTTCGGAAAGCCCCTTTCTTTCACTCTTAACCAAGACGAGGCTATCGCTCGTGGTTGCACATTCAGCTGCGCTATCTTGTCTCCTGTTTTCCGTGTACGTGATTTCTCCGTGCACGACATTGTCAACTACCCGATTGAATTCACTTGGGAACAATCTCCTGAGATCCCAGATGAGGACACCAGCTTGACCGTTTTCAACAAGGGCAACGTTTTGCCCTCTACCAAAATCCTCACATTCTACCGCCGACAGCCTTTCGATTTGGAGGCTCGTTACGTCAAGCCCGAGGCTCTCCCAGGAAAGGTCAACCCATGGATTGGCCGTTTCTCCGTCAAGGGTGTTCAGGCGCAGGCCGACAACGACTTTATGATCTGCAAGCTCAAGGCTCGTCTCAATTTGCACGGTATCCTTAACGTCGAGTCCGGATACTATGTTGAGGATGTCGAGGTTGAGGAGCCTGTCGAGGAGGGTGAAAAGAAGGATAGCGATGTAAGTATGACCCGTCTCGAAGAAGCTTAATGTACTAACTGTATTAGGCTATGGATACCGATGCTGCTGACGGCGAAAAGAAGACCCGCAAGGTCAAGAAGCAAGTCCGCAAGGGTGACCTTCCTATATCTGCCGGCACAACTGGCCTCGAAGAAACGACCAAGTCTGCCTGGACCGAGAAGGAGAATGCTATGACCATGGAAGACAAGCTCGTTGCCGATACCGACGAGAAGAAGAACGAGCTTGAATCTTACATCTACGAGCTCCGTGACAAGGTCGAGACCACCTACGCAGAGTTCTCTAGCGAGGAGGAGAAGGAGAAGTTGCGTGCTAAGTTGACCGAAGCTGAGGTAAGTTCTTACTATTTGTCAATATCAACGATTACTGACTAACAACGACAGGATTGGCTTTACGAGGAAGGTGAAGACACCACCAAGGCCGTCTACGTCTCGAAGATGGAGGACATTCGATTCATCGCCGGCCCCATCATCCAGCGATACATGGACAAGATCGAGAACGAGCGCCTGTCCAAGCTCCAGGCCCAAGAAGAAGAAGCCGCCAAGAAGCGTGCTGAAGAAGACGCCAAGCGAAAAGCAGAGGAGGAGGCCAAGAAAGCCGCTGAAGGACAAAAGACGGATGCCCCTGACGCCGAGATGAAAGATGCTCCTGCCGAAGGTGAAGCCAAGAATGATCTCGATTAGACGATACCTTCCTCCCATTTGTACGCGCTTGCAATGGTTGCAATGGCTGCAATGTGCCCGCGATTAAAACAGTTTATTTGACATGATATATGATGCTTTTTTCATGCCCTTTGCAATCAACTATTATTTTCTAATTCCGTGCTTGCGACTTCTGCCCCTTGCAGACTTCTAAATGAGTGAAATCGGCCAGGCAGAAGAGACTTCCGACAGACGACAAACGACGTTCATCATGACAGACCTAGGTGGTAGACTGTTGAGCGAATTTTGATGTTTTAAGACTTAGACTAGAATATTCTCAAATACAATATTTGACTACACATAGAACCTTGAAATGGCCTAGACTTTGAGACTGGGGAGTGCGAAGCGTAGAATTGGCCGGCTGCAGTCTACCTCGGCAGAGCCCTATGCGGTCAAGGCGGACTACGGTTATCGGCTGTCTGATTACCCTTGGTAGCAACTACATAAATCTACTCGTTCTACTTCTGCAGACGACTCTGAATACTTCTTTCTGTCTGTGGAATTTCAAGAGTCTATATTCTGTGCAATTTGTCTGGCCAGAGTAAGTGGCCACCACCATGTGATGCTCCATGATTCATGATTCATGATCCATGAGCATTCCCCGCATTTCTGTCGGATTACTGACTTTACCGATCCAGACCTCATTCTCCAACCCATTCCTTTCGCTGTATACATCACATCACCATGGCCGTCGACCGCCTCTCCTCTCTTCTCAACCATTTGAAGCCCGGCAACTCTGGAATTGCGGCAATGTGAGTGTTCTCCGGCACAAGAGGCAAGATATTATCTAACCCGTACTCTTAACAGCACAACCAAAAACCCGGACGATGTCGTGGTCACACTCGCGATCCGAACGCCATTGACCAAAGGCTTCAAGGGCGGCTTCAAGGATACATCGCTCGACTACATAGTCTATACAGTGCTGAAACAGCTCGTTGAGCGATCACAGATTGATCCTGCGCTCATCGAGGATGTTTCTCTGGGCAATGTATGCCACCATCTTTGCTTGCAGATTAAACAGAAGGCTGATAAAGTATAGGTTGGTGACGGACGAGCAGCATACCTAGGCCGCGCCGCCGCGCTCGCAGCCGGCATCCCACACACCGCCGGCGCCTCCAGTGTAAACCGGTTCTGTGCGTCCGGTCTGAAAGCAATTCACGACATCGCCAACCAGATCAGCACTGGCGCAATTGATATCGGTGTCGCCGTCGGCGCCGAGTCCATGACCTTCGGCGGCCGCGGCGTCGACACATTCCACGAAGAGATCCTCAAGAACCAGGAAGCTGCCGACTGTCTGCAGCCCATGGGCCAAACATCTGAGAATGTCGGTGATGATTTCGGCATCACGCGCCAGATGCAGGATGAGTATTCGGTGGAGTCGTTTCGACGTGCAGAGGTTGCGCAAAAGGCGGGTTGGTTTGATGATGAGATTGTGCCTGTGACGACCAAGGTCAAGGATCCGAAAACGGGCGAGGAAAAGACCGTTACAATTACCAAGGACGAGGGTCCCAGGTATGGAACTACATATGAAGGGTTGAGCAAGATTCGTCCTGCTTTCCCGCAGTTTGGAAACAAGACTACTGGCGGTAATGCTAGTCAGGTTACCGACGGAGGTGAGTTTCCTAATAACTGGATTGATAATGAATATAGAAGCTGACAACCGTATACAGCCGCCGCAGTCCTCTTGATGCGCCGCTCCAAAGCAATCGAACTCAACCAACCCATCCTCGCCAAATTCTGCGGCGCCACCGTCGCCGGCGTTCCCCCACGAGTAATGGGCATCGGTCCCACAGCCGCCATCCCCAAACTTCTCAAACAATTCAATCTAAGCGTGTCCGATATCGAAATTTGGGAAATCAATGAAGCATTTGCCTCTATGGCAGTCTACTGTCTCAAGAATCTGGGCATTGAGCATGAGAAACTGAATCCGCGCGGAGGAGCGATTGCGTTGGGTCATCCTCTTGGCGCGACGGGTGCTAGGCAGGTGGTTACAATTTTGAGTGAGGCGCGCCGGACGAAGAAGAAGATTTTGGTGAATAGTATGTGTATTGGAACGGGCCAGGGGATGGCGGGGCTTTGGGTTAATGAGCAGGTCTAATATCAGAATGCGAAGCATTTGCTGTTTACGCTTGGTTATAGGATTGTATATTCTAAAATGTCATGTATTCATTAGTATATATGCAAATTGCTATGGATGTACAAAAGTCAATCAAGTCTCTCCCTCAGCATTAGAAGAACCCCTTCCCCTCTGCTGCTCCCTCTTTAACCTGTCCTCCGCCGCCCTCGCCATAATTTCCCTCCTACTCAACCCTCCTGCTGCTTGACCTACTGTCTGACCTCCTCCCTGACTGCCGCCAAGAACATATTCACCCCCCGTCCAGCCCCCATGATCGACCCACTCCTCATCCCCTCTCTGCCCTTCCTCCTCCCAATCGCTCGGATTATAAAATTCCTGCTCCGACAGTTTATGCCCTCCCCTCGTCCAATCCCCGTTTTCGACTTCTTGCTCAATCTGCTTCGTCAACTCCCAGAAATCGCGATCATGTTCACTATGCACGCAATGCGCCAGTTCATGACACAGCGTCTTGCGAATGGTTCTGTAATCCCTATATCCGTCATATGCATCTGTCCGTAACCGCAACTCGATGACTTCGCCTTTGTTGCGATTCAGGCCTAACGTGCGCGATTCGTGCGTTGTGTGTTCGGCGGGATTCATTTCTGTGAGTAGTGGAACATAAAAGCGGTGTTTGGCCATGGCAAATTTTATGCCGGGATCGTCGCGGAGTCGTTCTAGAAATTCGAGGCTACGAGATGGGTTAGGGAGGTATGAGAGTGGTTCGCAGCGGCCGAATGTGTAGGCGGAGGATGACGGGGAGGAAAGAGTGTGTATTCCGCCTGGAGGGCGGCGGGTGATGGGTGGATGTGGTTGGCGGCGTGCCTGGGCGCGGGCTGCGAGGCGTTGTTTTGTGGAGGAGATGTTCTCGTTCATGGACTCGATGTCTTCTGCTCTTGCGCCTAGTAATGTGATTTTGAGTTTCGGGGATGAGAGCGGTAAGTACTCCGGCAGAGGTGTGGTGGTGTTGAATGGAGGCTTTTGTAGACCGAGTTTCCCGGGTGCGATCATGTATTTTTGGTTTTGGATGGGTATTTGCAAATCGGGAGATGAGGAGATGCTTGTCGCGAGATCATCGAGGGTCGCGGTGGCGGGGAGTGTGAATGTGTATGGTGCTCCATGGTGGTGGACTGTGATGTCTATCGTCGAGTCGTTTCGTCCAGGGCTTGTAGACCTCTCGTGGTCTGACATGATGATATGTTCAATGATAGTATATGTACAAAACAGTTCAAATGGAAGACAAATGCGAAATGCGAAATGCAAATGGGTGAAGATGAGATGAGGTCTCGAAATGGGACATGTGATTAAGGATAGATCCGTTATCTCCGAGTTTGTCAGCAGATGCTTACATAAGCCTTCGAGAAGGTGCTGCGATCACATGACCTGTCTGCAATATTGTCAACGCGGCATATGCTGGGATTCGAATGTAATCAGAATATGTTCATTTTTCATAGGTATTTACATATCATATTAAATGCATGTACATCATCAAACTGGCCTGCTGCGTGGACAGGGCTCGTAGAAGTAAGCGCAAACAGATAGGGTATCAACTGATATAAGAGACACAATTCTCGTACCGAGATTCAATCATGGTATCCAATATTATGTAAGTCGTTGAGCATGACGAGTGCTCATAGATGAGTGCGCGGCTTTGCGCGGTCCGAGGTTGTATCCATTGCATGACTCTGTGCAACCATTCGTATATTTATTTATTCAATGTTCAAAGGTGATGTAGTACCCATTGTCCAACCGAGGGACTCCATATGTGACTAGATCAGAAGCGCGTGTTAGTAAACCTTACCAACATCCACTGCAAACAAGATTGGACCTACTTCTGAAAAGTCGTCTGCGTCAAGGCCTTGACAGAATACTCCTCCGTCAACAACTCCTGGTACCTAAACGGCACAAGGGCCTTTGTGCCCTCAAACGTGGACTGCCGCAACGGAAACAAATCATTCGTTCGATAAACATGGCTGTTTTTGCACTCCCACTTATACGGCTCATCCTCTGGGTTGAAGCGACTCAGCGCGGTAATGTCGACGTATAAGCCGTTACTGGTATCGATCCAGCGCGCATCGATGATGTTGTGGCCTGGTCCGCGGTCGCGGAAGTATGCCCAGGGGTTGATGTCGAGGAGGTACTTGCGTTTGAATTTTTTGTCGGTCGAGGTGTAGCTAGTCACGGTGCGGTTGAAGTCGCGGGCCATGCGCGCGAGGGTTGTGTCGAGGACTTGCGTGTCGACGTCCCAGTCCCAGGGCAGCAGCTGTCACCGTCAGTCAAGACCACGTCAGAACCAGAAAAGAGAGCAGACCTCGCCATTCCACCACCACCCCAACAGCGTCCCATGCGCAATCCACGTTTCCAACTTATTCAGCCGGAAGAAATCCAAATACGCAATCACCATATGATGCAGACTCTCCGCTCGTTCCTCCTCCGAGACCATGCCATGGAAATACCGCACGTCATAATGGCCCAGGCGATCATCAGCGCCCTGTTCGTGTCCCACCGGTTCATGGAAATATTTATCCTCTAGCGACCGATTGAGCGTCAAATAGCTCATGCCATCGAGTACCGGCGGCGGGAGGGTTTCATGATTCTGACTGTTGTCATCAGTGGGCGCACTGGTAACGATCTGCGACAGGTACGTGGACCCCACGGCCAAGCCGAATAGTATTCTCTGAATGCTCATGGCTGGTGTGAGACTACTGGCGCAGGATCAGATGCTTTTTTATTTTTTTTCATCTCATTGCTTCCAAGTCTGGTGGACGGTGATTAGTCGTATCAACGTTGAATATGGATCGGGAGAGCACTGCAGAAGAAAAGAGAGCGGCTTCAATCAGATAAGAAAGATATCTACATCCCATTTACTGCAGGGCTCGAAAGGCGCAACGAAGGGCACGAGAATGGAGTCCCTTGATAAAGGCTCAGTATGCCAAGACCACAGCCCTGTGTTCCTTGAATGTGAGATGGTCAACCAGGGAACCAGATGGGGACTGTCTGCTTAAGTAGCAAGCATGCGTACAACTACTAGTCTACGTACTAGGCTCTTGCTTGAACTGTGGGCTGGGACTCTTGGGAGGTTGACGGCGCGACTGGGGCAGATACCAGAGATACCACGAACTCCGTACTTGTATTCGTGGCAACGGTCCGGTCAAATGTATAAGAAAACGGCACTGCGCTGCTGACACTAAGACGAATTGCATCCAATCCGATGCGCAGAATGTGCCATTGACGGCTTGACCACTGGACATATTCAACTTATCCAAGAAAGGAGGGGAGAGAATCCTGGAGGGCAGGAATCATAAATGAGACGCGCGTGCATTCCTGCCTAATGCGGTTAGCGGGCCCGTCCAAGATCAGGGCGCCAAGCCACACCGGCTTCTATCGGGAATATGGGCCTGTGATTGGCTGGCTGTGCCGTCCGCTGATCCATAGTCCGTCGATGACGCTGCCTCGTACGTACTACGTCCATAAGATGGATACTGAATAGACGATGCTTTCGGTATACAGCCGGGAAGGTGCACTTACGACGGAAATGGCATATGACGGCTTGACATCTACGTCTGGCTGACGGACTGACTCAGTCATTAGCAGCCTCACCACGAACGAGGCAGGACTGCTAGAGCCACCTCCGCTCGCCAAGACGCTGCTCTGAGACCTTGACGTATGTAGCATTGATCCGATTGAGCGAGGAGATTGTACGAGTCATAATACATGTAAGATTCATCTGATGCAACAATGAATCGCATTGTTGGGTTGACTACTGACTCGTGATTACATTCAGCAGAGTGCAGAACCCCGGGCTACTTGCCAACACAAGAAAGGTATGAAGCTGCGTCTAGATACATTGTGGTCATGACATCAGTTGATGAGTATGGAATTTGAGCTACTGCTGCGTTTCTTTGTTTCTGCTTCTTTCTCGAGAATTGAGCTCTTACAATGCTCTTCACTGATAAGAAGGCTGAGTTTGACGTAAAATCTTCTCTCATGGTTGATATGGCGATCGTGGCATAGGTATCTCACCGCTACCTTCATACTGCAGGTACAGGAGCTACCCACGTGCAAACCTTGTCAGAGTAGTGGCTGAAGAATCAAGAAAAACTCGGAGAGGCGCTCAAATCTTGATTCGTAGAAGATTGTAATCTTCCATCTCCATTCAGCGATACCAATCGTTTCAATAGGTACCCCACATCCGGTCGTGTTTGACGTGTGGAAACTTATTCGACGGTGCTGCTCCATTGGTTTTTTATCAATACATTGTGAGACTACACACCGAACCTGTTGTCCACCTAACGAGTACGATGGCCAATCTCATATGCGTTGTAGATTGGTTATGAGATTGATAAAAAGCGATATTTTCGACTTAAGATAAACCAAAAGATTCCGCCATCCGGTTTCCTCCTACCTATTTATTGCATCAAGTAGGCTTTAGTTGACAAGATCCCCAATTCCAAATTCAATCCAATACCAATGACAATAGACTCCATTGCAAAAAGAAAGTAGAAGCGTCTCAAAATTTACTGGTGATGGTGATGCTCGTCATCGCTGCTGATCACACTGCCTACCTCAGACCAGCTGGCGGGAGTCAGTATACCGTCTGTAGGCTGTCCCCATTCGCTTAATGTATCCGAAGATAGTTCGTCGTGGACATGTTCAAGACTTCCTGATATAGACGATGCAGTCGATACGTCGTGGTCGACGAACGGGTTGGCTGGAATGCTTGAGCTGGTAGAAGAACTGGACTGGTTTGGATGAGCGTAGAAATACTCGGATTGACCAATTTCCGGAGCGTGTGTGGAAATGGAGAGGTTTGCAACGGAGAAGTATTCCGAGTTTTCCATTTGGCCGCGATTGGATGTAGACTCCTGGTTGGATTCGGGAAATTCGGAGGTTGGGGTAAGATCAATCAGCGATTCTGAAGGGTGATGTGATGGAGTCTCTGATGGCAGAGCAAGATGAAGACGATCCCGTTCCATAGCCTCCAACATCTCATGCTGGGCTTGCAGACGGGCATTAGTGAGAGCTTCCGGCTCAGGCGACCCGCCGCGTTTATGCAATGAAGTCAGGTTACTGGTGTCGAGCGCCGTCGATTGTGCAGTCGCATGGTCATCATTCATAATTATTCCACGCGTATCATCTTCTCCATCCTCAGACTTTAGCCTACCATCTTGATCGACCAGCGTATCAAAGCTGACAGCCGCACTGCTGGACTGTGTGCTCCTCCTCCTTGCTTGATTGAATTCCCTGCGTCGCTCAATTTCTTCTCGAGCATGACGTCTTCGTTCTTGGGCAGCTGCGCCGGTTTCTTCGGTCATGGAGATGTCCACCGAATGCGCTTCCCGCGGATGGATTTCATCGCCTAGGTTGTACAGAGCGACGGCTACTTTTCGGCGCGACTGGTTTACCCATCGTCGGAATTGGGGGCTTTCGTAGACGGCGATGCCGGCTGCGACAAGGACAGACACACCGATGATGATTCCTGTAATGATGTCAATGACTGTATTTATAGAATTTGGCTCCTGATTCGTTTTTGAGAGAATAGACTGTAAAGAAAGTTGAGAGAAACCTTTTGCTAATGGGGCCGGCATAATGTCGAGATCTCTAGTGTACTGTATAGAAGAAGCATAGGTCTCGTGAGGTTGTAGAAGTAGCTCGGCGGCAACTGGAGCAGAGTAGCCTTGTGCGTTTTCACCACTGATACAGCCTAGCTAACAGATAAATCAGCCTTGCTGATCCAACATCACAGCCTCACAAGTAGCTACTCCAAACCACGAAATGATAATTGATTCGTTCGAAGAGAGTTTGTATTGATTGACGGTTGCCTTCTTAACGCCGAGACTGCCGGCTCACCGATAAGGCCCGATAAGAGTGGATTGGGTGATTTTTATGACCCCGCAGGCCCCGCCACGTGACCGCACTAGCCCCTATCACCTTGCCCTAAAACGCGTCTCGATTCGCTCTTTGTATACCTTCCGCCGAGACGCTCGACACAATCTTGGACGACATCAGCGCCGTCCCCTACAAGCTGTGACTTCTACTATAAATTGACAGCGTTACCCGATTGTCAAAATGTCAAGCTCTACGCAGCGTAATCTCACGCTCACAGAGGAGCTAGAAAGATTGGAGCAGTCCATCACGTTGACTCTGCAAGGTATGCGGCCAATCCAAACAATCGCAAGCATATTCTGACTATGAATGCAGAAATCGACAGCAATTTCTCCCGAGCCCACCGAATTGTCACAACAAGCATTCTGCCCATCGTCGAGCAGTACGCGGAACACTCAAAGGATGTCTGGGAAGGAGCCAAAGTAAGACTGCCGTCGTCTCCCGAAGGACATTGTGATTAACGGGGATAGTTTTGGAAACAATTCTTCGAAGCAAGCGCCAACGTCTCCCTATCAGGCTACGAAGAAATGCCAAACGAGGATACAACAACCACAGACCACGAGCAAACCGTAACCGAAGACTCGACCAACCTGACACAAACAAGTCTGGACGACGAAGCTGCATCTTATCAAACTCCTTCGTCCGAACATCTAGATCTGGGACATCACCATCAGCATGATGAAAGCGAATTAGATATTTCGTCGCTCACCATATCGCCCTCGCACAGCACCCCTAGACCGCAGACTTTTTTGAAGGGTGGTGAGACTCCGACGGCTGGTGGATATCCCTCAGCTTACGGTGAGGACGATACCGGTCGAGTTGGATACGAAGATTCGGCGCTCGCAGAGGGTAACGACGATAACACTGCACCGGTCACTCCCGGCAGATATACAACCCGATTTCAACCAAACACGAACGAAACACCAATGTCCTCCCCATTCATCCCTCCACCCACAATCTCGCGTACCACCCAACTCTCAACCTCGAAAAAGACAACTCAAAAAAGCTATCAAAAATCAACAGACCCCGTCCTGCACCACGTCCTCGACAAGACATACCGTGTCCAAGCCACGCCTTTGTCGAAGGGATACAAACCCACAAAATTCTCCGTCAGCACCCCGAAAGAGAAGACCGCCACCACTGCCTCGGAGGGTAAATACGCATACGACGACTCCCCACTCTCCAGTCCCGAACTCGAAGCTCCAAAACTCCGCTCAGAACTCTTCTCGTATAGAGGCGCGCAGAACACACCGGGTACAAACCGCAAGACTCGTCATCATCGCAGTCCCGAAAAGCGGGAGCGCACTACACCCAGACCGGGAGTTAGTGTGTTGACACCTGCCAAACCGCGACTATCCTTGGTCAGTGGCAACATGAAAACGACAAGAGGCGGCTGGGAAAGCGACGAGGACGATGAGGATTTCGATGCGTATGATCCTGAGGATACGGCTGCGGCGCTGGGATTTAGTCCGCCAAAGACTATGCAATTCCATATTCCGCAGAGTCGGTTGATGAAGACGCCTGGTCAGTCCTCCCCTTTTCTTTCAGACGAGTGTAGATTAAGGACTAATAAGCAACAGCCAAAGAAGCCTCTAAACGCATCGTGTCGGATCTTCTTGCTACCGCAGGTGGCACGGGCACTACGGCGGATGACGATATGACGCAGGAGTTTTTTAATCGGTATCGAGCAGGAGCAGAAGAAGATGAGCATAGTCCCACTGTTGTGCGGAGTGGGGGGCGATTAGAAGATGATACTTTTTAGGCTTACGTATAAACATATTAATCTTGTGTAGAGATTGAGGTGGGGATATGGTCTTTGGACGGGCGTCGACTTAGTAGAGATATATGTATAAATGGATACATGAGACTACTACTTCTACGAAAGTCCAGAACAATAGGAACAGAAAACGGCCAGCGCTCTCTCACTTCTCAACTTTTCTCATCCCAAGGACAAGAGTCCACAGCTGAAAAAAGAAAAAAGACTACATCATGCTACTAACTAACAAATAACAAGCATAAAAAAAGAAAAACGGAATCCAAAAGCCAGGGAAGAAATTTTGTGGGAACATATGAAAGGGTATAATCATGAAAAAATAAATACAGATACCGAATCGAGGGAAAAACAAAGAGAAATATCAATCAACGCCCCGATGGTGCTCATGATAACGCTCATATGAAGGGAATAAAGATAATAAAATAGGAGACAACAGCGGCAATCCAAAATCGTACCGCATAAGCAAGACGGGTAGAGTCCGGCTTTTGCTGAATAGTTCACTGTCCAACGCCAACCAGAAGAGGTTGGGTGTTGATTAACGCATGGCGATAGATACAAGTCTCGGCTAAGATCTACATGAAGATCTCTTGACAGTTCTCCACGAGGAACTTCAAAGCTTCGTTCTTCTTCTGCACATCCGTCATCTCGCGCGCAATGTCCTTTGGTTGCATGATCGTTGGAGCAAACACAACTGCAACATTCTGGCTGGTCATCAGGTTCGTCTTTTCATGCTCCACGACGCGCTTGAGGTGGAAAACGAGAAACTCTAGCACATCACGATGGACGCGTGGGAGCCCTTCGAGCGAATTGCGCATCGCTTCGATGCGAGTGGAATGCTCGGGGATGTTAAACGTATCAATCACACTGTCGTAGACTTCGTGGGTGATCAACGGCGAAGGTAACTTGCGGAAGTACTGTTTAAGCGCTGATGTAACGGCGTGGATGTCGAGATCTGGGTCAGAAATGTCAAAATCGTTTGCTTGCTCAAACCCTTCGCGAATAAACTGGGTGACGGTCGACGCGCCAGATTTACGGTAAATACCCTCTTCGTCCATCCCTGCAAATTATCAATATCGCCCAGTACAATTTTTAGGGTACAAACATACCTCGCAGCTCAACCTCTTGAATACACCGTGTAACTATCGAAGGAATGATACTCTTTTCTAGTTCTAAGCGTTGCTCCAAGTCGACGCCGAAGAGACCTAAAAAAAAAGATGTCAGTATGGCTACGCGACTGACGCAACAGAAAGCAAACTTACTCTCGCTATTCACAGTAACATCAGCTAACGCTGGTGAGCTTCCATTCGTCTGGTTTTTCCACGCAGCCTGTCGCTTCTGATTTCCAAAGAATCCAAATCTGGGTTCCTGTGTTTGAGAGCGTGACAGCGACGGGTTGACCTCGACTTGCTGAACCGTTCCATCTGGACCGATCATGTCCCTTTCGCTTGAGAAGGCTTTAAGTCCCTTGGAAACACCCTTGGCCACACTCTGCCCTCCTCGCTTCCAGTTGAACTTGCGCACCTGTCCTTTGCGAATACTGACAACCTGTGGACCAGGGATGATTGTGGCATCGCCCTCATCTTGAATCGTCATGGTGGAGACTGAGGGAGCAAGATCGCTTGTCTTGGACGCATCAACAGAACCAGTAGACTTCTCTTTGTTGTGTGAGTAAATACCCAAGCCGTTTGTGGAGCGATTTGATTCTGTGGCTGAGCTGGCTTTGTAGAGGCCCTGAATTTGGTTCACGAGCTGGTTGTTCAGTTCTGCTAGTTGTGCATTCTTTGAAGACAACTGTTCAAATTCTTGGAAACTCTTGTCTTTCATGCGTGAAAGATTTGCAACTTCCTCCACGATGTCATTTCGTTTCTGCATAAGCTCTTCAATCTGTGGGGCAAAAGAGTCTTTGAGTTGCTGTAGCTTTTCTGCGAAGTTACGCACAACATTGTTTGTCAGTTTTGCTAGATCCATAGGAGCAGCACCATGCTTTTCACGATCAAGATGTTCTGTGATAGCAGAAAGCTCGCGCATAACCACTTCTTTCTTAGTATCCAAGACCACCATGGTCGAGCGCTTCTCGCGCAACTCGGTATTAGCCTTTTTGATATCTGCCTGAGCATTCAAAGCTCTCTCTAGCTCTGCGATTTTCTGATCTCTTTCCATTACCCGTTGACGCTCTCTACGTAGCTCGCCCCTTAGCCAACTGATATCCTCCCGCTGTTCACTCGGAGAGGGAGTGTCAGGACTGCTAGGATCCTGTGCGAACGTGTTGCCATTCACTGGAGACCTCGGCCACTTGCCGTCCTTTGACATAATCGATCCCTTATCGCTATAGCTCCGACCATGGCGTACAGAACTCGACATCGGTCTCTTGGCGGACTCACTTTTACCGGTCTGGGCATCAGGCCCTAAAATCCTAGCCAAATCCTCGTCCAGCGAGAAATCACCACCGCCACTATAACGCAGCAATGCAGGTGACGAGGCAAGGTTATTTCTGATGGCGTCTGATAGAGAAGGAGCGTTCGACCCGTTCCGAGCGTGATAGTTGTCCAGGGAAATCGGCACATTGGTTCTGTCTGTCGGCACCTCTTTCGATAGTTCTGTCTCTGCTTTATGAGTCAACTGTCGAGAAGCATCAGGTGATTCTTTTGAGTCACGATGGTCACCACGACCGGATGGTGAAGCTTTAGGAGCAGAGCCCACATCCTTGCGCTGGATTTGGCTTGAAACAAAGTGCTCCAAAGAATCTCCTCGTTTTGGAAGAGCCTGGACCGTGCTTGATTTGGGAAGAGTCCTATTAGTATCGGCTCGGTCATGCTCGATTTCAACATAACTGCTACGATTCTGATCAGGCGATCGCACTGGTGGCGAGGCGATGGATATGGGAGGGCTTGTGGGTTTCTCCGTAAATGGCTGGGGTGCCTTGGATGATTCGGATGAAGCTGCGGTAACGGCTCCGGGAGAACCTGTCGAGACAGAAGTTCCTTCTTTGGCCGCGTTGAGGTCAGACTTGGAGCTATGAGTAGAAGCAGACTTCCGTCCTCTCGGTGCCTCCTGTAATTTGAATCCATCGCTTTCTGTCTTGCTCTGAGCAACCTTCGGCGTTGGCTCTTGTCGCCAGCGGTTCTGATCCGCGACGGGACTGCTCGCCTGGCGCTCTTTTTGTTGAAAGGCAATATGAGGGGCGGATACTTGAGTAGTTTCTGTACGATCAACTGAAGTCTGGCGAGAGGATGTTGCTGGTCGCGAATGATCAAAGTAATCTTGCGGCTGGTGGTGTGCTTGCTCTAGACCAGGAACTTCAGTATGCGGCGACACACGTTCGTCGGGTGTAGGGTCGAATGCGACGGGTATCAAAAACTCTCCGGTATCCACTTCCGACTTTGTAGACATGGTGGACTGCCGTTTGCTCGAATCGGGGCGGTATGCACTCGAGGGGAGAATGAGGTTATCTGATTAAGACTGTTAGTATTCTCCACTTCCTGCATATCGTCAAGACAATCACCTTGATTCTGAGGAGGTTCCAGCTGTGGAGCGGGCAGTTCTTCAGCGCGACTACGGCTTGACGTTCGCTCTTCCGTTCCATAGCCACGGGTAGGAAGCTCTGGAGAGCCGGGGTACTCCCTCGCTGCAAGTGTCTCCACGTCGCGATTTGATCGGGTGTCCTCCATAGTCGGTGGGAGAGACGGGAGCGACTTGTCATATATAGTATTTGGCTTTTTCGCCGCCGTCTTTTTCTTACGACGTCGTTGCATGAGGGACTCGTGACAGTCCATGCAGAAAATACCTTGCGATGTCCTTGCATAACGCAGATTCTCAATTCTTCTCTTGCAGTTCCGACATTTGAAGCAGTTGGCACAAAACGCTTGGTCGCCGGTCAAGATTGCCAAGTCCTCGATTTTGTTTCCGCATGAGCTGCAGCTGTACGTACAGTTGCTGCATATCAATGAGCCGTCGCCGAGGAGTAGGAGGTGAGCGTCCGAATCTAGAAGGGTGTTACATGTGTTGCATCGGAAACAATCAATATGCCACCTATTGCCCGCTGTGTGCGCATTAGCAAGGAACGAATATAAGGTAGCTGTTACAGAGAAACTTACCCAACTCGAATGCTTTTCCTTCCTCCAGGATCTGTAACACAAAAGTAACAGACGGTCAGATAAGCAGCTCGCAGAAGATATCCATAGTACATACCTCTCCGCAGCCCTTGCAAGGATAGGGAATATCATCCTGATCTATGGCGGTATCAGAAAAGCCCGCTGGTGAATCCATTTTTATAAGCTCTTCGAACAGTTCAAGTCGATATACACGAGCGTCTTCCACCGAAGGCAGACGGATGGACACCAGACGACGATTATCGGAGGCCACACATGGAAGGGGGGTTCGTAAAACCGTGTTCTATTACGGACCGCGGACGGGAAAGATAGCGGGAGACCGGTCCTGTACGATAAAAGCAGATGATCAGTAATCTTGGTTGAAAAACAGAACGAGGCCGACGAGCGCGCAAGGACTCCGGGAGCCTATACACATCACGAAGCCCTCCCGTGGAAGTATCTGTGTATATGCGCGAGACGGATTCGCCGCATCACAAATGCTCGATAACGTAGTACAGGTAGAAGAAGAAGAAGGGAGGGGAAATCCGCACGCTGTTCACAATGCTAAAAGTCGAGAAAAGAAAGCAAATGTTTCGGCGTCAACCGAGTTGTTCAAAGTCGTCCTCCCCACGCAACCCCAGCGTGCAACTGGGGAACTGGTGTATATTATTAAAGGAGGGATTTGGAAGGATGAGCGGCGTGGGCTGTTTATCGAGTCAGTGCGCGCGCACGGCAGAGGAATTCCGACCAAGTCGAATGACCGGCAGCGTTTGTTTGATATTATAGTTGTCGGTAGTCAATATGTATAGACTCCTAGAATGTAGGATAGATCAGAGGAGGAAGAGATAGTAGAAAGGACGGAGCTGAGGAAGTGGAGGAGACGAGGAAGGGCGGCGGTTGATGAATTGGCAGGAGCGAACGTGCCAATTGAAGTTCTGGACTCTGCCGCCTGCGCTTGCCAAGTAGCGTCTAGTATTCTGTCTACTCTTAATTATTTTCTTTCCGCAACAATGCAATTACTCAATTGCAAGTTGCCCGATACTAGTTATGGGTCTCTGACTACAGAGTATAATACCATTGTCGGATCGACGTCCTCAATGGCACAACAGCCGGCAAAAGAATTACGTATAGGACATAGGATGTACCTGGAGCAAGTGAAACAGTTCGATAGAGGCATTTCTGATTTAGTATTCACTCGAAGGTCCGCTATATTCGAATAGCGCACTGCCTAGTTGTCGTGCGTGTATACGTGGCTCAGTCAGCAGTTTGTGCCTGGTCTCAGGCACACACCACGGTCGGATACACTGTTTATACACTATATTATGTACGGAGTAGCATCTGGAGTTTGTACGTACGTACTTAGTGCAGTAGTACTCTGCGGAACGAGACTGAAGCAAGTCTGGAAGTGTTTCAACATTTGAAACGCAAGTCGACGAACGAGCAGCGCATGTAGCACGACAGGGGTCAAATTCTGTAGAAGAGATTTGTTAATTTAAGACAACGCAAAGGGGTCCTTGTGGGTACGTCTGCCTAGTGCTTTTACACTGTTTAGACTCAACTGTCATTGTTGAGTGTAAGGGGCCAGACGGCGCGGTAACCCGGCAGGGACACAGAGGGAAGCTGAGGCAACTTGCAGATGACATGCCGTGCACATCATATTACTCAATCTGTCCTCGTCTGATGTAACTAGGTTATTTGTTTAGTTGTTCTTATTATTGACCATTGGATATCGCTATGATCTTATAGCAAGGATTCCGGTGCAATCAAGAGGCTAGCTGATACTGATACATGAACCATTGGAACCATCTCACGTGTCTTGCTCTTTGCCCCTGACAGCCGGAATGAAACGCCTCAAGAATTTGACAGGAACATTCCACTTCTTCCACGAATCTGCATCTATACACCGCTTTCGGCTGTCGAGAATGTACAACACGTACCAGTATCTGTAACTCGTGAAGTCAACTCTAGTCCAGAGACAACTCACTCTGAAACGCGCACGAGCCCATCTCGCCGTCTGCGCCACTTCGGTAATTTAGTCCCTGAACAGAGGCCAACCTAGTCCCTAGTCCCTACGCAGCAAAAGGCCACTGCAACCCCCTAACCAAGCCGCTCCTTGGGCTTAACTAGTGCCAGAACTAACTATCAATTACGGCTGGACTAGGCCCTAGCTGATTAGGCCATTCCTCGCTTTGATTGGAATTTAGGTCGCGACGGCCCAATCACATCCCGCTATTGTATATTTGGAGTTTGAATAGGGGCATCATACGGCCTGTGAATACTACTCCATTTCTGTATACTCCGTACTCCTGTGATCCTATAGATCATAGGACACAGACCCCAAAAATCCAACAGACTCAGCCACCTCAATTGACTACATAGTAAATGCCTACGTACCTCCGTATGGAGTCTGGACAAGTGACAGCCTGACAGGTGGTTATCATAGCCTCAACTACGAACGAGGTAACATCTCATTGAGTTTGACATCTTGTAGACGGGCCGGACTGACAATACAGTCTGGAGGTGGCATTATTATGGCCACGCTTGGCTGCCCTCAAAAGGAGGTTGACTCGACCCTTGAACTAGCCCTAACTCTAACGCAATCCTCACAAGTGACAAGTTCATCGTGATCACAGTACGTACGGAATCGGATACCATCATTCCTATCGCGGATACAAACTTTACGAAGCACATACGTACGAACTACTAGTCGTCCATGCTTTTTTGTTTAGCACAGACTAAATGCAAGACATTTTCCTTGGTTTTGAATAACGTTTCAATGATTTGTCGTGACTCGTTGAAGTTCTCCATAAAATGAACCCACTTTCCCCTGACTCGGGATGCCGAGCTTTTCGAGCTCCATTGTTCGTGAATCGTCGTAAAGATTTCAATGATTACAAAATAATACACATTTACATACCCTGCCGTATCCTCTCTGGACTTTTAATCTGGCTATGGGTTCCTATTTCTGCAAGTCTGCTTGGGAGTTGATGTAGAGTGAGACAGGTAAAAAGGATAATATTACAATGTCAACTCCATGAGGCACGCGATTTCCTATCTACCGTTGAAGAACAAACTCCACGCTAAGCAGATGCTTTTCATGCAACGGTATCAAAAATAAACAACGAATCAAACGCCAGTAATAAGAAGCTTCACCGAAAGACGACAAGAAATGAATACAAGAATATAGACAAGAATCTGCGATAGGTATATCACGCTCGGACAGCTTGAGAGGTCTTCTTCGCAATAAAGTAGGTCAATAAATTGCGCTGGTCGTTTCCAGCGGGATTGACCATGCGCCAAAAGACCTCCTCATTCTGCACCATGTCATGCAATTCAACACTGAATTCCGTAATGGCTCGTCTTATATCGGGTTGCGACTGTGCAAGGCTGGCGTTGGCAAACCGTCCTAATCGTTCAATCTCACCCTCGTTCAACGTCCTGTGGTCTTTATTGAGACGTTTGAGTAGACCTGAGAGAATATAGATCCCCATCGTGATTGCGCGATTGCCCTCATCATCATGTATTTCGGTCTCGATCATATCAAGAACAGCGAATATCACATCCACAGCCTCGCAGGAAGCAATGATATCTTCTGCTGTCTCCTCAAGACCGCTTACAATGTGGTGGGTAAGTTCGTAATTTTTGCGTGTATTGAGAAGTGCAGTCATCACTCGAGGATAATGGACAGCGAACCAGACTCCATTATACGCAAACATAAGTCGGATCGTCACAAGGATTTGAATTTTGAGATCCATGGACCGAGGCACCGATGTTCGCTTGTCATCTGTGGGAACCTCCAATGCATCCAAAAGTCCCAACAGCATCTCATCATACTTTGACTCGTCAATGAATATCGAATCGTGGTACTTGATAAGGCCTTGAAGTTTGCGATATCCATGTACGTCCAAAGTTTTTGCTTTGATGCGAGCGATACCCTTGTCGATCATTTCTTTGGCTTTCGTAGGGTCCTTTGATCTAGGACTGAGACTTCGACGTCTCTCCACCCCGATCTTTCCCAAAATTCTATGACTATTCTCCAAAGCATTTGGTGATGCAACATTGCCATTTAGTGAACCAACAGGCATTGACTGCTGTTTCGCTATGCGTGGCGTGGGTGCGCTAGGCTCATTGACAGGAATCTCTTCCAATACTTGCTTCTTAGGAACTTCTGGAGTCTTGGCACTGTTTTCAGAGTATGTTTCTGGGCTGGCAGTTGTTTCTGGGTCCTCATAGACCGTCAGACCAACGGATCGGGGCTCTCCCAGTACTAATGACCGAGACGCAATTGGACTCGGTATATGACTCGGCCTGTCTTCACTTCCATGGCGTGAATGACGTGGGCGAGGAGAGGCCAAGACTGAAGAAGACGTGCCATTGGTCTCGATACTGTTTGTTCGCGAGTGTATAAGTGGGACTCGAGATGGAGATGCGATTGTAATGGCGGAAGTAGGTTCCTCATGCACAACGACCTGCGGCTCTTCGAGCGACATCACATCGTCATGTGTATGCATAGCAGGCATGGCGGGTGTGATAGGTGTGGTAGGCATGTCATCGTGGTCATCCGGTGCAATCACATTCGAATACTGAATCGTTTCCTCGTAACGTGGTGATGACTCAATTATTTCATTTTGTATCGTAGACTGGGGTTTGATAATATCATCGGAGTCACTGCGAGGCCCAGCCGCGGAGCGAAACTCGCCGTTCTTCAAGCTAGAAATATCCAGTCTTTTGGGTTTGCTCCTAGCAGTACTGCTTGCTGGGGCGCCACCAGCTCTCGACTTAGGTCGTGCTGGTGATCGGGCACTAGGCGTAGCAACTGATTTGGGTCTCACTTTTGCCGGGCTGACCTCTGGGCTCAATGGTTTAACGTGAGAAGCTGCGCTCCCTGGCCGTCGGTCAGAGTATGGATCAGCTGTGGCCGGTCGCGCTAACTCAGGTCGTCGAGGCTTTACCGCAGGCCGCATAGGAGCAGACGATAGGGAAGAGAGATGAGTTCCAGTTGGAACAGTCCGGACACTGCTCGTAGACTTGGTTGCTGCAGGAGTGCGGGCGGCAGGGCGTGTCGGCTTCGTGTCGGCAAATGTAGACTGTGCTGATTCAGGACGGGGTGGGATAATCTGGGTCGGAATGTTCTTCGCTGCAGCGGCTCTCTTCTGTGCTGCAATTGTTTCTTTGAGACTAGGCCGCTGAGTAGATGCCGAAACACTATGTGAGAAGCCTGGACGAGGGCGACCTTCAGGCGCAGGAGCAGCATTGGGGTTGTGAGGATCTTTCTCTAAAAGAGTCTTTGACTTGGCGTCTAGCGATGACATGATCCTACATAGAAAGTGGTTAGTATGTCACAACGATATTCAAGGATTCGGTAAATCTTACTCTTCGGCTCGATCAGGCCAGATCTGGTGGAAGGTCCAATAAGTACCTCGCATGTTCTCTCGGACTCCTGGATTTGGATCGCCAAGGCATTTCTTGATACATTTTTCAACGAGCTCGAGGCCGCCACCGTGCTCTATTGAGCTCTTATGGCGAGCCTGCTTTTGTAAGAGGGTTTTTAACCAGCCTGCAGCGAACAACCGTGGCTGTACATTTTTGTCTTGGCAAGCAAATGATAGATGTTGAAGGATGCGAGGAACATAAGTCACGTTCTGAATGATGGCATCGACGGTAGCATTGCCGTTCTGTGCACTGATTTTCTTCATTCCAGCACATAGCTTGATCATATTTTGAAGCAAGAGCTCAACCATATTATCGATTCCTGGTCCGCATATCTTTGCAATCTCTTGGAGAAGAAGACAGCCTGCAGTAGATAGAGTTGTCCGCAGAGAGTTGACTACTTTCAAAATTCCATCAAGAAGGCTTTTGATGCCAGCGAGAAAGTGCTGAGAATATGCTTGAGGAGCATTGCCGCGTACGAGCTTTCGAAGGGTCTCTATTGACTTTTCACGGGGTACCCAATTGTGTTCTGTTTCCCTGCCTTCAAAGTGTGGCTGCATATTCCGTATCATATCGTCTATATCACGATTTGAGTCCACAAAAATGGGCTCAACATATTCACCTTCCAAAGCAGCAGCAGCCGAGCCAGCTAGGGAGTCCGTACTAATACTGTGGGATAATCCCGAATGAAGGTCAACTCTCGGAGCTGGTCGCAATGTATGTTCTGAGTCTGTTGACATGAAATTAGAATAAGATACCGCATAATCTTGGTTACAAAGCCTACCTTCTCGTGCAATGGCAGCCCGGCTCTGTGGGCGCTGAGATAGGACGGAAGTCGGTCGAGGCGGATCGTCACGGTGACGGGAAACTGCAAGGCTACTTCCCGGACGACGTGTCTCCGAGCGGCTGCTGGCTAATACATCATGGTCGGAAAGACCTAGGTTTGAGAGAATTGCCGCAACGATAGATTTACGAACCCCATTTTCGGAAAGTTGGCGTTTCAGGTCTGATTTGGCTCGAGATGGGGCATTTCTGAAGTTCAAAGAAGTCAATGTTAGCGACGGGACGCAAGGGGGTATATGGCAACGCACTGGAATATCTCGATGATGGTAGTCTTTGCGGTCTCCCGAACACCGCTATCGGCATCCTCTAGTGCAGCGACAAGCGACGGCACATGCGCACGGAAGAGGATATTGTGCTCTCTCGTCATCTGTAATCGAATGTGAGTTATAAGTTCTTGATTCCAGAGACAAAACTCACAGTAGCCAGCCAGATCATGCTCATTTCCCTGGCTCGCGCATTCTTGCCGACCATAGCAGTCCCAAGGACATGCGCTTCCACGTCCTGCGGGGCAGCAATCCATAAATCGGTGAAAGCCTGGGAAGCTTGGGCGCGAAGACGCTCCTTGTGGTCTCCCAATCGCTCAAGACATATCGGATATAATTGGCGAGCATGAAACAGTACGAGATGATGGTTCTCTTGTATGTAAAGTCGCTTCAGAAAGTGACTCAGGGTGGAAAATCCTGCGGAGGAGAGAGACGAGTGCTGAGCGGAAATTGCGAGTCGCAAAGCTTCGAAAAGGGGGAGAGCAGCTGGTTCGGGGACATTTTTCTGCTTGATATCAGATTTGACATTTGTGAGCGCCGCAATTTTGGCGTCAATGGAGACGTTTTGGTTTTTCAACGTGCCCAGTAGTTCTGTAGCTCTGGCCTCCATCTTGATGCGTCGCTAATTTCAGGCCGTTGGGAGAAACGATTGTAGTATATGCGAGCAGCACATAAAGGGCAGTTGCGTGATGCCAGTGAACGGAGTTCACTTATGGATTGCAGAATGCGATTGCGTTGAGGGGGATTCGAAGTGGCGGAAACAAGAGAGGCTCTTCGAAAGTGGTTATGTCTGGGCACTGTCATGCCAACACGGTTAGTATATTTTCGAAAGACGGCGGCGACAGATCAGGCCATGGAAATGACGCTGGACGAATAACGCAAGCCAACAGCCTTTCCAGTAGCATGCGCTCTTTGTCTGAGGCATGTACGCTGGTGTTGAGCAGCGCGGGGCGAGGTTTCAGGGTGATTGCTTTGCCCGACGCGATAGCAGCGCACTAGGGTTTGACAGAGGACTTACCAGGGTATTTGCTGTTGCTTGTATGAAGATGGTGCCTATGTGCGTGTATATTCACTTTTTATAAGCCGCGATTGTTGTTGGACGAAGTCCCAGAGGAGAGAAGTCGAGGCTGGTCAAACGTCAGGAGGTGCCCTGGCGATGTTGTTGACAAAACGGAAAGTCGACCGGATTAGCCGCAAGCTTGGCAAAAGTCAACAGACGCTTTACGCGCGACTATACACTCTCCAAATTCCTGACAGTTCCAGTTAAGACTGAATGTTTAATTGCCCAAGCAAAGGTCTGTTTTCTGAATCGATAGTCAGTAGTTGTTGTCGTCGGGTAAATGCTCGTTGCCTGAGGCGATGAGGGGTTTACAACAGTCTATCAGAGTTGCACCTCCGTGGTTACCGTGGTGGGCCAAGTGTTTGTTGTGTTTCTACCCAATCGAGTTCGACACAACGCTCTATGAGTCTTCGCCCGATCTTGATGGCCAGATGAAAAGCTGATCATGCTACAGGTTCGATTGCTCTACCGGGAAAATATGCGAAATGGTCAGGCCTACCCAACTTCTTCGAAAAGGACCTAGGACAACGAAGATAGTGCAATTGCAAAAACCAAAAATTGATTGGCTCGCAAATTCACTATTACGTATAGCTCAAATGACAACGGACATAAACTCGATACCTAAATTGCAGGGCTTACCACATTGGGACTCAGCAATGGAGATTCACACATACTGGGTACCGCCGGGCACTCATGTACACAAAGGATCTTTGGTGTATGTAATAAAAAATCGTGCAAATACAGTACATTGCAACAAATGAGATAAGCTAGAAGCTTTGGTCGGGGACTACGGAAAGCTTCTCTAGCACGAGCTCGACGTAAATAAAAGGAGAATGCGCATTCTGAAGAACGTGGTTGGAAAATCCTATCATTCTCACAGCATGCACCATGATCATCCTCGCTAGTGATATCATACCATGAATACTAGATCATCAGATATGCGCGCAGCTTTTTGGTCTATTGGTTGCACCGACATAAGATAATTAATTCTAACATTAGAACATACCTAATCTATTGAACGATTGATATATCAATATGATTGCCATGCTCTTTCATATATGAGTTTACTTAGATACATAGTTATCATCGAGATTGTCAAGTGTATCTCAATTACGGCGTGTGCTTGAACTGACATGTCATTAAAGCAAAATGAGCCTGTGAATTCCTCCATTTAAACACAATATGACGTTACCAAAGAAGACGATTGGGGTCCCATTTGGGATATCAGCTGTGATATCTGCCGACACTAGATCTTCCTGGGAAATGGCCCATGCCTGGTGACTTCCAGAGGTTTTGATTTTCTAATTAGGAAATCTTCTACCACGATTGAGTTTGAAGAGCTGGTTAACGCGAGACCTAAATGATGCATTTGATTATGTCGAGCTCCAGACTGATTAACTATGTAAGCAAGTAGCATCGCATATCAAAGTTTATTGCTAGTTATACCTGTGAATAGATGATTTAGTGGAATGCCAGTGTTTTCAATTCCGCTTATAAACTCTTCTGGTACTTCGTAGAGATAATTGATATGACCAGGTTGCTCTGGCCTAACTAACTTGTCTGTCTCGATCACTTTTGAGAGACATCGATCTAGGGCAACACAAGTGTAGGAAGCTGGTTCCCGTCCTCGTCATACCGCTGAGGAAACACCTTGAATAACCCATCAATATCCCTCGGCTCATAGTCCAGCCCCTTGGCACCCTGAATGAGCATATCCAGACCAAAATTCTCCTTAAACCAATGCGCAAACATATCCATGCCCGCAATCGCGCCACCACCAGTCCAGATGTTACCATCCACAACCCATTTTTGGGCCTTGGTCCATTTGACCTTGGGATACTTCTTGGCTACCCAGTCATACTCGAGGTTGTTGATGGTGGCATTCTTCCCATCTAGAACGCCCGTCGAGGCGAGGACCCCGGCGCCAGTGCAGGTCGTAAAAACCGTTTTGCCCGCTGCTACATGTCGGCGGATGAAATCCGCGTATCTGGGCGACAATTCGAAGTCCTTAACGTCGGGCCCGCCGACGAGCAAGTAGTCCAGTTCGGGGCAGCTGTCGATCGTGTCAGTGGGTTTGACGATGAGCGAGCTCGTGAGGAGTGGCACTGGATCAAGTGTTTCTCCGATGTGGTGGAAGATGAACTCCGGGGCGCGGTTGAGGATATTCTTGTCAATGTTGGTGTAGCAGGCCACTGCATTCAGGACGTGTTTACCTCCGGACCCGAGCAGATCGAAGGGGCCGAGCACGTCAAGGACTTGGTAGTTGTAGACCAAGGAGCCGATGTGGATAGGAGCCATTGTGTACTTGGAGATGTAGATGAACGCTGGAGTCAAGTTGTGCTAGTTCAGTGTTGTTGCTTGAGAAGAACGAAAAGTTACTTTTCTCATGGAAGCAACAAGGGTTATATATTATGGCCTCACCTACTCGACCTACCTACGTTGCGCAAAGGAATGCTTCTTCTGCATGATGTCTCAAGGTACATGTATGGATCACGGCACGGGAATCGAAATTCAACCGTCTCCGCGATCATCGCTGCCAGCATTAATCATTACCATCTTCTATTGGACAAGACCCTGCTTGATTTGCATCATAAGATCCTTCAACTGCAGGTCTACAAAACTGACAAATTGCGGCACCGGAATCGGTGTTCATCATGCATCTCTGTGATCTTCGCTGCTAACAACGTTGAACAGGCCCTTGAATTACGGCATAGGATTATCTCATATTTATATTCGAAGTACTTGAAAGAAATCAAAAACAAGTATAATACAAGATACAAACTGGTAATGCATAAAAAAGAGTGTAAGTGGATAAAATGCCCTAACGCCACGAAGTCAATGAAAGAACTTGGAACATAACGCTGTCATTTCTCATCAAATTAAAAGCAGTATGGCACATTGGAACAATCAAAAAACGAATTTCATGGCACGCTGGAAAAAAAAAATTAAATAAATAAAACAAGAAAATAAAACAAGAAAAGGTAAAGTGAGGGGCATAAGTTCAAATTTGTACATCAACATCATAATGATCATTGGATTGAAAAAGAAATTTATTTGCTAGGCTGCGATGAAGAAGACTCCCCGCCTTGGAATGGCGGCGATCGTAGGCCAGCGTTGATCTGAGCAGCGATTTGGCTCTGCTTCCATCGTTCAAAAGCGTCTTGGTCTTGTTGCTGGATGATCCATAATTCTTCCACTGTGGAGCCCAGCTCGTGGAAAGCCTTGTCGGCTCCAACGCTCTCCGGGTGGGTACCCATTTCCTCGTCACCTTTAAGATTCTGGAGTTTCTCGCGCAGCGCGTTGATATGAGAGTCGTCACCGGATGCAGCACCGCCGTCTTCAGGGGCAATGAGTGATGGGTTGAGAAAGTCTCTTCGAAGATGTTGACTGATCCTGTGAAGACGACCTTCTTCTGATGTCAGTGCTCGAGAGTGAAGCGAAGTGTTAGAGCCTCGGCGTGATAGACGAATAGCGAATGGATCTGCCTCTTCATCCTCGGCAGTAGAAATGTCAGGAACGTAGACAGCACTATCAACCGCTGTAATAGGTTCGTGGCTGTCTTCGCTGGATCGTTGGGACGCAGTTTCCTCTGTTTGACTGTCTGCGGATACACGACACTCAGGGAACTCTTCTTCGAAACGCGTGATGATCTTCTGGAGAGTTTGATCGAGGAATTGCAGTCGCCCTGATTGCAGAGGTTAGAATATTTCAATGATAAAGACGAAGCATACTTACTGTAGTTGGCATCGTTGCCAGCCCTGTCCTCCCGAACCAGGGCGATTTTGATCCTAGCTTGAATATTACGAGCAGATCCGAGTAGGTTCTTCGACATATCTCTCGCTTTCTTGGTCTTCTGCATAGATGATGTGACTTGAGAAACAGGCGTTGAGCGACCACTTCCAGGTCGTGACCCTCCTCCAATTTCAGCCTGCTGACGGTCAAGGTTGCCGAGACACACACCGAGTGCTTTCACCACACCTGTTCCTCCGATAACGTAGTCTTCGTTTGGCGCAGGTTCGTCCTCGGTGGACAAAACAGGACCAGTGTGTCCCACAAGATGCTGTAGGACTTCGGGAATTGGCACTTCCGAGCGTTGAACTTGGCTGGCATCGCTGAGTTCCTCAAGAGCACCAAGATTCCGCAGAGAATAGGCGACAATTTGAGAAGCCAATGCCCTGACAACCTCATTACTCTCTGCAGTAGGGACTTCGATATCTACTGCAATCAGAGTACGTGAAACTCGAACAGCAGCCATCAAAGAGGCATAAACTGCGCACGCTTCCTCTTGATCAGCCGGGTCGCTGGATGATCCTAGGCTTGCAATTCGTGGATTTTCCAAAATATTCAGATGAGAAAGACTGGGACACTCAGGCAAAACCTCTGCAAGCGCGATTGCATGGTCAGGAGAAAGATCCACATCAGCCAAATGTATTCGTTTCAAGGCCCCCATTCTCGGCAGAAATTTCCTAAACATGGATAAACAATCCGGTTGGGTGGTGAATAGAGCGGGATTATGTGAAAAGTCAATGAAACGGAGATTAGGTAGGGTCGGAAAAGCTTGGAGCAGAGGGAATACTGTAGCCGGTGTCAATGAGCAGTCTGCCAAACTCAATGCTAACAGAGGATTCTCAGAATCAATGGCATCCGTAAGTAGATTCAAATGATCGTGCAACTCATTTCCTCCGAGGTCAATTCCCTCACAATTGCCACATCGAAGATAGCGGACAACATGCTCCAATCCTTCCCGAGTCATATTATTGTTAGCCAAGCCCAGTCGTCGTAATTTGATAGCAGCTGCAGCATTGCAGATGTTTTTTATATCTTCTGTGGACGGCTGACACTCGCTGAGAAGTAATTCCTCAAGGTAATCGCCACCAAACCGGGTGGTAAGTGAGTTGGCAAGCGTTATCCCCAGGTCACCCGCTTTTAAAGGGCTTGAACCATTGGCAGTTTTCTTCGGAAAAGGAATGCCAGAAAGATCAATCGCTTTGAGCGATTTTGAGAGGTGAATAAACAGACAGATATGACGCCAACCTTCGGGGCCAATCTTGGTGTTGTTTTTCAATGAGACTTTTTCCACTACTCCAAAAAGTGGCGGAACAGACGCGAGCTTTTCCTTCGTCGATCGGCGTCTATTTCGAGCTTGTTGCATGGTTTTTGTAGATAAAAGTCCGGCCAATATTGAGCGCACACCTTCGTCTGTGAGAGCACAGTTCTCCAGTATCAATTTTCGAACAGGAACGATCGCAAGCCAATCACTAAAAGTAACAATATCTTGCAAAGTCATGGGAAAATCACTCAGATCTAATACGGCCACGGTACCAGGAGCTTCAACAAGTGTCGATGATGGTGAAGTCATTTGCTCCACAAGCTTTTTCAAAACTGGAGTTTCACGCAGTTGACAGCAGCGGCGATAAATACGCACAGGGTCAGTAGTAGGATGACTTTGTGTCTTGGAGCGAGTATCCTTTGGCGCTGCTGTTGGCACAGCGGGCTGTTCATCTTCTCCTTGTCTAAATTGCATGGGGATAGTCCCATTCTCCTCTGCTTGTCTTCTCTTCCTCTCTTTGCGCTCCTTTCGTTCCTCTTCTGAGCGTTTCTTTTTTTCCTGCTTCTTGGTAGGCTCCTTGGTCCGTACATCGGCGGTAGCATCACCATTGGCCCCTAGAGTTGGCGAAGGCTGATCCACATCGTTCGGTTTCGGCTGATTTGTGATTTCTGGAGAAGCCTCGGGATTCTTCAAAGCTGATCCTTCGCTCTTCTCCTTCGCCTTCAATTTGGACGCCTGTGAATTAGGCACATTCGTGGGCTCGCGCTTGGTTACCTCGTCATCTTCGCGCGAAGCAAAGCCGGCTATCTCAACATCAACACAAAACGCGACACGTTTCAATTTCCCTTGACTCAGCTCCGGAACCTTGCATCTGTCTCTGTTGGGGTCGACATTCATTATCCTGCGCTCGCAAATACCGCCGTTGTTTGTAGCCTTTCCCATTCCGCCACCACCGGATGAAAACTTTCGAAATGCATTCTGTAAAAATGAAGGATTCTTCGGCGAGGATGTCGTTGACGTAAAAGCATTGGGCGACTCGCCTATGGCCGCATCTTTATCCTTGGGAGAAAACGAAGCTCCGAACGGGTTAATATCTGGCTTGACCGGTGGGCTCAGCTTTGGTGCGACGTGAAGAGCAGCACCTTGTCCAGGTGGCGTTGTACCAGTACTGAACTTGGAGCTAATCGACGAAATCCACGAATTCCGCCTTCCTGGTACAGCCTTCGGAGCACTTCCTTTGACGGGTGTAACTGGAGGGTTGATCGCTGCTTTCTTCTCCGGCGCATTGCGCGTATTAGACGGTGGCTGCTCTGTATGAGAGCCGTTGGTTTTTGGTTGAGAAGTGCCCGAGGATTGCGGCGGTTCATCGGGTAGTCGTTGCGATGTCTCCTTATTCGAGCCGCTTCGTTCAAGTTTGGAGTCTGCTGGTCTGTTGGTCTTTTCGTGCACTGAGGATGTGGCGGCTTTGGTTCGCAGTAACTGGTCCGCTGTACGTAACAATAAATTAGTACATGATCAAGTACATTTAAGACAAAGAATATATACCTCGATGTGAATGATGGAGCCAGCTCACATCCACCGTATTGGACCCCTCCATATTGCCCTCACCTTGAAATTGTTGATTCAGACAATTATGATAAATGAAGACACAACAGCACGATAGTATTGATCAAAATTCCCAAGTTGAGTGCGGTCGTGATGCCCTCCGGTTGTACGGGGTCCTAGAGGTCAGGTGTGGGATGATGTCACGTTATCTCTCATAAAGGCGACATCTTGACTTGCCATGAACTGGCACAGTAAAGAGTGGTTTGGTACTAAACGATAAGAAATATGTATTCACAGAGAACC